>QANW01010978.1:625879-793206 GCA_003254865.1 Dryas drummondii | reverse complement strand
TCTTTTTTTTTTTTTTTCTTTTCTTTTTTTTTTTTTTTCTTTCCTTCTTATCCTTCTCGTGACTTTCTTCTTTCCTCTCATTTATCTCTCTCCCAGCCACTGTGTTGCAAACTTGCAACTTGCATATATCTCCCCTCTCTGCGTCAATCCTTTCAGATATTCCCTTTCTTCCTCCTCTCCATTCCCATCTCTTCTCTCTTCTCTCTCTTCTCTCTCCTCCCTCCCTAATCACGCTGATGGCTGGGTTTGCCGCTAGCAAGGATCTCTGCGTCAATCATTCCTAGATCTTCCCTCTCTTCCTCCTCTCCCTCCCCATCTCTTCTCTCTTCTCACTCGTCTCTCTCCTCCCTCCCCAATCATGCCAAGACAGACGAAGATCTATAAACTTCATGAAAAAGAGTGGGGTTTGTATTTCTCTGAGCGAAATTTTGTCGAAATTTGAACATTTCTGCAAAATTCTAGCGAAATATTTATGGTTGTGTGATAAAATTTTGGTATTCTCAAAAATTGAAATTTTCGGCGAAATTTCGTCGAAAATTTCGAAATTTAACTCCTTGGTTCCTTCTCAATTTTCTTTTTAATTTTTTAATTTTTTATGGTATATAATTTTTCTTCATTAAAATTATTTCAATCTAATAAATTGATATATACAATCTTTCTCTAGGGCAGACACCTACATTTTTTTTTTTTCACGGATTCTCGTTGTCGAGCTTGGCTGTTAAGGCCAAATGCTCAACAGTGTATTTTTCTTTTTCTCTGAAAGCTCGGCAGTTGGTTTTTTAATTGGCTTTATGTTAGGTTTTAACTTTAGAATTTTGGGCGGAGTCTCCACAAGCCTTATCCTACACCCTAAGGGCCCGTTTGGTTCACGGAATTGATTTCTTGAGAAATTAATTCCTTTGCATTTTTCAGGGGGAAGATAATGTGAAATTCCCTTTCCTGTTTTGGTAAGCAGTAAGCTTGGGAAAGTAAACTAGGAATTATAAATGAAAAGTGTCAGTTTTTCAATTATATCCTCATCTATTGTTTATTTTGAAATAATAATAGGGTTAGTTTTGTCCAAAAAGAAGCAATAAATGTTTTCCAAAGAGGGGGAAAACAAAACCCAAGCTGGAGCAAGAGTTTCATTTTCTCCCCAATAAGGGCATCAAATTTCATTGGGTCATGAACTGATTTCACTTCTCTGTACTTACTAAACGTGTGAATGTAATTGATTTCTCATTCTCAAACCTCCAAAACTTAAACCAACCGAGCCCATCGAGGGTATGAAGTACGTGAACCCATCGAGAATTACCTTTAAAATCGGTGGAGGAAACGGTGACAAGTGCAGCGCTCGCCCTATTTAAAAAAAAAAAACCACTGCCGAGCGCTCAACATCGAAAAACTGCAAAAAAAAAAAAAAAAAAAAAAAAAAAAAAAACAAATGCATCTACCCTAAAGAAAATTTGTTGATATATATATATTTAAAGCTAACTGGTTATACAAGAAAAAAAATATATATAAATGCGAGCGTCTGCCTTAGAGAACTATATATATATATATATAGTTCTCTAGGGCACTTTAAAACTATAGAAAATTAGGACTAAATACCATCAATAGTTTTTCAGCAAAGCAGCAAGACACTAATTTTTTTTTTTAGTTTAGGTACTAACCTAGAGCAAAACATTTTGGATTATGTCACAAATCAGTTTGTTATACAGTTGTGACTGTTTTAAATTCATAAAAATTCAAAATTTATAAGGGTTTAATGCTTTTGATTTAGGTTCGAGAGATGAAGTCCTATAACTCAAAGATTAAACATTAAAGTTTAAACCTTGCAAATATTGAAAAAACAACAAATCAATAAAAAAGTTATGACTATTAACAGTCACAGCTCGATATAACCATGTTTTTTAAAGTTGGTTCCTAAAATGAAATTTAGTATCTAAAGTGAAATGATATAAATGTTTTAGTAGTTAAAATGAAAAAATATTATAATTTGGTACCTAAAGTCAATAAATCTTTAAATCTAACTGGTTAATAAGTTAATATGAAGCTGCCAATGACGAGCACACAGTCTCCCTTACTTGGAGTAGTTCATAAGTTCAAATTTTATGAACGATAATTGATTAGTAAATAAAAAAATTAATACAAAAATAACTATCTTTTTTGGTCTACCATAAACTAATCTCATAATTTGAATCGTCTATTTTTTAAACTCTATTTTAAAGATCATTATTATAAAAAATTAACCAAATTAAAAAATTATTTACCTATCTAATTGTGAATAAATAAAAATATATAAATAGTTATTATTATCAAATAGCTAATTAAATGTCTTTCAAAATCGGAGATTTTGTGAGTGTATATATGTATACATCTATGAAGGAAACTCGCATGCCAAAAGACTATGCTACAAGAAAGCCCACGTACCTGAAAGACTAGTTTAAACCTACCTCAAAGGTTGTAGAGGTTATATCCCACCACCTTTTTTTTATCAAAATTTCATAGTAAGTTTAACTGATAGCTCATCCCCACCCTATCCAATCCTCCCCTAGTCGATCCCTAGGCCCTAGCCCTCACCCTCTCCCACCCAACCTAGCCCAGACTATATATACACCTGACAAAGATGGTGCACTAAAAAATTAAGTTTGTTTTGCATAAAAGGAATATTCATACTTGGTTCATTAATTGTGTCGGATATGAGACTGCTTTTCACGTTGTTTAACCTCTTCTTTTTTTTTTTTTTTTTTTTTTTTTTCTTCTTTTCCTTTTTGAATAAGAGCAAAGACAATATCAGTTATTGTTTTTCTTTGTCAGCACTCAGCGATCAGTAGCATAAATAATATAAATGAACTTTGATCTAAAACAAATACATAAAATAAATAAACCCCTCGTCTAATGTACGTATAAGCTTTTGATAAATAAAAATAAATAAATAAATAAAGTGTTGTTCACCCTTATGTAGAGCAAGTACATTAGGAAGAGAAAATAACAAAAGACATAATTTCATAGTATGATTATATATATATATTTTTTCCTAATATGAATGTTAATAATAGGACACAAGAATATCTCATTCTTAATAAAAATAAAAAAGCAAAAAACGAAGAATCAGAAGAAAGAATACCACCACCACCACACTACTATAATTATGGATCATATTATGATAATTTATAAAGTCACTACAGTGCATAAAATCTCAAAAGTTGACTATAAATTATAAAAGAACTCTCTTACTTTAAAGTCACTTAAAGATGCTACATATATAATAGAAAAAAAAAAAAAGAGAATAGCTTGATATGAGATAACAATGTCTAAAATAATGAAGCCCCAAGATCTGATTTGTGGCACTAAATGGCAAGTAGAGACAGGTTGTATTTCTAATAAGCAAGTTTAAAGAAAAAGGGTTTCTTACACCAAAAACAAAGGGATTAGTCAATTAGTCAATATTGGAGAGTAGAAAGAATGAGAAGAAGTTGAAAATCATTTTGAAGAGCTAGAGTCAATGAAATTGTCATTTATTAGGCAAAATCCCAATTTCCCATTTGAAAAAGAGGACATAATGAGGCACCAATTAATGGACCCAAAGAAAGGAATCTTTCATAATACACATATTATGCCAAAACAATGTGGAAAGTTCCAATGGCCAAAAAAAAAAATGTGGAAAGTTCAACTTGCACATCATAATGCAAAATTGGAGCTTTCGCCAAACCCGTTTTTATCGCCACATGAACAATAGTGAAAGGAACATGAAAAGGACCTTTTTGGCACAAACGTAGAAAGAAAATGACACTCATGTGCACCATCATAAACACATCGAAAACCTATGGGTTTCCAAGTAATCAAATACACAATGATTGAATTAGGATTAAATTCGAACCCCACAATATTCGATCATATAATTTGATAGAAGAGTGTTAACGGCAACAATGATCGAATTAGGATTAAATTCGAACCCCACAATATTCATATAATTTGATAGAAGAGTGTTAATGGTCCTTATGATAATTCCAAATTTTAAGATCTAATATATGTGACAATATTTCATATATTTTCAGCAATACTATCCATCCCAAAGTAAAAATATTCAAATATTTTTTTTTCTAAGTAATACTATTTGTACACACTTATCTGACCACATTAGGTGACTACCTTATGTGGTAGCTGATGTGATCATGCCATGTCAATTAATAAAATGGGTTGATATGAATTTTAAGTTAATTATTTGCATATCTACTTATTTATGTCATTAATTACATAGCATCACCACATCAATTGTCACATAAGGTGGTTAAATAAGTGTGTACAAGTAGCATTACTTTTTTATATAAAAATAAATTTACAGGTAGTGATCTAAATTAAAATTTATAGCTAATATTCAAACAAAAATGATTATATGTTCAACACTGTACAAAATTAGTCAAATATGTATTTGTTTGATCATCTAAATTGCGTAGGCAAATAATAAAATTGAATTCGATTTGACTAATTTTTTGTAAAAATAATCTTTAAATGATGCCTTAAATATGGACGATTTTAATTATTAAAATTCAATTATGGGTACATAGATGAGTGGGTAAACATTATTGAATATTTGAATTAACAAAATTTATAGTTAATATTTAAGTTTACTTGTGAGCATTTGAACGCTGTCTTTCACTCTTTGTTTATTATAAGCATTTGAACACACTTATAATAGTTAGGCAGAAACAATTATATTAGTTAATGACAATTATAATCTTTTTTTTTTACACTTTTTTTTTTTTTATATAAGTATAAATTGTAATGGACTAAAAGTTACAAGCCCAATGTTCGTACTCTCGAGTGTCAAGTGAGGGAATGCTATGCTTGACGCAAACTCTTAAAAGTTGATCGTTTTCGATTATATTTAGCAGGTAGTCTATTTGGTCCCTCTATTTTCTCATCTATATAGATTTTTTTTATTAATTCACTATCTTCTTTAAATCATTAAATTTACCTGATAAGATCACAGGAATTAAAAACCTACCTAAAATCTTGTACACATAAAGTAATAAATAAATAAATAACAGAGTGTATGAGAGTTCTTTGTTACCCAAAACGATGCCATTAATATTCCCTTTCTCCTCAGATCACGGAATGTGCACAAAACAAAACAAAGCACTTTTCTCTACTCTTAACTCTAAACCCAATTAAAAAACAATTAAAAAATAATAATAATAATAAAAAATAGGAAAAACGTAGAGGTAGGGAGAGTTGGGGTTCACTTTCTCACAGTCTACGTCTCAGTCTCTGTCTTTAATGGCGAGGAGGACGGCCTTCTTCAATCTCACAAACGCCATTGAATCCTTGGCCTTCTCTCAAACTCCTCTTCTTAACTGCGCGATTCCCGAGGCCTTCTCCAAACCTCCTTCCTCCCTCAGGTTCGTGCTTTCAGCTTCGCACTTCTTCTTTTCCATTTCTGCGGAAAACGTTTTCCCGGAAAATTTAACTCACAAAAGAACGAAGATGAATTCTGTGAAACATGTTTCCCGGAAATTTACTCCGTCGAAACAATTGGATTGCTGCTTGACTTCCATTGACTGTCATCGGGGTTTTTTTTTTTTTGTTCAAATTTTTGTATTTTATTTTTTTCTGAAACCTTCGATCGATCTGTTTGGGGGTAGTGATAATGCTGCTTCAATTGTGAAATTTCTTCTTCCTTTTGCTTTTGTGTTGTACTGTAGTTCTTGTATTCTCTTTGTTTGTAGTGGAATTCATGGATTTGAAAATCTATGTTTCATTTTTTTTGAATTATCTTAGAGTAGAAATTCAAATCAGGGATCAATTAGGCAGTTTTAGTGGCTATGTGGTTAATTTGAATTACTTAAATGGGAAACTGCTGATTTTAGTTTGTTGTTTGCCAAGAGATGCTGAAAAGTTTTGATGGGTTTCCTTCAAATCTGACCATGTGGGTGGGAGATTTGTTAAGAGTTTGTCCCACAGATTTTTCATTTTTCATTTAATTTGTTACTGTTCAGTATACATTGGTAAATAAGCTAGTTATAATCTTGTATAGTATTTCTAAGAGAGCAGTGTCTGTTCTGGGATTTATTTACATGCAAAGAGAATGCTTCATATTGATTTCTTTTGTTTTGCATAATTAACATATTGTCTTTTACAGATAGAACTATTGGTATATGATATTCGTGCATATTGCTTTATGAAGAGTGAGCAGTGAAGAATCTGGGGATCAATTAGAAGCTATTGGTTAAAAATGTCTTCAGCAGGCAAAGCTGATAGGAAGGCGACTCTTGATGCTGCCTCATGGCTGTTCAATGTTGTCACATCTGTCGGAATAATCATTGTCAATAAATCATTGATGGCCACATATGGTTTCAGTTTCGGTGTGTTTCTGTTGACATATTTTATCCACTTAATTTGCATTTCCTATCTAATAAGTTCCATGATTATTTTCTTCCCCTTGCTTTATTTTTATAAGATCTATCAATTTTCTAGGATTGTATTCCTTAAAATCATATTTAAATGGCGTAAACAAAGTATTTATTTTATAATAATATTTGAAATGTTCTCAATTTATCACCTGAGTTCTACAGTTAAATCTATGAATGTCAAATAAATATTTGAGTAGCAGTTTATAGACATAGCTTATGAAATGCACTAAAAAAATGGAGGTTTGAATTGTTGGACCGCATCGCGAGTTGGGCCCTAACAATACGATCCCTTACTTTTCTCAGAAAGAGGGATCCCTCTCAAAAAGTGGACTATATCTGTATATATCTTAGTAATGGAAACGTAAATTTTGAAAGAGTTCATTGCATAACTCGAATTGAAACTAAACTCGCATAATCAATCTTAGTAAGGATCTATTAACCCTTAAATATCTTTGAATATATTCTTAAACATAAATATGTTCTCAATGTACCACGGACACCACACAACTGACACAGTGAAAGGACAAATCTAAAAATTGAGGACATAAACATGGCATGGGCAGGACAATATGTAATTATATATTTTTATAAGATATCTGTAGAATTTTAATTCTACCTGATAATTTAGGTTCAAATAGTTATCTCTCTCTAATGGAGATCTTCCAATTCATTGTAGACTTGTGGTCTTTGCCTCGTAATGGAGATCTTACTCCAATTTGTTGTAGTCTCTAGATCCCCTTGTTCCTCCCAATAGCAAGATCAAAATGTAGGGATGATGAGCAAACAATTCAGCTTTCTAAATAAGATAGATTGTTGACAACAATATTATAAGATTTGGACTATTCTAATTTAAATTTATTAATAGTGTGAAAAGTTTTCTCTAAGTGGGGAGTTATGAGAAGTGAAGAGTTGCGCTATAACTTAAGTTTCTGAATATGTAATTACGATCAAACCATTTTATTTTTAAGTTTCATTATATCATAGTTGTAAGGGCCAAAACAATGGCCTGTCTTTATCATAGTAGCTATTTTGTGTACTTGTTCCCAAATTAGAAAAAAGGTTCTTCGAATCATACTTTGGGAATATTTTTTCTTTTTGGTTGAAGGAAAAATTACCAAGTCTGCAATAATTCTGGATGGAAATAAAATATTATATAATGTGGACACTTGTCCGAGGTGTATTGTTGATGTGTAATAGACATGGCCACATTCTAGAAGTGTCTGTGCTTCATAGTGTAATATAGCGCTGCTTCAAAAGAAACAGAAAATTTCATTTTGTAGAAAATGCTCCTGAAGATGTTCATCCACCTTGACATTTTGCTCTATGTAATGCAGCTACAACATTAACGGGTCTGCATTTTGCCACAACAACCTTACTGACAGTTATCCTTAAGTGGCTGGGATATATCCAGCCCTCTCAGCTTCCATTTTCTGAGCTTTTGAAGTTTGTTTTATTTGCAAATTTCTCCATAGTTGGAATGAATGTGAGTTTAATGTGGAACTCTGTGGGATTCTATCAGGTGAGTGTTCGCAAACTAGTGAATGCTTACTCTCTTTTGGTGATATAGTTTTCATAAATTAAACATTCTTTTGCTTTCAAATTTTATTGTCAGATTGCAAAGCTGACTATGATCCCAGTATCATGTTTTCTAGAAGTTGTCTTGGACAAAGTGCGATACTCAAGGGACACAAAGCTTAGCATATTGTTGGTTCTCCTTGGTGTTGCAGTTTGTACTGTTACTGATGTGAGTGTCAACGCCAAGGGTTTTATAGCTGCATTAGTGGCAGTTTGGAGCACTGCCCTACAACAGTATGTAAGTAAATCTTAACTGAATTGACGATCTTCTATAGATAGCACCAGGATGAAATGGGTTAGGGGCAGCTAAGTGAGTCCTGGCCTCCTGGGCCTGGACGGATCCAGTTTCAACTTCATTGGTGTTTCCATTATTTTTATCTGTTATTTTGATATGTATGCAGTTAATAAATGTTCAAATTGTTTAACCAACCATAATATAATGGCCATCCTTTCTAAATGGGCTGGGCTGGGAGGTATTGATTATCAGTATCAGTTTGTGTTTATGTATGTAATCTCCTAATGAAAGATTGGATTGGCTCATTTTGGTTCACTCCAAGCCCCACCTTCCCATTTCTGATTTTATTTATCCCTTGTGTTGCCTGACATTTTTCAATATCTATGTATATGCAGTATGTACACTTTCTTCAACGGAAGTATTCACTTGGATCTTTCAACTTATTGGGGCATACTGCACCAGTACAAGCTGCATCTTTGCTGATAGTGGGCCCCTTTCTGGACTACTGGTTGACAAATAAAACAGTTTACGCTTATGACTATCATTTGATGTCCGTGGTAAGTTTTGTATGATAATTGTATTATTCATAGATGGTTTGGTATGGTTTATTTTTCTATTAAGCAAGCATGCCTTCGCATCGGGTCCATTAATTCACGATTCGTTTAGCCTTTACATGTGCATGTGATATGTGAATCATATCCTTCCCATTTTCATGCTTAGTTGCATGTGCTCCTAATTCCTAAACTTACACCAATGTTTTTTTTTTTTTTTTTTGTGTGACTGCATATCTTGATATGTTCTTAATTGTCAATATCATAGTTAACACCACCCCTTGAAAATAGTGTTGTTCTTATCAGGTTGGCCATTAGCTTTTTGGTATTCCATGACAAGTTTGCACCTCCGGGATATTTAAATGATTCTATCTTGCTAGATGCTTGATTGCTTAAATTCATGATGTTATTGATGGTGTCAAGCGCTAAATGCATTTGATAGTAACTTCATGATAGTTTCTCTTCTATTCAATTGGAGCAGCCCTAGTCTGGTGAACCTGAAATTTTTCTTGACAGATTCCATTAGAAATTTATGGTGTCAAATCAATTAGTTTTGGCAATATAATTATTATTTGTTAGGAAAAGAAACAATCTTTCCGTCGCAATATTGTGTCACCTAGAAAGGGAGCCAATATCAGTGCACAAAACTCTTCACCACTTCAAGCCACCGATAGTGCATAAATCATTTATTGGTTTTGTTTCACAATCTTGATCAAAACCTTTTGATGCTTAAACTTCAACAATAGGAGTTTGTTTCTCCTATGCAATAACAATGTGCAGTGTGCAACATCTCTCATTTCTCTGTTGTTCATGTTGTCTTCATCGTATGGTGAATGTGATCAGTGGCACGCTGTGATCCACGATATCCTGCAATTGAATTGCTATAAATAGATCTCTCTCGCTCGCAAACTGCCACACACACACACACACATCCATACAGTCATACCAGCACTCATGAATGTGTTATTTTTCTACAAACAAAATTGAGACACAAACACTTCATTTAGCCTGATACTTCTTAAGTATAAATTGATCGACTTTCATGTAAGTTCATCACAATTTCTTCATGATAACCTTCATAAGTGCCCAGGTGAATTTTTTTTTTTTTTTCTAAGAGCCTATTTTTGATCACTCCGACAGCCTGATTGACATGGCCTTGTGCCGCAGATTGAATGTGCTAAAAATGGATGGGAGCTGCACACTCCCATGGTCCCCTATATTATCTATTCACTTTTATGGATGTTGGTTGTACACATTTTAGACTAAGGCAAATGCTTAAAAGTTAAGGTGCTTGTATTTTAACAATCATGCCTCCCACAAAATAGTCCTGGATTGTTAAGCAAACTTTACAAAGAGTGTTATGCCATAGCTCTTTTCTGACATATAAAAATGGGATAAGTTTGATTTTAGTTGTGTTTGTGTGCATGTGTGTGTGTGTGTGTGGATCATGGTGGGAAAGTCGACCTTTAGAGGCTGGAATCGTGTATGCTTATACATTTGCTTACAGCTAATTATGACTTGTGACTACAGTTGGTGATTTGGCTGCCATTTGTTTTCTGCAGTCATTAATTGTCCTGTCTTGCACCATTGCGGTAGGAACCAACCTCAGCCAGTTCATCTGCATTGGTAGATTTACTGCTGTGTCGTTTCAAGTCCTTGGCCATATGAAGACAATTCTAGTCTTGATCTTAGGATTCATATTCTTTGGGAAAGAGGGTCTCAATCATCAAGTAATTTTAGGTATGTTCATTGCGATAATGGGAATGATCTGGTATGGCAATGCCTCATCCAAGCCAGGAGGCAAGGAGCGTCGTAGCTATTCCATTCCAAGCAGCAAATCCCAAAAGAATGGCGGTTTATCAGAATCATCTGAAGTGGATGAGAAGGTATAGAATTCAGTGAAAGGTTGTGAAAACAATGTGGGAAAAATGGAAAGAATAGAGAGGCATATTAGGTCAGCTGATTCAAGGAGTCTCTTCAAATCTTGAAGGCAGATCCCTCAATTCTTATACTTTTTTCTTTTCACCATAGCTCATATATTTGTGTTGTTGAATTTACTCAAGTCAAAGTTCCCTTGTACCACAATCATTTTTTTTTTTTAATAGTAATTTGTTTATTAAATCAATTTCAGACCATCTAATTCCTCCACCCCCACCCTGTTCCTGTAGATTGCTCTCCTTGTGCGGTAAACTTTATTTTGACAGAATAAGAAATCCCATTCCTATATCTTCTTGGATGCAGTTTTGGCATGAACTAATGAATTGTCTGTACATGTGAGACATGCAATGATTTCGAATTTATCAGATCTTGGATTTCAATAAGTTGTACTGCATATCACCAGCATTTGAAAGAGCTTTTTCAAAGCCTGATATATGTTAGGTGGGTATACCATGGGAGAGAATCCAGAGTAATTGAAGCTCCACAAGAGCTTCTCACAGCTTCATTCATGGTGGTCCCAATACACCCAGATCTGCCCATTTAACACAAACACTATTCACAGCAATAAAACATGGTTTTGGAGGCATGGGGAATGATGCAAAACACTATTCACACTATTCGTACATGAAAGTAAATTTTTGGATACTGCAAGACTAAAAATATGGTACGTGATAGCTGCTCTGTGTCACCTGGTTCTGTATCACGGGCTTTCTTTGAAGTTGTAGCATGTGTGGGGAAAAACACTTACTTTCTCTTTGGTCAAAGTTGATGCATGTTTTTTAGTATATATCATAACAGCATGGAATTACTATTGTTGCCTCTTCACCCACTTCACTGTGGGAGTGCAAATGCTTGGCTATGCAATGTGCTTCTGCTATTTGCACTCTGTCTCTTGTAAGAAATTTTTACAAAAGCCGTTGTATATAGTCTCCACCTCCACCTCACTAAACTGGTCTTGGATGTGACTGAAATATGATAGTTTAAATGTGAGGGGGTGGTTGAAAGCAAGACTTTTTGTGATGTGAGGGCAGGACTGAATTTGGGAAACGGAATAGGCTACCACTTCTCTTAACTTTGTCGATCATCAGTTAAATGACCGTGATACCAATTCAAATTGGTAGTTGTTGGATAGTCTAGTTAGAAACACTGTTGAATTATCTATTTTGCACCCAAATTCGATCCTTTCTCTCCAACTGAAAAAAAAAAAAAAAAAAAAAAAAAAAAAAGACTAATCAATCATAACTGCATAGTTATTATTCATTATATTCTGGGTAGCACGCCCTTATACAAAACAGCCCAAAGCCCTAACAAAGTAAATAAAAATGAGCATGGCATATACAGTTTTACCACCAAATCATAGTTAGTAAATCCCCAAAGGCCCAATGTAATGAATGCCGAGGTTGATCATCAAATTATGATGGAGAAATTCTACACAAAATTCAGATGCAGATGAAAGTTTGGTTCATATACAGCTGCTTTGGTCCCACAATTTGTACCTTTGAGCTAGTGATAGTATGACCTTGGCTTGGTCTGGCCTAACATTTTGATTTTCAAGCACATCAAACTACATTTCAAAGTTTCAAAACTACTTTTTCTTTAAATGGAAGGAGGAAAATCTCTACCATCCATTCTCTTTTTCTAATACAAGACTTTAAATTAAATCTTAAATATGTTATTACTCGTAAACACATGTGTTAACTGTTAAGCAAATTTAGATATTTTACATTTGTGAAAGTTTAATAATTATGAGATATTTAAATTTACAATTCATCTCTCGCTGACTCTTTACCACATGTGCGAATTAACAAATGAAGTTTCAAACTACACCAAGTCTAAATGTAAGCAGATGAACCTAAATTAAGATTTCTTTGTGGAAGCATGTGGGAACAAAGTTGTGCGGAAATAGACAAGAAATTGATGGTTTCATCACAATGTCTAAGTTGATGAGGATACTGTTTTGCTACAGGCAATATTTGATTATGATTAAGACTCGTTTTGAATTATTTATTTTGAAGGAAGACACAAATGACAAAACTCATAAAGTCGTGAGAAAACAAATTGGAAGCCATTAGCTGTATCTCCCTTTGGGCTAGCTGGGTTTGCTTAGTTACTTCATTGTAATTGAAGGGTTGGCCAATCTCTCTCTCTCTCTCTCCAAATAATTTTGTGGGGGTGGGGAGACATGACCCCTCTTTTAGTGATCACTCTCGTGTGCCATTAGTTTTCATTCTCACTTCCCATTTGTACTTCGTGTTTGATAGAAAGACAAACAAGGAAGTAAGACCCACTGCCTTGAGAACCTATCACCTTCCTCTTTTCTCCTACCAAACATAAAGCACAAATTAATCATATAATCTTCGTTAACAACACTAAACCAACAATAATATATTAGAAACCAGCCCAAAAAGACATAACACCCAAAAATATAGACAGTTTTTTTTTTTTTTCAAATTATGATTGCAATATATAGACAGTATTTGTAACCCTAATAGAGTGATGAAAAATGTATACCCTAATAATTCAAATAAGTTAAATCCGTCGATATCCAAAAATCAAAATATATGCGTACTATACAACTGCATCGTAGACTTTTCATAAAAGTACATAAATTTTAGAATGAAGAAAACTTTATCCTACGAATGAGTGAATAAGCATGTTATATATATACAAACATATTTTTAAAGCTTGAATCTTGAGGAGTTAAATCCTCCTACAAACAGAGGTAAATTCTCCTACCGTCTTTTAAAATGGACTCATCAAATAAGAAGAAACAAAACACTCGCATGTGGTACTACTATTTGGTCAATTACATTTTTGGACATGGATCATTCATTCATGCTCCTTTTATTTTCGCATTTAATGATAAGTGTAGCAAAGGCCCGAGTAATACAGAGTGGGACCCGCAATACCAGCAATAATTGTTTGCGTGTTTGCACACGTGTGGGGTTCTTGTTCTTCTTCTCTTCTTCCATTCATTCATATTCCTTTCTTTTATTTTTCTGTCGTGTACTCGTGCTAACGAAAACCCAGTGCGCACGTTAGCAATAAAATCGTTAATGAACGTTATATTCAAAAAACAGTAAATATTGGGTTGGAATTTGGAAATAGTATATCCTCTCTCTCTCTCTCTCTCTCTCTCTCTCTCTCTCTCTCTCTCTCTCAAGTCTCAAAGCTAGGGTAACAGTGACAGGCTGGCCAAGCTGTCGGTGAGGTTGGGGTCAAACCCATCCTGTCTGATTGGTCCACGTCAGCACTATGGACATGGCACGTGTTGATTGCAGCTTCTGGGTCCCTTCCTCCAAATCAACACATCATCATATTTTATCTCTGTATCTCTCTCTCTCTCCAAGTCCAACTCCAACCCATCTCCCCATTTTCAGTGCCCATTTATGCAAATTGGACGAGTGGCTCAGCAACCTTGGCCCATCTTGGGCCCACCTGGACCCACTTGGAAAAAATGACGTATGTGTGGGCCCTGTATTACATAGAGAGAGAAAGAGAATTGGGGTGAGATGGTGACAGACTCAAAATGATATCAACCCCATCAAGGAAGAATTTGTTCGAGTGACATCAACGATCAACCCAATTATGAACAATTTGTTAAGTAAAATAATACAAACACTCCAAATCAAGGAACGACACGTCGTATAAATTTTTCATCCTTGACAGTTGTCGTTAAAGTTTGGGCGAGTATTCGTATTTGTGTGTATTCGTACAAACACTCCAGATGTTTGCGAAGTTTCTCTTTTTTCCTTTGCCGATAAAAGATCCAAATAACTGTAAAAACTGATTGCTGTCTATTTCTGAGAATTACTATTTTCAACTTCACTTTTTTGCTTCGGTCACGCTACCCTATCTGTTTGCTACTTTGCTTCACTAGATAAAGAGAAAAGCAAAAGGAAAGTTTATCGACCATAAATATAAAAAAGAGTAATTTGCCTATTTACCGCTCAAATTATAGGAGATATATGCATTAACCATCAAAACAAAAAAAATTTACTATTTTTCATCTAGACTTTACACCGGGTACCAATGTAACACCCACCTAGGTCACATTTTATGTTAAATTAGACAAATTTTTCTCCAAACTTTCTATTTTATCCTTGTATAAAATTAGAAAGCTTTAATTTTTTTTCACTAATTTTTATTTAATAAAAATATTTTTTTATTGCTTAACTAACAAAAACAATTAAAAAAGAATAAACCACCCAATACCCCTCCCCCCACTTCACCACCACCCAACCTTCCTCTTCGATCACCACCGTCACCTCCTCTTTTCTCTTATTTCTTCTATCTTCTTCTCTCTTTTTTAGTATTTCTTTCTCTCTTCCTCTTTCTCTTAATGCAGATCTTGAAACCAAAACTCCCACCATGCAAGTCACCACTGTCATCATCAGCAACACGGTTGTCGTTGAGTATGTGAGCTCACCACAGATCATCGACTATATTACCCTTGCTTTAGATGCTCAAAAGTAGTGCGAGAAGGGTCGAAATCGGCCCAAAAGGTGTCGCACAAAGAGAAAGAAAAAGAGGGAGAGAGAGGAGAAAGAAAAAGATAGGAGAGAGAAAAAAAAAGAGGAGAGGGGAGGGGAGGAAAGAGGTATGGTGTAGATTACCGATGTGTCACCAAGAGTCAGAAAGAGGGGAGGGACTGGGTACGTGGTGTTAATTTTAAAAATTTTAGTTTTTCTTAATTTACTTTAGTTATAAATAAATATTTTGTGAGAAAAAAAAAAAACCCTTTTATGTGATTTTAAGGAAATATCCTTATGATTTAACAAAAGAATGGACAGAATGTGACAGAGCTGCCACATTGCTACACAACGCAAAATTTGGATGGCAAATAGTAAATTTTTTTTTTGTTTGGGTGATAAATGTGCAAATCTCTTTATAAAAAATGATAAAAACATCCAATGGAATAACAAATTTTACTTTTGGTTTATGTAGTTTGAGTCAAGTTTTACTTTGGTTCATGTAATTTCAACTTTTCTTATTTTGGTTATGTAGTTTCAATTGTTCCGATTTTGATTCTATAGTTTATAAATCTTAGAAATTAATTTAAGGATACGTTAACATTTCTGTTCATTAAATTGTCAACTTCATTGCACTTTTGGTCATGTACGTCACAAACCATTGCGATTTTGGTCATAAATTTTACATACCATTAGTCTTTCAATGACATTTTTCATAAGTTGGCTAAATTGCACCTACAGTCCTTGTAGTTTTTGCAATTTTTTATTTTAGTTCCCATAGTTTCAATTTTGACAATAATAGAAGACTCATAAAATGATGGAGAAGAATACAGAGAAGTTTTCTCTTTTAATCTCTTTGTGCTTTGTTCTTTCATGAAAAATTGGATTTGAAGCAATATGCAGAGCAGCTTGGTTGTCACAATATAACTTGATAGGATGTGAATTGTTTATTCTCAAGTTTTGCAATATGTACTTTAACCAAGTAATTTCAGAACAAATAGTAGCTATGGACCGGTACTTTGCCTCTGCACTGGTCCGTGACACGTACTGTGGTTTGCTTCTTGGTTTTCCAAGAAACTAAGGACCGTCCGAGAAATATGCAGTATCCAGTGACAGATCTTCTGGTATCTGGGCATCTAGCTCAATCTGCATCACAAAAGGTATTTAGTTGTATCTGACTTATGGCAAAGAGGAAAATACCTTAGCCAGGTGTGTTCTTGATGTAACAGAGAACATGATGGGCAGCTTTTAGGTGTCGAACGCGTGGCTTGTCCATGAACAAGATATATGAGATCCAGACGTGTAATTGTTAAATAAATGACTCTTCCTACGAGCCGGCGATATGAGGAAGGATCATTGATGTAGTCACCATCAAATCAACTAAGAGAAAGATTTTGTTGCATTGGAAATAAGGCTGATTTGGCACGAGATAACCTGCATCTTCAAGGATCTCAAGAGCATATTTTCTTTGTTAAAGCAAAATTCCCTTATTAGATCGAGCGACCTCAATCCCTAAGAAATACTTCAATGGACCAAGATATTTCAATTTGAATTGTTGCTTTATGAATGATTTGGTTGCCTCTATATCTTGCAAATTGTTACCTGCCAAAATAACGTCATCCGCATAGACAAGAACAACTATAAATTTACCATCTCGGGATTAGACAAATAAGGAATAATCAGCTTTGGATTGTTGAAATCATGCTTGTTTGAGAACCAAGGAGAGCTTAAGAAACCATT
Organism: Dryas drummondii; assembly: GCA_003254865.1. Lineage (NCBI taxonomy): Eukaryota > Viridiplantae > Streptophyta > Magnoliopsida > Rosales > Rosaceae > Dryas > Dryas drummondii. The sequence goes on along the minus strand of QANW01010978.1, from coordinate 776,300 downwards.
GTTGGGATGCTTGTTTGAGCTCGTACATGGATTTGTGAAGCTTGCAAACCCAAATCTCCCACTTTCGTCCTAAACTGGGTGGTAGAATCATGTAGACATCTTCAACAAGGTCATCATAGAAGAAGACATTATTAACATCAAGCTGGTGAAGATTCCAGTTTTGTGTAGCATCCACGGCAAGGAGAAGACAAATGATGACATGCTTGGCAACTAAGGCAAAATTTTCCCGATAATCTAATCCTTCAATTTGATTGTAGCCCTTAGCAACAAGGCAGGCTTTATAAAGTTCAACGGACTCATCCGGTTTGAGTTTAAGCTTATAAACCCATTTGCAATAAATGGCTTTCTTCCCAAAGGTAAGGATTGGAGTGACTAAGTGCCACTGGCTTCAAGAGCAGCAAGTTCTTGCTACATGGCAAGGCGCCATTTGGGATCCTTAACAGCCTGCAAAAAAAATGAGGTTTTGTCTCGACATAAAGAGCTATAGTGAAAGCACGATGTTGGGGGGATAAACAATCATAGGAAAGAACATGACAAAGGAGATATGGAGTATTTATAGTTTGAACCACGATCGAGTTGGATGACGAGGAGAAACATGCATGAAGGAAGATTAATACCAACATGATACTCACTGAGATAACTTGGCGCTTGTGTGGCACGTGTGGGCCAAGTAGCTACGGGAGCTGCAGGCAGAGAACATGGAGGAATATGTATGGTAGTAGTGGTAGGTGAAAAAGGAGTAGGTGCGCGAAGGATGCTGGTATCGCTTTAAAGCAGTATATGAAACAATTTTTGTTTTATTGAATAAAAAGTCTCATTTGTTACCTAATCCTTATTTCCACTATTTCTTAATCACATATATGAGACATGGGTAAGAAAGTAGATCTTAAACTTTACGAGTAAATTGCAGCATTTACGCAATTTTTAATCTGGTCTATAAAATAAATTTTGTATAAAAATGATCCAAGAAATGTTAATTAGTCGTGAAAACCCAAATGAAGTTGATGATCTGGACCAACTAGGAGATGATTGATATTTTGTGAATCATTGTGGTACAAAATATAATTCATAGACCAAAGAATCGTACAAAAATTTGTGGATCTTAATTAGAAGGAAAAAAATAAAGCTTAATTACAAGGAAAAACAGTAGGGGTGTTTTTTTTTGTTGGGAAAACAATTAATAAGGCTGTTGAAAGAGTTTGACTGTATATATAATCAAGGTGTTAAATTTCAATTTTTAGGAGTATGAAAATTTTAACATTATATTAAAAATATTTCAAAAAATTTCAAAAAATTTTCTATTGGAGCTAGGGAGGCAGCGACCAGTGGGAGAGATGGGAGAAAAAAGAGAGCCGGCCTCGTCACCTGTCGTCGCCGGGGAGAGATAAAAGAGGAGGAAGAGATTGGCCCGGGGAGAGGAGATCAGTGCGCGGAGAGAAGAGAGAGAGATCGGGGAGGGAGAGGGAGGAGAGAGAAGAGATCAGATGAGTTAGAGGGGGAGAGAAAGAGAAGGTGACTGAAATAATGGAGATGAAGAGGGAATATGGCCACTGGATGAAGACTTATGGGGAGAAAAGGAAGGAAATGGGAAAGGAAAAAGAAGGAAAAGAAAAAAGAAAAGAGTGGAGAGTCTGGAGTCTCCTGGACTGTGGAGACTTACGGGGAGAAAAGGAAGGAAATGGGAAAATGAAGGAAAAAAGGAAAAAGAAAGGAAAAGAAAAAAGAAAATAAAAGAAAAGGAGAGAAAAAAAATGAAAAGAAAAGAAAAGGAAAGAAAAAAAAAAAAAAGTTTAGGATTGATTGGGGTTTGGGGCCTTTGGTCAATTGGAAAGAAAAAAAAAAAAAAGTTTAGGATTGATTGGGGTTTGGGGCCTTTGGTCAATTGGAAAGAAAAAAAAATGTTTGGAGTTTCGTTTAGCCGTTTTGGGGTTTTGTTTAGTTGTTTTTAAACCTAATATATTTTTATACAAAAAAATAATTAAAAATATACTAAAAGGCCTAAACTCTAATATCCTATATTATATTCTAAAAAATATAGAGTATACATTGTAAAATATATAGGGTTTAGTGTATAGATTATAGAGTATAAAATTAGGGTATATAGAGTTTAATATTAGGATTTAGTGTATAGATTATAGAGTATAAAAAATATACTAATTTCATTTATTCATTATATTAATTTTATTTAACAATATTTGCCTTCAGAGAGCATTATATTCATTTTATATCACATGAAACTTATTATATAATTTAGTTTCTTCAATGTTTTTTATCAATGTAGTAGATAATATGTTAAATAAACATATGGTACAATTTTATTCAAAATTTATGTAGTTTGATAGCAATTTTCATCGTTTCCGTTTAATTTATGTAGAAATTTAAAAATTTTTGAAATTTCTATCAAAATTTCCTCAAAATCCGAAATTTTATTCCGTGTATATAATTGACAAGATCGCTTAAATAAAAGACTCAATAGATTAATAGTGGGTAATTTTAAACCCCTTAACTAACCTAAAAGTTTTCCTAAACCCCCACTCATCTAAAAACTCTCCCAAAATCTCCTAAAACTTATAATACATTTTTTACCCTTCTGACGCGCGCGCTAACACACTCTGACCCGTGCGCTGACGCTCTTTGACGCGTGCTGACGTGGATCAATAAAACTGAATTTCAGAAATTAAGTTACACTAAAAAAATATAATTTTACATTATTATTAACTAGAATAAAAAAATAATTACACCTTTATTTGACAAAAAATAACAATTATATCAATTCAGTTTTTATTACACCTTTACTAGAGGCTAAATTCAGTTTCAGTCTAAATTCAATTTCAATGAATTCAGTTTCAGTGCATTCATTAAATTCAAATTCAGTTCATTGAATGCACCGAAACTGAATTAAGTGAAATTGAATTTAGTGAAATTGAAACCATAGACAACGTCATCTGATCACCTCACGTGCGACGAGTACACGACAACTGCCACTGCCTCGATCTGTTTCTACCTGCAAATTTGATTTATCATATTTCAGGACCACAATTTCTTTTAAAACTTATGTTTTACGAACTAAAACTGTTTAATCAATAAATTAAGTAAATTTGTATATACTTATTAATCAATTAAAAAACCCATATTTATATTCGATTAATAACAAATTCAATTAAAACAAATTTACAAACTATACATTTCACAGATAGATTCACAAATCAATTTCAAATTAGGGTTTTCAAATTAAGGCTTTTGAAATTCAAAGCAATTAAACCCAAATTTGTATACTAGTAGAGAAAGACTGTCGAGGGGAGAAGAATGAAACAAGAACCAGTTCAATATGCCGCCGGAATCGCCTGAAACGGCGGCGATAAGTCTCGGATCTTCTCGACATCGATTCGCCGTCCAAGGTGGTCAGTTGGAGAATCGGAGACCACCATCACACTCACCACGTCAAGAGGAAGCTTCTGGAAGTGGAGAGCGGCTGCGACGTTGTCGAAATCTTGAAGTCACCACTGAAGATGACGATCAAACTTCGAGTTGCATTTGGGTTTCTGTGGGTTTTTTGGGAAAGAGAAGGTCATGGATAGATAGAGGAGGAAGAGGCAAGAAGAACCCAACCGGTTCACCACCTCGTCATCGCCAGAATTGGTGGATCGCCTGCAAGGGAGCTCGGGTTTGCCTGGACCTGATCCGGCGTCGATGTTATGTTTCGCGGAGAGTGGAGGGCAAGGAGAGGAAGATGGAGGAGAGGCGAGCATGATGAGACTGGTATCACCGGCAACCGTCGCCAGACCATGACGCATGCGCCAGCAACATTAGTTAGGAGAGAGAGAACACAGAGGGGAGATAGAGCACATAGATAGGAAAGAGAGAAAGAGCACACACAGATAAAAAATGAAAATAAAGAAAATGGGTAAAATTGGAAAGTTAAAATAAGGAGTCAAATTTAGTTGAATATTAGTTGACTAGGAATTTAGGAAAATATTAAGTTTAAGATGAGGATTATGAGAGGTAGATTTTGGATGTAGATTATTCCTCTCTAACTATGAGGTTTATAATTATTAACATATAGATTAATAGATGGAATCTTCATTAATTGACGGTGATGGATCTATCTTTTGATCTCATCTTCTCACGTACGCAGAAAGCCATAAAGCTAGAGAGACAAGGAGATAATAGTTTTAGGAGAGAGAGAGAGAGAGAGAGAGAGAGAGAGAGAGAGAGAGAGAGAGAGAGAGAGAGAGAGAGAGAGAGAATAATTTTGCAATTAATTAAGAAATTGATCCATTCCTATTTCCTAAACAGCCAAACTAAACTTCACGTACTTTGAAGCCTCCGTGCTCTGCTATTTAGAGAGACAAAGAAACAATTTGTATAAAAGAAAAAAGAAAAAAGAAAAAGAAAAACTGAGAGTTAAAACTTAAAAGAAAGAATGAATGAATGATTGATAATGAATGAAGAAGAAGAAGAAGATTTAAAAGGTGATTTTTAAAGAAAAAGTAGAGAGAGAAAGTGTAATTCAAACAAAGAGCGAGAGAGAGAGAGAGTGTCACATGGCATGTGAGCAGGGCAGCCGCTGTTTCACTCCTCCACTCCACTGATAAATACCCTTCTTACCATCCTTACTCGGCCCTTTGACTCTCTTTCTCTCTCTCTAAACCAGCAGGTATAGCTTAGCTTCTGAGCTCTCTCTAATGGCAGACCTCAGAACCTAAACCAAACCCACTCTTTTAGCACCTCAAAAGTGAAAGATAAACAAAAAAAAATGAAACCCCACAAACCCATTTCTTCACACCACTCCCACTTCTTTCCCTTCCTTCTTCTCTTCCTGCTCTCTCTCAAACCCTTCTCTGCAACACTCTCTTCTTCTTCTTCTTACAAAGACACCCAGCAGCTCCTCAACTTCAAAGCCTCTCTTCCCAAGCCAACCGTCCTCTCCAACTGGCTCCCAAACCAAGACCCATGTGCCTTCACTGGTATTGTCTGCAAGCAAACCAGGGTTTCCTCCATAGACCTCAGCGTCGTCACCTTGTCCACCAATCTCACCCTTGTCTCCACTTTCTTGATGACCCTTGATTCCTTGGAATCTCTCACTCTCAAATCAACGGGTCTCAATGGCTCCATTTCCTTCCCTGCTAAATCCAAGTGTAGCCCTCTGCTCACCACCATAGATCTAGCTCAGAACAGCTTGTCCGGCCCTCTTTCTGATATTGCCAACTTGGGTTCTTGCTCCAACTTGAAGACTCTCAATCTCTCATCCAACCTTCTTGATTTCTCGGCCAGAGACTCCACCGCGGCGTTCAGGCTCAGCCTCCAGGTGCTTGATCTTTCGTTCAACAAGATTTCAGGCCCCAACGTGGTGCAATGGATCATATCCGGTGGCTGCAGTGAGCTGAAGCAATTGGTTTTGAAGGGAAACAAGATCACAGGCGACATGGGCGTTTCTAACTGCAAGAAATTGGAGCACTTGGACTTGTCCTCCAACAATTTCTCTATGAGTATTCCCTCTTTCGGCGATTGTGAGGCTTTGGACCACCTCGACATCTCCGGGAACAAGTTCTCCGGCGACATTGGCCGCGCTCTCTCTGCCTGCAAGCAGCTCACGTTCTTGAACCTCTCCAGCAACCACTTTTTTGGTCCAATTCCAGCCATGCCAACCAAGAACCTGCGCTTTCTTTCACTTGGAGGCAATCGTTTTCAGGGTGAGTTTCCTCTGAGCTTATTGGATTCGTGTTCAGCTCTCGTAGAGCTCGATCTTTCCTCGAATAAGCTTTCGGGTACGTTCCCGGATGCATTGAGCTCTTGTACTTTGTTGGTGTCCTTGGACATATCCAGCAACAGCTTCTCTGGTGAGTTGCCAATTGAGACCTTGATGAAGCTCAGCAACTTGAAGGCTGTGAGTCTTTCCTTTAACAATTTTATTGGTACTTTGCCGGATTCTCTGTCCAAGCTCAGCAGTTTGGAGAGTTTGGATCTCAGTTCCAACAATTTCTCTGGGTCTATTCCTGTTGGGCTCTGTGAGGATACCAGGAACAGCTGGAAGGAGTTGTACCTTCAGAACAATCAGTTTACTGGGACTATTCCTCCGACTCTGAGCAACTGTTCTCAGCTTGTTTCGCTGGATTTGAGCTTCAACTACCTCACTGGTACCATCCCTTCAAGCTTGGGGTCTTTGTCAAACCTTCGCGATTTGATCATTTGGTTGAATCAGCTTCAGGGGGAAATCCCACAAGAGCTAAAGAACCTTGGGGCACTTGAGAATCTTATTCTCGACTTCAACAATCTGACCGGGTGGATTCCTTTCGGGCTAAGCAACTGCACGAATTTGAATTGGATTTCATTGGCAAATAACAAGTTGAGTGGTGAGATTCCTGGGTGGATTGGAAAGCTTCCAAAACTTGCAATACTCAAGCTCAGTAACAACTCATTCTATGGGAGTATTCCCCCGGAGCTTGGTGACTGCAAGAGTTTGATATGGTTGGATCTCAATACCAACTTGTTGAATGGCACAATCCCTCCCGCGCTTTTCAAACAATCTGGCAACATTGCAGTGAATTTTATTGCTTCCAAGAGGTATGCGTATATCAAGAATGATGGAAGTAAAGAGTGCCATGGAGCAGGGAATTTGCTCGAGTTTGCGGGGATTAGGCAGGGGCAGTTGAACAGGATTTCAACAAGAAACCCCTGCAACTTCACTAGGGTGTATGGAGGTTTTATCCAACCAACATTTAACCATAATGGGTCTATGATTTTTCTTGATCTTTCGCATAATAAGTTATCCGGTAGCCTTCCGAAAGAGATTGGGAACATGTACTATCTCTATATTTTGAATTTGGGCCATAATAATATATCTGGAGCAATCCCACAAGAGCTTGGAAAATTGACAAGCCTTAACATTCTTGATCTCTCTAGCAATAGCCTTGAGGGGTCTATTCCACAAGCTCTTACTGGCCTTTCCTTGCTCATGGAGATTGATCTGTCAAACAATCGTCTGTCTGGAATGATTCCAGAGACGGGCCAGTTTGAGACGTTCCCTGCCTACAGATTCGTAAACAATTCAGGCCTCTGTGGCTACCCTTTACCTTTATGTGGGGGAGCTTCTGGGCCAAGTGCAAATGCGCATCTTAAGTCTCATCGGAGACGAGCGTCCCTGGCAGGTAGTGTGGCAATGGGGTTACTGTTCTCCCTTTTCTGCATCATTGGCTTGCTTATTGTTGCTATTGAAACCAAGAAAAGGCGAAAAAAGAAGGATCCAGGCCTTGATGTTTACGTCGACAGTCGTAACCACTCAGGCACTGCATGGAAGCTAACCGGTGCCCGGGAAGCTTTAAGCATCAACCTTGCCACATTTGAGAAGCCCCTTCAGAAGCTCACTTTTGCGGATCTTCTTGAGGCTACCAATGGTTTCCACAATGACAGCCTTATAGGGTCTGGTGGTTTTGGTGATGTATACAGGGCCCAATTGAAAGATGGCAGCGTTGTAGCCATCAAGAAACTAATACATATCAGTGGACAGGGTGATCGTGAATTCACTGCTGAAATGGAAACAATAGGGAAGATCAAGCATCGGAACCTTGTTCCCCTCCTGGGATACTGCAAAGTAGGAGAAGAACGGCTTTTGGTTTATGAGTACATGAAGTATGGAAGCTTAGACGATGTTTTACATGACCCGAAGAAAGCTGGCATCAAGCTGAATTGGTCTGCAAGGAGGAAGATTGCCATTGGGGCTGCGAGAGGACTGGCCTTTCTTCACCACAATTGCATCCCACACATTATTCACAGGGACATGAAATCGAGCAATGTCCTGCTCGATGAAAACTTGGAAGCCAGGGTGTCCGATTTTGGGATGGCCAGGCTTATGAGTGCAATGGACACCCATTTGAGTGTGAGCACTCTAGCAGGCACACCTGGTTATGTCCCTCCTGAATACTACCAGAGCTTTAGATGCTCTACAAAAGGTGATGTTTATAGTTATGGTGTAGTGTTGCTTGAGCTGCTAACAGGAAAACGTCCTACAGATTCAGCTGATTTTGGTGACAACAATCTTGTGGGTTGGGTAAAACAACATGCTAAACTGAAAATAAGTGATGTTTTTGATCCGGAGCTCATGAAAGAGGACGCAACCCTTGAGATTGAGCTTTTGCAGCACTTAAAGGTAGCTTGTGCTTGTTTGGATGATAGGCCATGGCGGCGCCCCACAATGATTCAAGTCATGGCAATGTTCAAGGAAATTCAAGCAGGGTCTGGGATGGACTCCCAATCAACCATAGCCACCGAAGATGGAGGTTTTGGTGGAGTCGAAATGGTAGAGATGAGCATACAAGAAGTCCCTGAACCAGGCAAGCAGTAGCCTGAAATGTTAAACCAATTTTCAAGAGAATTCTTTGGAAGAAACAAGAAACAAGGTGGAGATGATATTTTCAGCTCCCCGAATTTTCACCCACTTTACCACTTCAAATGCTGTGGAGCTGCACTGTTCCTCTACCATTTTAATGTATGTAATCTTGTTATTTATACATAGAAGGTTATTTAACTTGTTATAAATGTGTATATAAACAGCTTCAGTTGTTATGCTGCTTAAATTTGGTTCTCAATTTTCCTTTACTTTATAAGAGAGCATTGGATTCAGATAAAATCCTCCTCAAAAAGGAAGCTGTTGCATCTGTGACCTCATTGATGATGACTAAGTGGAGGGCTCTTTTGGCCCTTTCTTCACAGTTCAGTTCAGGCTACCTGATTTGTTTTCATTTGAACTTTTGCTCAATTTTGTTGATGTAGCATATCAAACCATGTGCCTATAATTTCATGCCAGAACACAAATACATCCCTTTTTTTTTTTTTTTGAAAAGAAACAAATACATTAATTAAAAGCAGAGCCAAGTGCACCGAAACCTGAAGGACTAAAGGAGCTACTTACCGAAAAACGGGTTTTCTCTTTTCAAATTAAGCACCATGTTTATGAAAAGCACACTTTATTATTGTTGTTTTTTTTTTTTGTAATTTGTTGAAGAGTTGGTTATGCATGTTAGATAATCACTTGGTCAGTACCAGCCTCAATCTGCATATGGAGAGTACACGACCATTGTGTTGATAAAGCTTAAGCTACCAAGAGACGAGCCAACAATGTATATCAAGTTAATAATTTAAAATATAAAAAAGAAAAAAAAAATGATGAGACTAAACATGTGGCACATATTTAACGAAAATGAATCTACCAGCCTACCACAGGGCAGAGCCAAATACACAGACTATTATGAATGCCAAACATCCTCAGTTACATAGCATTGGACCATTTCACTTAATTTGAAACACTTGTTTGCACAAGTTCTTTCACCATTCACATTTGTAGTGTGTGGTCCATCCGTAGACAAGTCACAATCCCATAATTGCAAACCGTAGGAGCAAAATTGGCATGCTCATAAGTGTCAACACTTGGATTCAACGTTTTCTTCCCTCCCAAACAAATTAACATAAACAATTAAAATTTGTCTCTTTTTCATCGACAATGTGCAATGGTGCACCACACGTGCCCTCGGTCCAGAAGAGTATAATTTCTCTTCCAGCTAGGAAAATGTGCGACTCTATTTCAAGCATATAGAAAACTCCCCCACCTCCAAAAACGCATAAAATAATTGTTGCCAAGATGAACATTATCAACTTGTTGTGTGAGATCTTGACTTGGAACACAACCCAATATCTTTATCAGCAGGTCGGGACTAAAATTTCATTTTTGTTGTAAATATATATAGCTACTTATGCGAGGTTTTGTATAGGGTTTTATCATAAACTCTAGTTTCGAAATGCTAAAACTTTTTCAAAATGCTAAAAACCTTTCTATGGTCTTTTTTTATTATTACTTTAAGGGTAAAATTCCCTAAAAATCATACCCAAATCAATTTGCATCAAGCGTACCAATGTTAGTTATTTTTTTCTTGTGTAATTGCACCGCAGTCACAATTAATATAGTGACACTAAAAGATTCAGTTACAATAATTTTTGGGGTTACTAAAAATTATTTGGGTATATAAGAGTATATTTTAGGACATTTATGAATTTTTAATGTACAATTTACAGTTTTATTAGGATTACATAAGTGTAACTGCATCGCAAAAATATACGAACTTTTGTATGATCATTCAACCGCCAAAAGAGAATCATCCCTCATGACTGAAAACGTCAACATGTTGGATTTTGGGTCTCTTAAAATTCTCTTAGCCCCTTATTAGTCAAAAACCCTAATTTGAATTCAGTCATTTTCTATATGAAAAAAATAAATAGAATTATAGTTAATTGAACACGATTTCTTTAATTTTTATTTTTTGATTAATCAACTGTTGTCCATGAGATTCAATCTCAAGACCTATTCTGATAGTTAAAAACTTATTGACTTAGTTAAACTTATTCCATCATTCCAGCAGATATAGACGGTCAATATGGGCCTCACATGATAGTTAAGGACCCATAAGGGGTTCCTACCCCATCCATATCACATGTGTTTATAAACAACTAGGTCATAAGGAAAATTTAACCCCCATGTCTGGAGCCATTAAATAGTTAAGTGACTTTTGTTGTTCATAATGATGGAAGGTTTATAAAAGAATATTTCCTTATTTTACAAGTTTAATATTAATGAGGGATTCATTTTTTAATTTAGTCTCACCATACGAGAAAATAAACTCTTTTATTTCCTTAGCGCAACTTCTTTGCTTTGTTCAAACAATGGGTCGACTTGGTGTAAAGTCCATCAAGTCTCACTTAATCAATTATTAAATCATATGTAATATATATATATTTTTTGCCACAAATCATATGTAATATATCTTGGGTCTAAACCATAACATTTCTTATTTGGGCTAACCTTTGTTTTAAACTCTTTAAACAATTAGGCCCAATCCACCAATTGTTCTTGTTTATTTAATTAATTTTTTAAATAAATTATTTTTGGGAGTTTGATTTCAAAAATAACAGCCCAAAATATCTATTTAACTGTAATCATATTATCCAATTAATTAAATAATAACAAAATAGATAGTGGCATTGAAATAGGGATTGGATAAAACCATATCCAAAAATCAAGGAATTGATAAATAATGGTCAACCCAAAAACAAGGAGAGAGATTAGGAGTCCAATTCCCAGTCCCCACGCCCCCTTGCTGCTCCCCATGACCAGCAGCCACGTCCCCACGTTGCCGCCGTGCGTGGTGGTGGCAGCCACCGGCCGGCCAGCCCAAAAGCCCTCCCTCCATTCACCTTTGCGCGCACCGTTTTCACATTTTGACATCTTTTTGAGTGCCGTAAAATTCCAGAAAAATTCTCATAAAATTTACACACATTCTACATCATATTGACATTCAAAATATGCAGAAAAATAAACAAGGGAAGTTGCAGAATTTTCTGGAGAATTCAGCAAGCCCATAGAGGTCCTAAATTGCCATTTTTCATCTTCCTTGTATGATTAAACCCAAAAGCCCATTACTTTAATTTTCTTTCTATTATTTTTTAGGCCCAATAAATTAACTCATTAATTAATTCTGTCCAATCTCATTTCTAATATCATTTTACACCTATTGATCACATGTGACTTCTTAGGTTCCAATTGAATTCAGCAGTGGATTGAGACACGTTTTCAAAATAACCTAATCCAGATAAAATTATCATTTTACCTTTAGGTCTCCACAAGTCAAGATTGATGCCTAGTAGAGTGTCATGATGACCCGGATTAACCGGAAAAGAGAAGAACATATTCCGTCTTCGATTGCAATATAATACGATCTCTCTTTCATCCAATGTTTCTGAATTATGGTCATGTATGAAATTTCGTCAACCCTAGCATAATCCTTGAAGCTTAACACTTATGTATAGATTCTATTCGACCATGAAACCTTATTTCCATGATCTAGTACTTTGGCCAAAGATTTATGAATCTAAATATATGTTGCCTCTTGAAACATCTCCCCTATTACCAGGAGTGATAGTAATAGGGTGATAGATTCTATGTTGAACGTACACATGCCCCTATACGTCATTGACTATACCCAATCAGTATCTTTGACTAAACTTTAGAAGTCTAGCCTTATGATACAGTTAAAGCATAGCGACTGAGCTCACATGACAACTGTGGCGTCTCAAGTCTAAGGACCAGTTGTATTATCAAGACTTAACGAATTCCTATTGACGAGTGTGTAATACTCCATAACAGGTATTCGTTATGTCAGTCATGTTCAGTGAACTATATACTGGCACCCATGATCTTCTCCTAGTGTTTCTACATCGATAATTTGAGACCAATTATCTTAGACGTTAAGAGAGATAGATCATGTTGATCTTACCAGATTGATATTGTCCAGTTATCAATTCTGTAACCAGGAACTATTTAGACTTCAAGTACTAAGGGATATAAGTCTCACTGTCTTAACTTCTTTAAAACATTATACCCTTAACATGAAATCATGGACCTTTTTTATGCATACACACATATATAAGGATATAATATGTATATGAAGGATGAAACATAAATACAAGTTTACCCATTGATATTAGAAATATACAGAATACGTTTCTTAAAACGATTTGCACAAGTGCATATTCTAACAGAATCAGTAGTAGGTACAATAGGAGCAATGTAGGAGTCGGAGAAGAGCCATCAACATACTTCAAGAGTACATGGCCAATAAGAAACGACTTCATCTAAGTAGACCAAATAAGATAATAAGTATCGGTAAGCTAGCTTCTAGAAAGAAGCAACATTCGGGCCGGAGAGAGAGGAAGCGATACATCATATATATATATAGTACATCAATAGTCTTTGCCCAATACAAGTAGGAAACTTAAGGAATAAGTTACAAATTATATAAGAATACTTAATTGATTAGAAAACGAAATCAATTATTGATTTATCTTTAGGTTATTACAAGTCACTCACCTAGATTTGACCCCATTTGCACTTCACAACTCAAATTAAAAATTGAATCAATATGTCACCTGAATTTTTAAAAAAATTTGCAATGTCACACTTACATCTAATTATGTCAGTTTTTCCCAAAAAAGACCACGTGCCCCATTTTTCAGGGGGTTTTTTGTCATTCCAAGCCTAATCCCCATCTCTGCCACCACCACCAATCTCCAGCCACCCTAAACTCACCACCTGCCTCTACCACACCGACTTCTCCCTTTTCCCTCACTTGGTCTTGCTCCTTCCACCACTAATTCTCTCTCTCTCTCTCTCTCTCTCTCTCTCTCTCTCTCTCTCTCCCCTCCTCCTCCTTTTTACCTCCACATCAAACCCTTCCTTTTTTGGAAACTCCATGGATCCAAGAAGCTTTCCTCCAACATTCTTATCTTCTAGGACCTCAGTAGATCCCAATTTCAAGTCCAGATTTGAAACCCAATTTGGGTTCTACATTTCCGTCGTCGTAGAGTTTGAGGTGACCCATCTCATTAAGCGATTAAAGTGGAATTTGAAAAGGAATGAAAGAATCGAAGTCGATGGGGTTTCGCTGCAAATCTCATGGGACGTTTACAATTGGGTCTTCGAGAATGACATCAACGACGACGGGTACACAGTGTTCATGTTCAAATTCGAAGACGAGGAAGATGGTGACAACCACATCAACCAAGTGGGTCATCATTTTTGTGACAAAAACGAAATTCTTTTGTTGGCGCAAAAGCATTTTTGGAATTTTGGGATGAATGGGATTGAGTGGAGGAAAATGGGGAAAAGCTTGTCCTCTCAGAGTTGGCGGAGTGTGGCGGTGGTCCGTGGTTTTGCTAGTTCAATGGGGGATTAGGTTTGGAATGACAAAAAAAACCCCTAAAAAATGAGGCATGTGCATCGCGCGTGGTATTTTTTGACAGAAAAGGTGATATAATTAGGTGGATGCATGATATTAAATTTTTTTTAAATTCAAGTGACATATTAATTAAATTTTTAATTTCAATAGTGAAGTACAAATGGAATCATAATAAAAGTGGATGACATGTAAAAAAAATTTATCTTTAACATTTAACATTTAACATTTAACATAATTTGCATTTGGAAAATAGTAAGAGTCACGACTTTTTTTTTCCAACATTTGTTTTTCGTTTTATGTCATCATCAGTTTACTAACACGGTACTTCCTTTTATTTTTAATTTTTCAGTATATAATATATAAATTTCGGGATCCCTACACTATTTTTTACATTTACTTGAAAACTGAGGGTAAGACTAAGACGTCCTCGAAATCAGGGTTTGAGGTTGCGGGTCACGAGGGACCACGTGGTGGTCTCCGGTGGCTGAGGCTCGGGGTGTGCATTGAAAATTCAAAGGAAGGAAGCTGCTTTACGAGGTGGGCCCAGCTTTTAACGTATTTTCCTAATAAGTTACGAGCTACGAATCAAATGCATGTTGCTGTTTTGGAAGTATTGAGTGAACAAAAATGTTAATATTAAATACATGCAGCATTAAGTATGTGAGATAAGTAAGGTTAACGTCCAAGTAACAAGTTAGTAGGCCTCACGTGCTTGTGTTTATGTGTCTTCCTTCCTTTGAAAATGTTTTAATCAGCTTTGTCTTGTACTAGTTGTCATGGATGAGTAGCAAGTGTCGCAATAACAAAAGAATGGATCAACAACGTGGGATTTTTCTTTTAATTTTCTTTACTTTTCTATTTTCAATGAACGTGGGGCATGCAATTGGGGAAGGTGGCAAAGGAAACATGGGTGAGTATTTTAACGGAGGAGCAACGCTATTTGTTTCATTTAATTAATTATCTCAATATTTTTGTGTAACAAGTCATTCTACATGCTATAAATTCATCAAAAAACAAATAAATCGCAGCAAGAAGTAATTGGCAGTTTAGAAAAACAATGTCGAGGACTAAAAATTGGCAAAAAATAATATGTGGTCATTTGCTCTAGAGGGACTGAGGGACTATAATAAATTCCCCAGCTCGACTTTGCATTTTTTCTAAAAAGAAATTAATTTTGGAAGAAAAAAAATTATCTTCCCTCCCCTCTTTCCCCTCTCATGTCTTAAACTAGCTAGTCCGGCCCTAGCATGCATCGATCATGTTTGCGAAGGTGTATGGCCAAGACAGCCTAAAATGATATAAAACAATTTCTTCTTGGGGTGAAGATATAATTAATACGATTTGAACATACACGAGTGGATTTGTCATCTATAATTAAACTTAATTTGGATTTTTCTATGTTCATTGCTAGTTAGTAGTTCCCCGAGCATGTTATCCTAAAAAGCAGTGTATCATATGATACATATAAAATTAAACCCAATCCTCCATGACCTTCATCAATCCAATCCAGTCCAAGTTTACTTGGACTAACTTTTCCAGGGCAGGTCTCTATGGCCTCCCAAGTCCCAACGACCACAGGCTTCTTCTGGGGTCGGATTATATATCCCAAATGATCGAAACTATTTTTTTTCTTCATTAAATTGTTACCATTAATTAAATATGAGTTACTGTCTTTAATTGTAAACATTTTGTTAAATGATGAATAAAAACTGTTTGATGAAATTCCTTGAAGAGTTCTATTCATCATATACTTCTATAAAGACAGGTTTATAGCTTTGTCATTATTCAGAGTTTTATTCTTAAAATTTTAAAATAATTTTTAAATACATGTAATTAATTACCTACCAATCACACACAACACAAGATGAATTCATTCTTCACAATATTCTTCTTAGCGCCAAATTCCTAAATGGATTGATGTGTACCCTTTAAATATAAAAAAACCAAACGTGTGGTCATTACTAATTAATAGACCCCTTATAATCAATTAGCATATGCTCTCTTTTGTACTGTCATATTTTTTTTGGACTGAATAATATTGTTTTATTGTTCTAAAAAATAGTATTGTTTTAATGAGATATATATAATAATAGAATACAAAACGTACATGGTACCATCATATAGACATGTACGTACGCATACAAAATTCTAAGAATAAGATGCTCGATCTCATAATTTGTATTTTATTTGTGAATTGCGCACTTTGAGAGTCTCATGCATACTCGCACCGATATATTTTTATTTAATTAATACCATCAACAAAACTAGAAGAAATTATTAATTAATTAAAGCCACCCTTGATTTGTGCTCGTGGACTGAATTAATTTCAATTGCCAGCTGCATGTGCCAATGCCAGCAACAATAAAAATTATAATTTTATTTTTAATTTTAATTTTTTTTGGTCAAATGCTAATAGTTAACTCCTTCGATAGATGGGTCCAATTCCAAGTATATCGAGTTGGCAAAACAAATAAATCTATTTTCTTTTATGCCACTTGAATGTATGTATTGTGCCATCGGGTGCAAATAACAAAATGGCATGACACCGCATGCATTCCCAATTATTCCCACTGAAAAACAACAAAACCAAAAATTCGAAAAACATGGTTTTTATTTTTATTTTTTTTATTCTAGTACAAATAACGTTTTATAGTGAAATTGAAAGCCAGTTGTAACATGGAGAAGGTTAGTACTTAGTACCCATACATCTAGCTTTACTCAAATTTTAAACGACGTCATAACACATTCACTTGCATTGGTGAATGGTGAGTTCTATTTTTAATTAGAAAATTAATAACAATGTGGTATAAAAAAAATGTGGTTTATCTAACATATATTACTCTTTAAATATTAGTTAAAAATTTCAAACTATGTAATTTCAAACAAAGAAAAAAGAGTTTTCAACTCAAATAATTACATTAGTATACTTCTTTGCTTGGCTTTTCTCTCTTGCCTTTTTTTATTCGGTAATTTTTTAGTCTTTATTTTTTATTGCTTTTACTACTATTGTGTTAATGTTTAAAATTAGGTCAGTTGAAGTCTACATTTAGTTATCTTTATAATATAAACCCTAAACAATTAAATCCTGAATTTTAAACGTTTAACACCAAACCTTAAAAGCATCGTCATTCTAGTTTTTTCTTTTTTGGGTTACATCATAATAGTTATATATACGGTATAATAATGAAAAATATAAGTAAAGAATCATGTTCATTTTACAATATTATATCACAGTTATACACAATGTTCCGTAACATTTGGTAAATTCTCAATGAGCAGAGTTCTCAATTTTTCATTGCAGTTTTTTTTTTTTTTGTCTTTTTCTTGGTCAGTCATGATCATTTTGGTTTGTCTTATGCATCATTGAGGAAAAGTCCAACTTGGAAAACATGATGGCCTCCAAGATGTGTACGAACAGTTCATTGGATTGACCAGTACTGTTGAGAGAAAATGGAAACTGGAAATGTGTAATAATGCACTCCAATCTGAATAAAATCAGTGAGATTTTGCAGGCATACCAAAATTATGGTACGGTGGAATATAATTGAATCATGGCTTCTGTAAGATACAATGGGAAAGAAAGCTCCTCCTCATGATTGCAATCTATTGCACCTCATTATCATTCAGGTTTTCAAACATGACCATAAGTCCATAAGGCCTTTTACTACAATGAGACTTCATTTTTTGAGACCCAAAATTTACTACAATGAGACTATATTTTTTGAGACCATTTTGGGTCTCAACACATGATCTTCAACGGTGCTGGATCTATTTTGGGTCTCAATTTTTAATATTTATTTAAAATATGTGTAATGTTGATTAAATGATGTTTAATTTATAATTTTAAATATTTATAAAAATTATACAATTTGTTTTATTTTAATGAAAATTTTAAAATAAGGTCAATATTAAATATATTTAAATTTATAATTTTATTATCCAAATTATAATTTCTATATTTTCTCTCCACTAACGGTCTTTTAAGTTATTTGGTATATTGAATATTTAAAATGCATAAAAATGGTAAACACAACACAATTCATTTTATGATCATGATAAAAACGACGACAAACATATAAAGTAAATCACACTACTTGATAATATGGCTGAATGAATTTTTAATATATCTCAAGGTATATTTATACAGAATACATAATACCATTTAAGGTAAGTCAACTATACAGCTATGACATTAATTCCTAGCTAAATAAGGAAAACCTATATACACGCTAACTCTCCCCCTCAAGTTGGTGCATAGATATCGCTCATGCCCAACTTGGATAGCGATGCATGGAATGGACCACTAGCAACAGCATGAGTCATCATATCAACCAGCTGATCCGCACTCCTAATATAAGGAACCTCTATCACACCAGCATCTAGATTATCCTTGATGTAGTTCCTGTCAAGTTCAACATGCTTGTTTCGATCGTGCTGTACAGGATTATTAGCAATCTTAATAGCCGCCGTGTTATCACAAAAGAGCATCATCGGTTTCTGAGGACCATACCCGAGTTCACTTAAGAGAATTTCGAGCCAAGTAATCTCTGTAGTTGCATAATGAAGGGCACGGTATTCAGCTTCTGCACTAGACAGTGATACCACATTCTGTTTCTTACTCCGCCAAGTCACCAAATTTCCTCCAACAAATGACACATACCCTGAAGTAGACTTCCTATCCAATCTGGACCCAGCAAAGTCTGAATCAGTGTATCCCACAATATCTAGGTGTCTATGCTTGGAGAACATAATACCTTTACCTGGAGAGGACTTTAGATAAGCCAAAATACGATTCACTGCATCCATGTGTCGGTTGCTCTGATTATGCATGAATTGACTCACAACACTAACTGCATATGATATGTCAGGCCTAGTATGAGCTAGATAGATCAACTTCCCTACTAGCCTCTGATACCTTTCCTTGTTTGTCGGAACCTGATCAGGATAGATAGTCAGACCATGATTCACCTCAATAGGAGTATCCACAGGTTCGCAGGCAGAGTTACCAGTTTCAGCAAAGAGATCTAATGTATACTTCCGTTGAGAGAGGAAAATTCCTTGCTTGGACCGAGACACTTCAATGCCCAAGAAGTATTTTAGAGCTTCTAAATCCTTCATTTCAAATTCCTTAGCCAAATAACCCTGAAGCTTCTCTATCTTACTTGGATTACTACCTGTAACAATCATGTCATCAAGATAAACAATAAGCAAGGTAATATCATCACCATCTCGTTTATAGAACAGGGTGTGATATGCCAAGGCTTGCTTAAAACCATATGCCTTCATTGAGTGGCTTAATCTGCCAAACCAAGCCCTCGGCGACTGTTTCAGTCCATAAAGCGCCTTCTTCAGCTTGCATACCTTGCCTCCTTTCGGTGTAAATCCTGGAGGAGGATGCATATACACCTCCTCTATCAGATCACCATGAAGAAAAGCATTATTCACATAAAACTGTCGTAATGACCAATCCAAATTAGCTGCAAGAGAAAGTATGACTCTAATAGTGTTCATCTTGGCCACAGGAGCAAAGGTCTCTCGATAGTCAATCCCATAAGTCTGGGTGTAACCCTTGGCAACCAGTCTAGCCTTGTACCTTTCAACTGTACCATCTGATTTATATTTCACTGTAAACACCCACTTATACCCTAATGTCTTCTTTTCCTGAAGTAACTCGACCATCTCCCAAGTAGAATTCTTCTGGAGTGCCTTCATTTCTTCTACCATAGCAAACTTTCACTTGGGATCTCCAAGAGCGTCCTGAAAATGACTAGGAACAGACACATAAGACAACTGAAGGGCAAAAGCAAGGTGAGACTTAGACAAACAATGATAAGAAACAAAATCTGACATAGGATAAACTACATTAGAAGATGATTTAGAGAAGCCCAACCTATCAGGCTCTCTACGTTCACGAAGGGGATATCTTCTATCCAGACCACCAACTTGTGAATCCAAGTCAGCAGATTCTGAAGTTACAGGGTTAGGATTCAAATCAGTATCTGAAACTGAAGCTATAGGGAAAGAAACATGTACCTCAGAGTCGATCTTAGAAGAGTCATCCGATGACATGGTAGTATCATCAAGAGGAGTACTGAAATTAGAGGGAGGCACAGCAGTAGTAACTTTGTTTCTCCTAGTATAGCATTTTTGGAACAACCGGGCCGGCCTTTCCTCAGGTTTGGATTCAGCCATCACAGGATCAGAACCCGAAACAGCTGAATCCTCCCCCTTACCCGAAATCCACAATCTCTTTTCATCCAACCACAATTGTTCCTCTTCCTTACTTCGAATCTCCCTCTGAAGAGGTACCATAGAGACCTCCCCAGAAAAATAAGACACACGCTCACAAAACTCAACATCCATGGACACATAGATTTTACCTGTAGGAGGATGAAAACATTTATACCCCTTTTGAGAATTAGAGTAACCAAGAAAAACACACCTAAGAGCACGGGGATCAAGTTTATCCTTATGAAGAGAGTGAACATGAACAAAACAAACACAACCAAAGACCCTAGGGCAAAGATTTAGGGTAGAAGGGATAGGGTGAAATCGTGACAACATCTGCAATGGGGTCTGATAGTCAATGATACGAGCATGCATTCTATTGATAAGAAAGACAGCAGTCATGACAACATCAGCCCAGAAGCGTTTCGGAACATACATAGTAAAACATAAGGCCCGTGCCACCTCAAGAAGATGACAGTTCTTACGTTCTGCTATGCCGTTCTGTTGTGGCGTGTAGGCACACGTCGTCTGGTGGATGATGCCATGTTGTGTATAGAAATCAGTAAGTGACTGATTAACAAACTCACGACCATTGTCAGAATGAAATACCTGAACCTGAGAGGCTGAGAATTAAACTGTGTGATAATCATTTTGTAAAATTTAGGAATAACATGGATAACATCACTCTTAGACTTTAGCAAGTACACCCAGCTCACCCGAGTACAGTCATCAATAAAAGACACAAAATATTTATGACCAGAAGCAGAAAGAGTAGAAAACGGACCCCAAACATCTGTATAAACACATGAAAAAGGAATAGAGCTTTTATTGAAACTCACTTTAAAAGGAACACGATGGTTTTTTGCATAAATGCACTGTTCACACCTTAAACTAGCAACAGGAATATTGATAAACAACCTAGGAAACAAACGTTCTAGATAGACAAATGATGGATGTCCAAGACGACAATGCCATAAAAGAATCTTCTCCCTTTCAAACCCTCCTCTTCCTACTTGAAGCCCACGGCTAGACTCTGACTGCAATTGTCGGGTCCTCTCTAAGTAGTAAAGACCCCCTCTCTCCCTACCAATGCCAATCGTCATCTTCGTGAGATTGTCCTGAAAAACACAGTGAGTAGAATGAAAAGTCACAGAACAATTAAGACTTTTAGTAATCTGGCTAATGGAGAGGAGACTATTAGAGAGATTAGGTGCAAGCAAAACAGAAGACATGGAGAATGAAGGAGAAAGAGAGACAGTCCCGGCCCCTGTAATCGGCATGGGAGTCTCATCGGCAACCTGAATAGACTTAACAGGCGGAGGTATTAAAGAACTGAACAAGGAAGACTTACTAGTCATATGATCAGTAGCCCTTGAATCAATAACTCAAGTGTTAGTAGAAGAAAGAAATGCAAAACCAAAATTACCTCCTCCTTGGGAAGAAGCTCGAGAGACCTGAGAAGCAGAAGAGGGACATGTGTCAGCAAGGGCAGACTGAGAGGGTTTATTGTTCCTTCTCTCGGCTTGCTTAAGCTTATACCACTCCGGGTAACCATGCTTCTTCCAGCAAACATCCACTGTATGTCGAGTACTATTGCAATGAGTGCAGAGGCGAGCAGAAGGCTCAGAGGAAACAGTAGGAGGGGCTGGCCGAAAGCTGCTTTTCTGGGCTACCAGGGCTGAAGCCATAGAACTATCTTCAGTTCGCATGGTGACCTGTTGTTGTGCTTCGCGACGAACCAGTGAGTAGGCTTCTTCCAGACTTGGTAAAGGAGAAGCAACCAAAAAACGACTGCTAACTTGATCCAAACTGTGATCAAGACCTGCAAGAAACATATAAACCCGATCCTCAGCTATACGCTTCCTCTGTTTCTCAGCATCAGCTGTACACTCCATATCATTAGGCCGTCAATAATCTAACTCCATGAAAATGGAGTTCAGCTCATTATAGTACTCAGTGAGAGGTCGGCCACCCTAACGCAATTGAAAGGTCTTCTTCATCTATTCATAAACCTGAGAAGAGTCAGAGGCATCAAGATATCTCCTCTTAACAGCATCCCAAACCTCATTCGCTGTTCCACACTGAACGAAATGAGACATGAGATTGGGCGTCATGGAGTTGATGAGCCATGACTTCACTATGACATCTGCAGCTTCCCACTCATCATAGGTCGGATCAGTCTCTGCAGGTGCAACCTTCCTGCCTGTAATATAGCTCTTCTTATTTCTGCCGGCAATATGCATCTCCAAAATCTTAGACCAAATACGATAATTAGTATCATCCAATTTTATATGGATTGGAGAAGAAGTCTCCTGAAAAGTCACAATGGATGACATCTTGTTTTCAGAAATCATAGGGTCTCGCTGGCAGAGGCAGTGGCAATTTCGTCAGACATAGGATGCGGCTAGGATTTCTTTCAAAGAAAGATTGAGGCTAGGGTTTTGGCTTGGCTGATCGGCACCTTCCTGTGTTGGCTAGGGTTTGTTGATGGTGTTTAGCTAGGATTTTAAGAAAGGAAGATAGGCTAGCAGCGGCACAAGAGAAGAGCTGGAGTTTCTCTTGGAAGGGTGCGGTAGCAGCAATTCTTCAGGTTAGGGTTTCAGCAAGAACAAAGAAATTTTTTTTTTTCGATGTACTGTAGCGGCGACATTTTAGCGCACTGTAGCGGGTACTGTAGCGCGAAAAAAAACTTTGGAAAACCTAGATCTCTAGGCTCTGATACCAACTTGATAATATGGCTGAATGAATTTTTAATATATCTCAAGGTATATTTATACAGGATACATAATACCATTTAAGGTAAGTCAACTATACAGCTATGACATTAATTCCTAGCTAAATAAGGAAAACCTATATACACGCTAACTACACTAAAACAAAAAAAAATTAGAACGAGTACATAAAATTAATAACAACACCCAACAACAAAGAAACGATGATAGATTTTATTTTGTTGGTGGAATGCATCCACGACATTCTTCAGTGGATCTCATGGGTGGTCTCAGGCGAATCATGGACGTTCACGTAAACATTCTTATAATTATAGCAATATGAGATATTCAATTTGGCTTCACAATTGGCACATAGTTGAATGTCCTTCCTGCAAGTGCATGAAATTGGATCTAGGTCTTTGGGTATTGGGAGGCGTAGGTCCCGCTTTAAACAATAGTGGCACAATGGTCTATTTCCTTTACGATCACACATACAGTATTGCAAAGCAGTGTTGTTTAGACCAGGCCGTACAAACCTCTCAATTTGGATTATAATCATTGGGACCTTTGCACTTACATCTCGGATTACCCATCGGGTCATCACCGGGTCGCCTGGAGCTCTCATCGAATCCTTGGACTGCTTTGAATGATTTCTTCTTGGTGGCCTTGGCCTCGAGGGACCTATTGGTTGAAATGATAGTGGGTCTTCGTCTTTTGTGAGTGCTATAGTGGGACCGACATTGTCATTCTCAAGAGTTTTGAACTCGCCGGTGTTGGGCGTCTCTTGTTCATTCAACCGGGTCGGAGTATTCACCGCTGCGTACTTTGCACTTTCCTTTAATTGGTCCCAAACATGTAAAAATACAAACTTTTTTTCATTCTTATTCTCAAAAAATCCAAGTGCGGTCGTGAACTACAAACATAAAAATTAAATAAATATACTTGATAAATAAACAACCGTAAAACGATCATAAAATTAAATAAACAACCGAAAATAAATAAATATGCTTGGGAAGTATATTAAATATTCAAATTAAATAAATATGATTAATAAATAAACAATCATAAAATTAAATAAATATGCTTGATAAATAAACAATCATAAAATTAAATAAATATGCTTGATATGCTCACAATTAAATACCAATAAATAAATAAAAACTTACATCGTTGGATTCATTTGCACCGCTTGGGCGCATTAGCCTAGCCTCCATCAAACAAACATAAAGTGCAATCTCGCGTAATATCTTTCCATCGTGATTTAGCGCTACCAATCGCACACACGGTTTCACTCCCAAGTTACGCTTGAAAATTGTTTAAATTTGATCCCAAAGTAGGATATTTATTTTATTGGCACCAAAAAAACCATCGGGACTTCTCTCTAGCCAAGCCTTCACTAGGGCCTGATCTTCACTAATGCCCATGCATTTCCTCTTGGAACCATGATATTAATTACAATACTTTTTTTTGTAAATTTGGTATCAAAGATTGATGTTTGTGAAGAAAAACCATGAAGGAAGCATGATATATATATAGGATTTTGGAGAATATGGCCGTTGGGGGATTTTTTAAAATTGTTTGGGAATTTTTTCGGGTATTTTTTTTTGTATTATTTTTTAAAAAATATACATGGAGCGATCTGGGCTGTTGATACCCAATGGTCCACTCATCTAGCTAGGCCACCCAATTCAAAATCTGGTCACAAAAAAAAAAAAAAAACCCAACGGTCCTTTAATTAGAACCACACATCCACCAACGGTCCTTTAATCAAGGCCATTGGTGGTGTGCACGCGCGCTAGGTGTGCCTCATAACACCAGCAGCCGACAGGGGGGCCTACGCTGGTGCATGCGTCAGTTGTGCCGGTCCCTTCTCTCTCTTCCCTGCTTTGTCACATGGGTGGGCATGTAAGTTTTGGGTTTGGGTCTCAATGCGACCCAATTGTTGGTCACACTTTTAGTCTCAGGCGGAAATATATGGGTCACAAAATCTGGCCCATAGTGAGGGAGTGAGACCCATTTTGTGACCCAAAATGGGTTTTGGGTTTGGGTTTTCGGTGCCATAGTGCAAGGCCTAACAAGGTGATTTACATTTGTCAGAAAAAAAAAAAAAAACTATTTGTACCATTTTAGCTGCCAGTAATATATGCCATTTTTTTTTTTTTTTGTAGAGATGGAACCCATATAAATGTTTCAAATCTCTAATAAATAGATATAATACAAAAAATGATTAGTTGACTTGAGATAGTATGTAAAACAGCACTATTGAAAAGACAAAGATAGAATCAATTTACTTTTCTGAATATTGTGCCTAGGTTCAAGACCTGAGCATCCTGTTCAGGAAGTAGGATTTGGGCCTTTAGGCTTGGATCACATTTCCGGAGACAGAAAAGAAAAAGAGCCCTGTATCTTCAATCCTCACTTGAGGGTTGAGGCTGTAATACAAAATGCCCATCATGCACAGTTAGTTTTCTCCTTGATATTATTTCTGGAAAAACAAGTGTAATACCCAAATTTGAATTAAATAAGTACGTCTTGTGCATCCAAATTTAATTTTGTTTTAAGCTAGCTCTTTGGGTTTATTTGTTAGTGATTTATGTTGAAGTTGGGCTCAGGTGCGTAAAACTTGAGTTGGGCTACGATTTAGTTAAGAATAAAGAATAAAAGACTAGGCCCAAGTCTGAGAAAAACCTAGAAGTAAGCATGAAAACAATTGAAAGCCCGATTTTTGTTGTTTGTTTTAACTCGATTCCAAAGCTAATTCTGGATAAATTTACTAATTTCAATTAAATGCAATAATTAAAAGATCAAGCATGCTTTGAGGGCAAGAAGAAATTAATTTGGCTTGTATGAATGCCCGAAAATATGAATTTTACAATCATCTTTGTACAACGGTTCATAGTCTACAAGAGATTGAAATTTAACCTAAAGATGCAAAAATATCAAGACTTGGAGTGAAGCATGGGTGGTCACCTGGCCATTGTATGGACACCTCAAATTTTATTTAGTTTTATACAATCTTTCCCTTGTCCCAAAAAAAAAAAAACAAAAAGGGAAAAGAAAAAATGAAAATAAAATAGAATAAAGGAGAACTCGTTGGTGCTTGTTTGTTTGAAAGACGAAGGCTCCATCCTATTTTCATCGTTTTGCAAATAACATTCCATTGGCCATGAGATATATATATTATATGAGTTACAATTGGGGCTGCTATACTTGGGTGTGGAAAAATAGAGAAAGGGTTTCCTAATTCCTAGAATATATATTTAGTATAAAAGCTACCACCTTGGTGGCTTTCCTAAGTGTAAGTGATCTAACATTACGTGGCTTATGTACCCTTTGTTTATTACATGGTTAGGTGTAAGAGAAAAATTTACCTATAACAAATATAGAGGCTGACTTGACATCCTACGAGATAAATTTTATTTTGAAATCCTTGCTATTTTGTCATATATATATTCATGTCTTCTAGAAAAAAGTACCAAATTATCATTTAAGGCAAACGACCATTTTTGGTCCCTGTAATTTGGTGATTGTTTCAATCAAGTCTTTATAGTTTCAAAATTGTTTCAATCAAATTCAAAATTATATTTCCACGAAATTCTTAAATGGTAGCACCGTTAAGGTATGAATATGATGGTTTAAGAACAAAAAGATTACTACTGTCAACTTTTGATTGAAACATTTATAACTTTACTTTAATGATTCTACTTTCTAAAAACTTAACATAAATCTAATTTTTGAATTAATTGAAACAATTTCAAAACTTTGGGGACTTTATTGAAACAAAAATGATGAAATTGAAATAACCACAAACCTACAGGGACAAAAATGGTTGTTTGCCCCATCATTTAATCTGTTTATTCTATTTCAAAATTTCCTTTAGAGCTTGTAAAAATGACAACAAATAAGTACTAAAACATATAAATTGTGGAATATTTAATTAAAATGGGTGAAAGATAATGGAACTTTTGAGAGTTTTGGAATCATGGAAAATGAATCAGACCCATACTAATTCCTAATCCCCCAATCCCGAAAAACGTACAAATGCTATCCAAAACTTTAAGCTATTGAGAAAAGATAAAATCCATGATTTGATTTTAGAAAAAAGCAACATTAATTAGATGGCCCAGCAAAAAAGGGGAGTAAAATCCATGGTGAAAGCTCTGCAAAAGTGGGAGTAAAATTACAAAGTTTTATTTATTAATTAGGCATATAACACAGTAACAGCAGGTGGAGGAGGCCCAACAAAAAAGGGCACTGAAGCATGCACATTTATGTTTATTATCCAAAGTACATGTTTAACAGTAGAGTCAAAGACATAGCAGCAACACTAGGCATGCATATATATATGTATGCATACACAATCACCACACTAACACGTACTAACAGATGCATATTTATAGTTTATATATGTAATGAAGCATACAGCAGTACATGCATGTACTTAGGGAATTTTATTTAGGTGGAGATGTTCGCACCAAACGTCTCACACCGAACGGTGGATGTGTAGGCCTAGCGTTCGGTGTGAGACGTTCACACGGTGTGAAAGTCCACCTGATTGAGCCTGTGTACTTAGGTCTACCAGAAGAAGTTATTTAGGTGAGATGGAGGAGGTTGTGAATCTTCCAGATCATGAGATGGAGAATGTGCGTGTCTGCCTTCGTATGTTGTAATCACCATCCTCGGGTCCTCTGCTAATCGCTCCACACGTTTCTTTACGCGGCAGTTGTCCATCGTACAACGATAATAACTCCTGCATGCAATAATATTAATATATGCACCAAAACTAATTAACATATCATTCATGAATTGGCAGCATCCCAATTATATATAAGGGACAATTACAATACTGACTCATATATATATATATATAATTCACATAGAGAGAGAGAGAGAGAGAGAGAGAGAGAGAGAGAGAGAGAGAGAGAGAGGTCCTTATATGAATGACAGCTACTATATTATGGAAATGCAGAGCAATCCTAGGAACAAATATTTGATTGCATATTTAGTAAAAAAAAAAAAACAATGGCCAAAAAAAAGAAGAAGGTAAAAACCACGGAAATAAAGAATATGTACACAATAACAGTGCCAGAGTTTATCTGCAAACAAACACAAGTAAAATTTCGATTGGCCTAGCCAGTAGAATGTTAGCTAGGTTTAAAACAATCAGAGATTGCCTAAAATTACAAAACATTTTAAGGCATGAAGTTAATCATATGACGCACCCCACAGCACGAATTAGAAGATTAATTGTGGAACCAAATTAACCTCCAAATTCCATGCCAAAATACAATTTTATGCTTTACTTTAGCAAATTATTATATAGGCTTTCCTTTAATTGAACACAAGAAGCACTCACCTAAAGTTGCACATGTTGTCTCATAATTTTAATTTGTTGACTAGCCGATACTACTTGACTAATAACTTTTACTATTGTTGACTTACTGCTGTAGCTGCAAAATGTCTAACATCCCCGCTAACTAATATCATGCAAAATGACTAACATTTTAATATAATCATGTGGGGATTTCAATCATTAAATAATCACAAATCTTCAAAGTTGTAAGTAATTAATTAAGAAATAAGTCAACAATATATAATATATATTAAGTTAATACTCATCTTTATGTGTAGTCTCATCCTACACGTAGAGAGACAAATTAATAAAAATAATTTAGATGGAGCTCTATTCCTCTTTAATTACAATTAGTTAACATGATAATGATGGATGGAGGTTTTGAATCCATACTAGACAACAATAACACATTAACACTTAAATGTTTAGAAAATGAATAATCAATGTATACAAGCTAACATCATCAGTACCATGCAATAATTTCTATTAAGAGTGCAGCCCTACTTTTGACTTTGTATATAGTTACGTTTGAACACCATAATTATCAATTATTGGAGAACGCATGACACTGTAAAATTCAACAAATGAGGCATATGATTATGCAGGATATATATACATATATAATTATATATACATAGATATTTAATAATTTCTGTAGAATTTTTCTGGACTAAATTTGAACTCATATGGTGTTGAATGTCCATATTAATGAAAAAATAAGATGGCACTGCTTCAGAGGTGTGACACAGTCGCAGCACAGAATACATAACATCTGTGGAAAGCTCGAGACACAAATATTCGGCTTTTCGTTTTACTTTTTCTGTACTTTGGCCTTTACGTCTATGCTATTATTAAGAGAATCGACTTTTTTCTTTTGATTACCAAGAGAATCGACTTTAATAAGTAAGAAAAAGACAAATATACTCCTAAATTTTTAAAATAATTTTATTAAATAGAAATTATTGTGTAGCAAAAATTAAAAAAACAGTAAATGATTGATTAGTCAACTTTGAAGTTTACTTTGATAAAAGAATCCACCTATGTGTTTAATGTTAAAAAAATATATTCACCTGTAGGATGTTACATTGACCCACGTTATAAAATCAAGGCTGAGCGCTCGGTTTCTTGGCAAGCAGAATTCACAAAATTTGGGTGAATGTAATTCCAATTGTACTTTTGATTTTTGCGTTGGTTTATTAATTTTTTACATATTTATATATGTAATAAAAAGACAAAAGACAGTTGGTAAAAATATTAGTAATTTTTATATGCTTAATTTTAAGATTGAAACGGTTGGACAGTTTCTAGCTAGGGATATATAGTTGTATTGAAGCTGTTGAACAATTTCTATGTTTTTATAAAGAAAAAAAGGCACTTCGATCGCTCAGCTCAATAAAAAGTGAGCCGAGTTGTATTAGCAACCTCCGTGTGGACCTTTTTGTACAGACAAACCTTCATTTAGCCTTTAAAAACCCCCAAGAAAACCTTCAATTTCTTTCTGCCACATATATAATCACTTCTTTAGCTTCAATTACTGTTCTTAAAACAATAAAAAATTATAAAAAAAACTTCCGTAGGTTGAATCAATTTATGTAATTCTTTCTCTTACACACGCATTTATGTAAACTTTCAAAGGACTATTGGAAATTAAGTTTAGCAACAACCAATAAGTACCTTGGCCAAAAAAAAAAAATGTTTAGCAACAAGTACTTACCCAGGCCAGGCATTCCCTTCAATAAGCCATGCACAGATGAGAATCGAGAGAATTTTTCCATGGAAGTACTCATCTATATTTAGAATTAAGATATTCATTTTCTTAAATCAATCCATTTGTTCTGATGATCTCATGATTAAACATAGTCACTAAAGTGGCTATGAACCTCCATATGAGTAGTGCTTCCCCTATTAATATTGTGATGATTCGCGTTCTACTTTCTACTAATTTCGTGTATGCTTCATATATGGAATTTCATCTTTTAGAACGTATAATATTAATTCAATTCAAGAAAATAAAGTGTCTCAAAAGCCCGTTCCCGACATTATCATGCACCCTAATTATTTGGCATATGTATGATTAAGTAATTCCTTGTTTCCTTTCTATATATAAATTAAGCATTAATTTTAACCGATTAATCTTTTCACAATATTGGCCATCTTTTATATTAACCGTGAACTTTATGTTTCAAAAGTACTAATAATTAGTTCTTTTTGGCAATGGCAATGGCTCTAAAATATTGTCTTCTTTTTTCTTTTTCTTTTTTCTTTTGGTAAATTATTGACATACATATATATCAACCCATCAAATCTCCAGCACCAAGCCTGTAAAAGCCTAATGATGGTAATGATAACAATGACAATAATGTGTGTGTGAGAGAGAGAGAGAGGAACACATCATGTGTGTATGGGGTACAACTAGGTAGAGGTAGCTAAAATCCAATGTGACAATTGAACTTTTCTCGAAGAAGTGATTAAAGCAAAAGAAAGAAAGATCAAATTGAAAAGAGTAAACTATATATATGTATGTGAAAATTAATTGGGAACTTAATATATATATAATTAATTAATTAATTACCTGGGATGCTGTGTGTTCTTTACAACTTTCTGTCCGTACTTCCTCCACTTGTAACCATCATCAAGCACATCCACATCGCTCATGGTCTTGAAGCAAAACCTAGGCTCCCTCACCTTCCTCCTGGTCTTTATCTTCTTCATCTTCATTGCAGAAACCCCTAATAAGCTGTGATTCTGATTGTGATGATCATCTGCACCGCTTGATCTCCTGTTGCTGATCAGACACTGATCACTCACCTCTCCCCATGCCCTAGAAGATCGATGATCGATCATCATCAATAATATATTATTATATTAATTAATTGCACCATAGTTAAAAGATTTTTTTTTTCTTTTTTATTAATTTATATGATTCATTAATATATTGCATGTAAGATTTTAAAAAGGAGATTAAGAGAAATGTATATTTGATCACTAGATGTAGAAATAATTGAATTATTTACCAGAGATTTGCAGTGGATCTTTGCAAAGAAAGGAGTTGGGGTCCTCCAAAATCATCAGCACTGCAGATATCTTGATCTCTATGCTTTAGAGGAGTTAGTGATGGGAGGTTTAGGGTTTCAGAGAGATTATTAGTAGTTGAAGGTGCACCAGATGCAAGTGAAGAAGGCATGGCACTCAAGGGTTTGAGAGATTGGTGACTATATCCCAATGAATTAGAAAAGCTCAAGTTTGGTACTGGGAAATTAGAAAAGAAACCCATCTGTGTAGGAGCCTCTTGATTCTCAAACAACCCCTGGTTCAGCATGGCCTGCTGGGACGTAGATGCCATCTGTGTGTGTGTGTGTGTGTCTCTCTCTCTCTCTCAATGATCTTGATGCTTGATTCTTTTTTCTTTTTATGAAAATTATATCCAAGGATATCTATCTAGGAATTGAGTCTCTCGATCGCTAGATTCAAAGCATATATACTAAGAGTTCTAAGAGTGCCTCTCTCAAACTTCAAGGCTATATACATAGAAAAAGGAAATTACCAAGATTTTGAAAGTAACAAAATACCTATAAATATGACTACCACTTTCCCTTGTTAATTTCCCCTCTGGCCACTTTTTTGTGTCTGTAAAATATCTTTTACAATTTAAAGGTGAAATTCAAAATCCACTGCAAGTACAACAATAAAGAAGAAAAAAAAAATGACAGATTCATATATAAAATTGTAAAAAGGAAGAAAAGTGTGATGTATATAGTACTAACACAAAGACTTCTAACATTCAACTGATCAAGCTGGTGCTTTGGATTTTGAAGAATATATATGTACAGAGAGAGAGAGTGCAACACATGTTTCCATTTGACCTCAAAAGCATGGAATATCCATGTCTCCCAAGTGTGTTAGTGGAATTTTACTATTTTGGTTGAGGTCAACAATAGAGGACAAGTAAATATTGTGAGATATATATAGCTGGTTTATTTGCCTGCTTAATAACTTTAAAATTTGTTCGTTTATGTTGGTTGCATGAAAAGTCTGTGCAACCATCACCTGTTGCCCTAGGAGGCTCAAGTAAAAAAGTGAGCATATATAGATTTTTTTTTTTGGTCATGTGAAAGTGAGCATAGATGAGTGCACAATAATAGAACATAAAATTTGAAAATTATGTGTGCATATACAACTAGCTAGCTACAAAGTGAAAATAATTATCATTCACTCACAGAAAAAAAAGTTTTCAAAAAGAGAGAGTGATCAGAGGGTCATAATTCATATATCTGTCTATCAATTTCTAGGGTTTCTTTTGCATCATTTTTCTAGGGTTTCTTTTGGGGCACCAAAAAGAAATATATTAGAGCGCAATGATGATGAATCTTGGGTGCAAATCTACCCCTCTGCACCGGCGGTGAAGATATCATTATGATTTGTGAAAGAGGCCCTATTTGACTTTTGGCAGAGAAAAAGCTTCTCACCTTTCTAATCTCCCTTTTACTGTTAATCCTTCTTTTTTGCTTCACCCAACCCCACACATATCTACCTCCATCTCTCAAATTCCAAACCAACCGTATGATATTGTTATCATCTCTTCAATTAGGCATATAGTAATCTTTGGTAACCTTTTAGTTATAAATTCTTTGTGGGCCTTGTTAATTGATATATTGGCATAATACTAGCAATCTGCAGATTAATTATTTTCCTAGCTATAATTTAAGAATAATGTGGCTTTTGTACTTCATCCGTTTGTTGAACTCTGATAAAAAATGATGAACTTATAACTTCATTTGGTGAATACAAATTCATCATTAAAGAAAATGTAAAGATATATAAGTGATTGTGAGTCTATTTATGGCACACCACAACATGGGTAGAAATGATTTATCATTCAAACAACCAAAGCTTACATTTCGGGAACTTGCAATGATGTATTATGTAGCATGCAAGATAAGATTATGGTTACATAATTGCTTATTTGAAATTCCTAAAAGAATTAAAACTAATTGTTTGATATAAAATTATAAGCTTTTGACTTCAAATTAATGCTTTGATCATAATAATTGAAGTTTCTAAATAATCACTTAACTAATACATATCATGCTTAATGATCCATAGTCCATTTCTTATTAACTTTTATAATTAATCCACCTAATGTTTTTTGTTAAATATGTCCATGTTTTAATTGTTTAAACCTCGATTGATCAACGTGTTCTCTTTTTTTTTTTTTTTCTTTCTTTCTACTTCCTTCTTGATTTGATCTCCTACCCAAGTGGTGTATTGTATGGTGTAGATTTGTCATTTTTTAACATAGGATTCATGGTTTAGCTTAGAGGAACAAAAATTTTAAAGTTTTTCTTAGTAGATTGACTGGTATACCTTTGCCAACTAATTTTGACAATAGAATAAGATTTATTGTAACTATCACACAATAACGTAGTATGTTGTAATTGTCGATCTCTCTCAATTATATATTGTAACTGAGTAATAGTAATTCACAAAATTAGGATGAATATATTTGATACCATATGCTTGTACTTTTTTTGTTTTTTTTTTTGTGTGTTTGTCTATTAATTTTTCACATGTATATGTTGCATCTCTAAAAGTATTATTCACATGCATATGATGCATCTCTAAAAGTATTATTTTTTTTTATAATTGAGTAACAGTTACTAGGGGTTGTAATTGACAAACAGTTACAATGTTTTATTAAAAAGAGTGGTCGATCGATTGGTAGTGGTGTCCATCAATTAAGTGGACCGGCCTGCCGTTTATTTGTGTTATTTTTTTTTATCAATGCATCTCCTAGAATTCTTTTTTTTCAATTTGGCCTTATAAAAAAACTTTTATTAGTAACCCTTTTATTTGGAATAAATTAATTTAACATGTTGTGAGGATTTATTTCTCTTGAACTCTCTCACTTTTTTCTCTCAAAGGGAGGATTATGTTCGATGACTTCTTGAATGATTTGAATGCATGAGAATGATACCTTATATAGGCCATTCGTGCTTGCAATTGATGGCCATGCACGAAAGAGGCAAAACCTCTTTTTATTTTAAGCAAAGTTAATTTGGTTATACGGTTTGCAACCAATTCTTTTTTTTTTTTTTTTTTTTTTATATTTCCTCCTCCAAATAAGGAGGGATGTCTAACAATCTCCCCCTCCCGACTTAGGTGGAGGGCTCCATCATGCCTACTGCTTTCCTGCAGTACTCGAACTTGCCCTTAGGTAAGGACTTGGTCATCATATCTGAACTATTGTTATTAGTATGAATTTTCTCAAGCTGTAGTTTCTTGGATTCTAGCACATCACGCATCCAGTGATATCTCACGTCTATGTGCTTTGACCTCGAGTGAAAACTCGAATTTTTACTCAAATGGATTGCACTTTGACTAACACAATGCAGTGTGTACTTCTGTTGTTGTTGTTGTTGTTGTCCCAATTCTTGTAGGAATCGTTTCATCCACAAAATTTCCTTGCAAGCTTCAGTATCTGCAGTAAATTCTGCCTCTGTTGTAGACAAAGCAACACATTTTTGTAGCTTTAACTGCCATAAGACAGCTCCCCCTGAAAATGTAATCAGGTATCCTAAAGTAGACTTTTTGGAATCAATATCTCCAGTCATGTCTGCATCTGTGTAGCCAATCAGTTCAGGTTTGCCACTTCCAAGGCATAAACTCATTTTGGAAGTACCCCTAAGATATATGAGAATCCACTTTACAACATTCCAATGTTCTTTCCCTGGATTAAACATGAATCTACTAACAACACCAACTGCATGTGTTATGTCTGGTATTGTGCACACCATAGCATACATGAGGCTACCAATAGTTGAGGCATACGGTACCTTGGTCATCTTATCATTTTCTTCCTTACGTGTAGGACTCTGCTTAGAGCTAAGCTTGAAGTGACTTGCAAGTGGAGTAGCAACTGGCTTTGCTTTATCCATGTTGAACCGCTTCAGTACCTTCTCGATATACTTTTCTTGTGATAACCACAGCTTTCTATTTTTTCGATCACGAGAGATATTCATACCGAGAATCTGTTTTGCGGGTCCTAAATCTTTCATAGCAAAGGACTTGTTTAGTTCTTTCTTTAGTTTACTAATCTTGGTCACTGTCTTGGCCTACGATCAACATGTCATCAACATATAGAAGTAGTATGATGAACTAACCATCATCATATCTTTTCACAAATACACAATAGTCTGAAGTGGTCCTTCGATATCCATGCTCAATCATGAAGGAGTCAAACTTCTTGTACCATTATCGAGGTGACTGCTTTAGTCCGTACAAACGTTTCTGTAAACGACAGACTAAATCTTTTTTGCCTCTGACTTTGAATCCTTCTGGCTACTCCATGTAAATTTCTTCTTCTAAATCACCAAGAAGAAAAGCTGTCTTTACGTCAAGCTGTTCAATCTCTAGGTTTAAGCTTGCAGCCAAACCAAGTACAACTCGGATGGATGACATCTTCACCACGGGTGAGAAAATCTCTTCAAAGTCAATTCCTTTCTTTTGACTGGAGCCTTTCACAACTAGCCTTGCCTTGAACCTTGGTTGTGAGCTGTTCTCTTCAATATTTAACTTGTACACCCATTTGTTCTTGAGTTGTTCTTTTACCTTTTGGTAATTTCATCAAATTATATGTGTGATTCTCATGCAAGGATTTCATTTCCTTTTGCATGGCTTTCAACCACTACCCCTTCTGCTCGTGTGTCAAAGCTTCTTCATATCATTCACGTTCTTCCTCGTCGGTGAGTAGAATGAACACACTTGCAGAGTACTTGCTTGAGGGTTTTCGTACCCTGGTTAAGTGTCATAACTAAGGACCGATAAATGGTTGTCGATAAGGAGCTTGATCTTCTTCCTCATTATCATCAGCCATTTCATCATCTGGATCATCACTTATCGGATCATCTGATGTATCATTAATTTGATCATCACTTTGATCATGAATTAGATCATTGTCAACTGGAGGATCATATGCATTATCTCCAACATCTTCCATTACATCTCCCCCATCATTTTGCTCAGTAAGAGGAGGAACTGGATCCAAATTAATTGGATACTCTTTGGGAATAGCAGGCTTTTCACCTTTCCGAATATAATCAATATTCTGATCTTCGAAAAAGAGAACATCTCTACTTCTAATAATCTTCTTGTTGACAGGATCCCATAGTCTGTACTCGAATTCTTCATTACCATATCCCACAAAAATGCATTCTTTCGACTTGACATCGAGCTTAGTTATTTCATCTTTGGGAATATGAACAAATGCTCTACAACCAAACACTTTCAAATAATTGTAGGAAACGTCTTTGCCGCTCCATAACTTATTTGGCACATCACCATTCAACGGAGCTGATGGAGAAAGGTTGATTAAATCAACCGCAGTCATCATAGCTTTATCCCAGAAACTCTTGGGAAGCTTGACATGCGATAACATTGTTCTGATTCTTTCAATAATTGTCGTGTTCATTCTCTCAGCTATTCCATTATGTTGAGGAGTCTTTGGAACAGATCGTTCATGCCTAATCTCATTACTTTTGCAGTAATTTTTAAAAACTACCATGTATATTCTCCTCCGTTGTTTGTGTGGATATATTTTAAAGTTTTGCTAGTTTCTCTTTCAAAACTGGCATGAAATTGTTTGAATATGATCTTTTGTTTTGAGCGCATACGCCCAAAATTTCCTGGAATGGTCATCAATAAAGGTAACAAAATACCGGCCTTGCACCTCTAAGAGTATTAGTGGTCATAGGACCATAAACATCATAATATACAACATCCAAAACATTGGGTTTCCTTGTTGCAGGCCTTTGATGAAATGAAGCTCTGTATTGTTTTCCAGCTAAGCAATGTGTACATGGTTTTAGAGGCATACCTTTTCCTTTTACCCCGGTTAGTGCCTCTTTTTAAACTAGAATCTGAAGTCCCTTTTCACTTATGTGACTGAGCCGTTTGTGTCATAGCTCAATTGATGAGTCTTCTCCGAGGGTATTCACATATCTATTACTGACTTTTGCATGTGTTATGTAAAGGGTGTTCTCCTTCTTTTCTCGAGCTACCACTAGAGAACTTTTATTGAGCTTCCATTTTCCATCACCAAAGACATTGGTGTAGCCTTCATCATCTAAGATTCCAGTAGAGATCAAATTGAGACGCATATTTGGAACGTGTCTCACATCCTTAAGAACCAAGCGACAACCTGTGTTGGTTTCAAGGGAAACATCTCCTCTTCCTATGATCTTGGATAGTTTATCATTGCACATCCTAATATTACCAAAATCTCCATTGGTGTAGGATGTAAAGAAGTCCCTCCGTGAGGTTACATGGAAGGATGCACCGAAATCAACTATCTAACATGTATCTTGTGATGTTAAGTTAACATAACCATCATCACAAATTAGAATTACCTTATTTCCATTAGAGGTAGTAGCAGCCATGTTTTTGGCTTCATTCTTCTCTAGCTTTGTTTTGAGTTGTCTGCACTCTTTTTTTATGTGGCATGGCTTGCTACAGTGGTAACATTCTAGGTCTCTCCTTGTCTTGGACCTACCCCTTGACCGATCCCTTGGCTTGCCTCGGTTGTGGAGTTTTCGATTACTGTTTCTTCCACGGTGTTCGACGACAAGAGCCTCTGACTCGATCGATAGTCCTTGTTCTTTCCTTCTAGCTTCTTCATTGAACATGCTGTCTTTTACTATGTCTAATGTAAGAATGCCTTGAGGAGTTGAGTTGCTAAATGACACCACCAACGTGTCCCAGCTATCTGGCAATAGTGCATGTAATTCATTATCAAGCACCAACTTCATATTTGTCAATTGGTTCATCAAGCCTTGGAAGTCGGTTAAGTGTTCATAAACACTTTAACTATCTTTGTACTTCAAGTTGACCAACCGGCGAATCAATGAAGCTTTATTTTGTGCAGTCTTTCTCTCGTACATGGACTCTAACTTTGTCCATAATAAATAGGCAACGGTTTCTTGTGCCACATGATGAAAAACACTTTGATCAATGCCTTGTCGGATTTGTCCAACAGCTTTTCTATTTAGGATGCCCCAATCCCTGTCTGATTTCCCTTCAGGTTTTTGCCCTTCATTTTAAAGAGGCTCATACAAATCTTTGCAAAAGAGGATGTCCTCCATTCTTGACTTCCATATGGAGTAATTTGAGGAAGTCAGTTTGATCATTGTTGTTGACGATGATGTTGATGTTTCCTCCATTTTGATATACACAAGATACGACGAATAATGAGCTAAGCTCTGATACCACTTGTTGGGAAAGATGACAAATAATAAATGCTAATAAATAATTTGGCGATCTCTGGATCAAACTTTTCCCACCCTTGTGTGATTAAAATGGGCTAGCTCTTAACAACAATTGAATAAACAGGAAATAAAGTGACACAAAAGTTTATGGACATAAAAAATATCTTCCACAAAAATAATGGGTTACAAAAGCAATCTCACCGAATTGGCTAACTTTCTCTTTGATATTACTCAAGAGGATTTCTCTCTCACACAAGTTGTGAGGATTTATTTCTCTCTCACTCTCTCACTTTTTTCTCTCAAAGAGAGGATTATGTTCGACGACTTTTTGAATGATTTGAATGCATGAGAATGATACCTTATATAGGTCATTCGTGCATGCAATTGATGGCCATGCACGAAAGAGGCAAAACCTCTCTTTATTTTAAGCAAAGTTAATTTGCTTATATGGTTTGCAACCAATTCTTTTTCTTTTTCTTTTTATTTTCTCATCCAAATAAGGAGAGATGTCTAACACGAACACTTATCACAATGAGTATTTAAACACTTTTGTTCAAGCCTTCGAGCACTCTTGTAATTGTCAGTAACATTTGCCGAGTGACAATTACAATCCTATAAATGACTATTATTTTAATGTAATTTTGAGGTGTATTTGAGCAAAAATTACAATTTAAGCATTCGAACGCTGTCGTTGAGCGTTCAAATGTTTGACGACAACGTTTGAACACTCTGTCAATGTTTGAATGCTCAATGCAAATCCATCCTAGCCAATTAAAATTGGAATATGCATGCAACAAAAATTGTTCAAATTTTTTATTTTATCCTTATTTATTATATATATAAATTAATAAAAATTTGAATTAAATACCAAATGTAAAAGAATAATAATAATAATAAACCTAAACAGTAAGTAAGAGTTTTTCTTTGTTATTTGAGATACCTAAATAATTAGACACAATTCGTTAGGGACACAAATCTGGTCATAGATGAAATTCATTTACTAGCAGTTCGTATACTGGCCTAGCATTTGAATGCTAATATATTTTTTATTTTATTATAGTGGTTACTACTCAACAATCACACATTTCTTTGATTGTCAAGCAGTCACATAACCATTATGAAAATTTAAGATTTTTAACGATTTAGAACTTAGGATTTAGGCCTTAAGTCTACTTATGAGACTGTAAACCCTAAATGAAATTCAAATATTAACACACACCAAATAATTAAACTATTATTGTTAAACCCACCTTTTATAAAAAAAAAAGACGCTCAAATTGACAAAAAAAAAAGGCTCTAAGTGCACATGTGGCGCTGTACAGTAGCAATAACTATTGTTTAACTGTAACTTTGCAGCGATAATTCTTTTCCAATAATAACTTTGCAAAGACAAACATGACAAGGGTTAATGTGACTCCATAAATATGATTTTTTGTGTTTTATGTTAATTTCATGAATTTTTGACATTTTTTGTTAAAAAAAAATACAAGTATCATGTTTATACTTGTTTTATAGTTGTTGTTGCACAGTAGATTAGCCATTGTTCAATTATAGTCATTGTTCAATAGTGTCCATTGCCCACGTTGTAAAGCACGAAGAAAAAAAAAGCGTGGTGTGCACTGGGTTGTTTCGTGCCTAGTGCATTTTTTCATTTATGTGGGCTAACCGGTTGGGTTATCATTGGTTATTTTAAGCTGGGTTGGGTTATCATTGTATTTTTCAATTTGGGCTTTAAAGTTTTTTTTTTTTTTTTTTTAAAGGTAAGTTTGTTTATTATTAGATGAACCTTTTTAACATTTGGAAACATTAGGTGAGTTGATTTAATACCGAAGGGTGTAAAAGATATATATCTATATATATGGAATATATGGTATACCAGAGAGCTTCCGTTAAAGAAATCTATCTCTCAAATAAATTTTATTCAAGGGAGTTTTCGTGGGGTCCACTCTATATTTTATTTCCACAATTCTAGTCATCTATTTTAAGGTTTCTTTGTAAAGATGATCTTTGTAAAAAATTACACAAATTGAAAACCATTAAAATATCTAATTTTGATCAAATAAATAGACGAACATGATATTTTCGACAAACACTTGCAATGATAATCATTATTCAAAGATTAAATGATTCTCAATTTATCTTACTCTTTCTATGGACGATCATTAAATGGGGACATAAATAATAGACAATTTGGATCATTAAAATAAAACTCTCAATGAATCCGTACGTTTAAAAAACTTATTTAAGCAATCCCGTGTATTCCTTTTATCTCTCAAATGGAAAAAGATTAAAAAAAAAATAGTCTATACCTATAAATTTACTAGTAGTCTCATTCAAGTAAGAATGTCCTTACTTTAAGATACTTTAAGAAAAGTAAGAACATTCTCTCTGTGTACCATCCGATTGTTCACTTTTATAATTGGAACCGGTCTTGTTTTAGATCCCTCCTTAAGGGTCATCTCTATAAAAAAAATCATCAAAATAAGTAAATATTTGATCATCTAAACTGTGCAGACAAATACAGTTCGCTAGATAAAATTAAAATAATATGTTAGTTGTAAATTTGTAATAAACAAACTAAACAGTTTTTTATTTGGCTAATTTTTTGTAAGGGTGATATTTGAATGATGTTTTCAAATAAGAATGGTTCCGATGATTAAATTGTAGGTCCAAAGATTATTATTTTTATTTTTAAAGTAAAAACATCATCAGACTTCTGTTATTGAGGTATACCCTATTAGAGCTCACAAGAGTTGTTTTGTATCGATCCAAACCGTTAATTTTTACATCTCCATCTATAGATCATCTTTGCAAAAAATTAGAAAAATCGGAAATCATTTGCCTATCTAATTTTGATCTAATAAATGGACGAATCAAATATTTTCGATGAAACCTTCCATTTATTTTATCAAAGTTAGACAAACAAACGATTTTCGATCTGACTAATTTTTTGCAAGGATGATCTATCAATGAAGATGATTTTTGTGAACGGTTTGGATCGACACAAAACGACTCGTGTGAGCTCCAACAAGTCACACCTCAATATAAATAAATTGAGATATATCTCAATAAAAAGAGTACGAAGACATCCTTATTTGAAAATTTTGAAATTTATCTGAACAAAATCTTCCTATGTACACATCTTTCTCTTAATTTTCATGAAAAGAAAAAAACATCGGAGAATGGGAATGAATTAAGGAAGAGTTGAAGAGATAATTTTTCATGTTTGTGTGTGAGGCTGTGAGCTAGCGAGATAATTTTTCATGTTGTTAATAGTGGTTGCTTGGATTAGCTTGGTTGATTGCTGGCGTGGAGCTGACGTAGGTATGATGTCAGAATGATACGTAGAAAGGGAATAAAATCTAGGTAGGGAGGGAATAATGGGGTGGCAAACAGACATCATTTCTTTTTGTCTGTGTTTATAGGTGGTCATTATTCCACTCAGATTAGATTACACCCTCCTCCTATTTCTCTATATATTCAATCTTATTCTAAAATATATTCAATTAATCATCATCGACTTCTTTCTAGCTCTTTAATTCGCTCGATCCAAAAGGGAAAGGGAAATCGATAAAAAGTGGTAGGGACTGGACACAGCCATTTTTTGGCTCCGCTTGGACACACATTGTCCACTCCGTACACAACTTTTAGAATATATATGATAGTGTTATAACTTATAATGCCAGTAGCATTCTCATTTCTATTCTCTCTTTCTTTATTTTTTTCTTCTATTTTGCAGTACAATCTCATAATTATAATTATTTATTTTTTAAATTACTTTATAAAAATTATTTTTATCAAAAAATTAACCAAATTAAAAATTATTTGGTCAATATATAATTGTTATTAAATGAATACACAATAAATCTAACTATTATTAAAATCATATATTTTTTTGATAATAGCGCAGTTACATAAACTAACATAAGAGAAAAGATTAAAAGGAGAAGTTAAAAAAAATATAACTGGCATTTCTGAGTTAAAGATAGTTATGTGTCCTCAACCATTGTTTTGTGTGCCACTACTCACTAGCTCTCCAAAACATTTAAATTCTTCTAATATATAATAGGAAAAGAGTAAACATTTTAAATTATTACATCTTTTGCCACCAGGTACTATTTAAAATTTGGGCTCCAATCAAATGATGGCATATATATGCATTATGATGACTGGTGACCAAAGAACATACAACTTAAATTGATTGCAGAAAACTTTACATTTTATTAAGTTAGCCTTTACTCTTTAGTAGTTTAGTGTGATAATAACCTGAAAATAGGGATCAAAAGCATCCCGTCTAATCTTTTACTAAATTCTACGTCAATTTGGATGACACATTCAGAGTCAACATATTTCAATCCTTGAACATTTCGATCCTCTTTTATATAAATTTGAACAGTAATTATGGTTTTGCTAAATATATATACACTTTCTAATTGTATTTCTTGTCTGAAAGAGCTGAATTTGGTTTTGCTTTTACAATAGAATTTGAATCTGAGAGCTACTTTTTGTATCCCATTTCTTTTTCTTTTTAAATTGCAAAGAGGTTTGAAATTAAAATTTCAATACCCTCAACTCACCATCCCATGCCACTTGAGATAAGCTAGTCGATCTGATAGCCCTATATATATATATCTCTCATTTAATAAGATTTCCCAACTTATTCAATAATGTAAGGTAAAATAATAACTGAACTTTATAATCAGATGTAGTTATTAGCTAGTTAGCATCCATTTTTAATGGAAATTAAATTGGCTTCCATAGTGCACAACCAAACAAGTACTTTTACCCGTTTAGTAAAATGGAGATTGCATTAATTTAGTAGCCAGCTGTGTCAACGCATAAATGTGAGATGAAGCTAACTCATGGTTCAAGAATCGATCACAAACAACAAACCCCACCCACAAAAAACAGAAGAAAAAAGAAACAAAAAAGAGAAAAGTGTGGGATATGCATGGCTATGGCTATGGCTATGTATGTAAGAAATTAGAAGGTAGGTAGGTCCATGTCGATAAGGTAGGTAGGTAGATGAGTAGATGTATGGAGAGCATATGAGGAAAGCAGCTTTACACATTGAAACTGCATTGCTTCTCTCCACGCCCTGCTGCTGCCTGGTAACCAGTTCAGGTGAAACAAGCGTGGGACTAACGTACGTACACTACTGACTACACACTACATGTACAGTACTACTTCATTATAATGCTCTGGTCCAATTTTAGATTTCTTTATTTACGTACATTCAAACTTCAAACTCATATCGCAACTAGTTTCTTTAAGTACATGCACCACTCATTGACCCAAAAAACAAAAAAACAAAAAAACAAAAAAGTACATGCACCACTCTGTACATGGACATGCACACATTTATTAATTTCCTTTAGAACTTAAAGCATCTTACGCAAAGCTGTTCAAATGAGTTTGATAATGTATAATTACTTTCGACTGAATTTATAAGTGTTAAATGATAAATTTATTAATTTATTTTATTAAATCTAATTAGTGATGTTATAAGGGTTTACTAATATTCACCAACTATTGAGTATATTTCAACTTTTGAGTGTATTTCAACTTAGTCCAAGTAATAGTTTATTAAATCTAATTTACTAATAAGTTAATAATCAAGTTAATTGATACAGATTTTTTTTTGGCCATGACCAAGTTGATATAGATTTTGTTTCGGCCGGGATACATATTCATAAATATATCATAATTAAATTCAGGGTCGTTTATTATGTGTATGAAAATGACTGTTCAATGAGGTGGCTTTAAGATCCCTTGTAGGTATGTCAGTGAACTTCAGAAGCTGACATGCGTGCACCAACCTCATCACATTGTCGGTCTGTAATTAGTGGGGCGTGGGCTTAGACTGTACCAAACCCTTGATCTGTTGCTGCTGGAAATAAATTCTATATGACCATACATCATGTACACTAAACTAATGTAGAATCCTTAGTGCACGTTATGCAGAATCTACAACTAAGGCCTTGTACTACAATGAGACCCAAAACGGGTTTGAGTCTCAAATAGTGCTAAGACTCATTGTGATTCCAATGGTGCCGATGTAAGATTCTTATGGGCTTAGGCATTGTTCTACTCGTTAGCAACTAAATGCTATACTTGAGGAGCAAGTAATAAGAGTTCTATACCAAATCAATTCAGAACAAGTTCATATTCAGTCAGTATCTTAAACTAATATAGACTAGGATTATTTAGATGTTATGCTATATGCTAACAGCTGTACATAATCATAAGTAAATCTTTATATGAGAGTTTGACTAAGATTGATAAGA
The DNA here is from genome assembly GCA_003254865.1 of Dryas drummondii. Classification (NCBI taxonomy): domain Eukaryota; kingdom Viridiplantae; phylum Streptophyta; class Magnoliopsida; order Rosales; family Rosaceae; genus Dryas; species Dryas drummondii. The sequence goes on along the minus strand of QANW01010978.1, from coordinate 731,681 downwards.
GTTACCTTAGTAGGGGGACACTCGAATTCCTGATCCTGTAGTGGTCTGTTTTAATGCTTTGAGAGCCTTTATTGAATTTATAAAATCTCTTCCTTCCCAGGTTCCTAAACCTATGAAGCAGGTTTCCAATCCTATAACTGATGCTGAGATGTGGTCACCCCCTTATAGAAATGTGGTTAAAGTGAATACTGATAGCTCTTGGCTTAAAGACTCTCATATTGCAGGGATTGGAGTGATTATTAGAAATCATGTCTGTCAAGTTCTGAGGGGTGTTGCTAAGCCTTGTTCTGCTGAGTCTGCTGAATTGGTGAGGCTCTGGCAATTAAGGAGGGACTTCTTTGTGCCAAGAATTGTGGTTTTGCTGAGTTGCTGGTGGAATCTGACTCTAAGTCTGTCATTATGGCTTTGACTCACTCTATTCTACCTATTTCTTGGCATATTGCTCATGTGGTTCATGACATTAAACTGTTGCAGCAATGTTTTATTTTTGTTAGATGGTCATGGATCTCTAGAAAAGCCAATCCAGCTGCTCATGAGTTAGCTCAGCTGGCTCGAAGGGGAATGTGTCCTGAGGACTGGGTTTCTAAACCCCCATTCTCCTTGCTTGGGGTGCTGTTAGCAGATGGACTACCATTGGATTAATTTCTGTATATGTTTTTCTGCATTATGTTGCTCTGTTTTCATTGTTTTGATGCTATTTGCTTTAGTTTGGTGCTGTTTGCTTAATTGGTTTGAATTTTCTGCCTTTGTGGCTTCTTAATGGAATGGTTTGCAATTATTGGTAAAAAAAAAACAAACAATCAATGATATATATATTTATATATTTATGGTTGTGTGTGTGTGCTGTTAGATGTACAAAGAATAACTTATAGCTGATACCCAAAGTATGTACAAAGAATATACTTATTTAAAATATGCTTAATATTGATTAAGTGATATTTTTTTAACTTAAATATTTATACAAATTATACCATTGATATTTATTTTAATGTGATCTTTAAAATAAGGTCAATATTGAATATATTTAGATTTATAATTTTCTTCCCCAAATTATAATTTATATATTTACTCTTCACCAACGGTCTTTCTGGTTGTTTGGTAAATTGAATCGAAAACTGAAGTTTACCAAAATTAGCAAACCGAAAAATACCGAAATCGAAAAATGTTGAAATCGAAAAATATTGAAATTTTTTGTTTTGTTTTGGTAAGCCCCAATACCGAACGAAACCGACCGATGGACAGCCCGACCTAATACCAACCCACGTATTAGTATAATCAAAATGTACTAACCCACATATTGGTATGATTAAAAATATGTCAACCCACGTACTAGGTAGTACAATTGAACTATACAAGCACATACTTTTAAGTGAAACTAGGTATATGTTTAGGGTTAAGGATATAGGTTTTGGGTTTAGGTTATATATTAGGGAAAATTTTAGCGAAATGACTATAACTATACCCCAATTTTCAATTGAGGATCCCGTTTTCACTTTACTTTAATTAAGAACTATTATTTTTTAAATGTTTTAACCAAGGATATTTCGTTACTTCCGTAAATAATTCTGTTAAAATTGATCACGTGAAGGTCACATGACCAATTTATAAAGACAAAAGTAATTTCTCCTAAAAAAATAAAAATAAACTAATGAATTTTAAAAAGTAAAAAAAAAAAAAAAAAACATCTCCCTCCATCTCCCACCTTCGCCATCCCCTGCAACATGTTGACCCGGCCCTCCCCCTTCCCCTTCCCAACCTTGCCGCCCCTCCTCCACCACCTAGCCCAACCCCGTCTAGATCGGAGAAAGAGAAAGCGAGAGAGAGAGAGAGAGAGAGAGATAAAGCCAGAGAAACAGAGAGGAATATAGAGAGAGATAAGTGATAGATAGAGGTGGCAGATGGATGGGGCGGGGTTGAGGCTGGGTGCGACAGGGCTGGGGTTAGGTGGAGGGGGCGTGACGAGGATGGGTTAGGGGAAGGGGAAGGGTCAGGAGAGAGATGAGAGAGGGTCAGGCTAGGTGGTGGGGGGAGGGGCGAGGTTGGGTGGGGGAAGAGGGAGGGCTAGGTTAGCATGGTGCAAGGGTTGGGTGCAAGAAAGAGAAGAAAGGTAGATAGAGATGAAAGAGAAAGAGAGGAGATGCAGAGAGAGAAAGAGAGAAAGAGAGGCAGAGAGAGAAAGTGAGTCTAAGAGAGAGGAAATGGGCGAGGCTGGGCTGATGGGGAAAAAAGATGACCAGTGGTGGGGGGAGTCGTCGGTGGAGGGAGAGTCGACAGTGGTGGGTGGGGGTGAGGTTGGTGTGGCTAGGTTTAAATTTTTTTTATTTTATAATTATTTTAGTTTAGTTTTTTATAATTATTTTTTAACTGCACAAAAAAGATATAAATGCCCCTGCAAACTGGTCACGTGATCAGTTTTTAACGGAAAATTTGATGCAGTTAATGAAATATCCTTGATTGAAACACTTGAAAAATAATAGACCTTAATTGAAGTAAAGTGAAAACAAGATCGTTAACTAAAAATAAGAGTATAGTTATATATATTCCTTTTGCTAAATTTTGTCCTATATATTATAGGTTTAGGGTTTAAAGTATATGTACATTTAAAATCTACCAACTTCCGTGTTAATAGAATTGAAATGTACCAACTCATACTTTTTCTCATATATTGTCCTTTGATTATTTTTCTTTTCGTGGACAGATGTATTCTTGCAGGTAAACAAATCTCATTTTTCTCAGATTTGTACAATTTCTTTTTGGCCAGAAAGATTTCTACATTTTAAATCTCATCAATTGTAGGATAATATTAGGGGCAATTTTAGAATAAAAAACGCTAATTAACGTGGTAATTGGAAAATATTTTTGGACCTTAATAAATTCATATAGAATACTAGTTATTAATATATACATGTTCAATAAAATGAACTGGACTATTGGAACTAATATTCCTAGGACAACAAAGTGGGAGCAAGTTGGTCATACTCTTGTGCAGAGTAATCTTAATGCACAAGAATAGCACGTGTAAGCTAGTCAAACACATATGCGGATCCAAGCTCCTTCGAAACATATATAGGCAGAGCAGGAGTAAGCTGGTCATACACATATGCAAAGTAATCTGATTGCATATGCAGAGCAATAAACTCTCACACAAGCACACTGACTAACTATAACTATTAAACTAAAGGGAAAATATTCATATGGTTGTATGAATCATCGCTAATTTATTGGATGCATATGCAGAATTATCAATGTATGAATGTAATTTATTGGCAATATTCATACATGCTAATTTAGATGCATATGCAGAATTCTTTTCCTAAACGCTTCTAAAATAAATTAATGTATTCAATATGGAGTTTTGAGGAATTTAAAAGACTTTTATGAAATTCAAAAGTTTAGGTGTATTTAATATAGACTTTAAGAGAGTTCATAAAGGTCTGGTGGTCCAATTATGATTTTTGAAGACTTTTAAGAAGTCCATGAAAATCATGTAGTTTATAAAAGAATTGTGGTATTCAAAAAGCCATTAACTTTTACAAACTTTATCAATCGGTGAAGTTTCATAAATTTTGGAGAGTGAAGTATATATACCAAAGTCCAATAATTCTCCACCATTCTACCCAAAGATTTCTATGGATTTCATACTATAATTTTTTTTTTTCTCCCTTTGCAGTCTCCCTCTTCTCTTTTTCTTAATTTCCTCTTGTTCTACGTACTTAACCCTAAACCTATTTGTTGACGTAAAAAATCTGGGCTTTCATGACTTTGAAATTCGAGCACTTTACTGCCCTTAATTTCATAATCTGATTTTCTATTAGTTAGTGGCTTGAGGTCTGTTTGTGTAGAACTACAAACACGAAGATAGTTGAATAGAGACATGAGTTAAATCAAAATTAGTTATGAAGAATAAAGAGCCACATGTTCTTTTGAACAAATTAAAATAGATAGATAGCACCGGAAAATAAAAATTGAAATAGAAAGATGAGAAAGAACCTTGAAAAAAAAGACATTAGTAGAGACCCACGCAAGTAATAAAATTTCGAGTTTCGAGAAAATTTCGATGAAAATTTCGATGGAAATTTCGACGGAAATTTCGAAGATTTTTAAATTTCGACAGAAATTAGATGGAAATGACGGAAATTGCTATCAAAATACAGAAATTTTGAATGAAACTTTTTCATATGTTTATTTAACATATTATCTACTAAATTGATAAAAAACATTGAACAAATCAAATTATATAATAGGTTTCATGTGATATAAGGTGAATATAATATGCGCTGAAGTAAATACTGTTAAATAAAATTAGTATAAAGAATAAACAAAATTAGTATATTATTTATACTCTATAATTTAATTATACACTAAAATCTAAACTCTAATACTTGATATATTCTATATATCCTAATACTTTTTATACTCTATAATCTATACATTAAACCCTATATACTCTATATTTTTTAGGATATTAGGTTTTAAGCCCTTTAAGATACTTTTAATTATTTTTTATATAGAAATGTATTAAAGTTTAAGATTTAAAATAACTAAAAGAAATCTCAAATTTTTTTTCTTCTTTCCAGTTGTCCAAAGGCCCCAAACCCTCCCTCATTTTTTTTTCTTTCTTTACTTTTTTTCCTCGTGCCTCTCTCTTCAGTCTTTTTTTTAATTTTTTATCTTTCCTTCCTTTTTTCCCGTGTCTTTTACTTAGCCAAGTTTTGTCTTCACTAAGTGTAATAACCCAAATTTTGGCTTATGCTAATTTTGTTACTTAAATTTTTCAAATTTGTTTTAAGGTTTGTTTAAAGGAATTAGAAATTTCTTTAAATTTATTTTAACTAACTTAGATATTTGGTTGTGGTTCTAGAGCTTAGTTGTGGGCAAATGAATTTTAGAAAATAAAAATTCAAGAATTTGACTATTATTATTTTTTTCAGAATTAAATTATAAGAGTAGGATTTTTCATAATTTTTTTGAAAGCAATTTGACTATTTTAAGGTTATAGGAAATTAGTGCTCATCAATACGACTTCGTAGAATTTTTCGGTGAATTATTTGGAGTATCGAGCTATTTTTGGTGAATTTCTGAAGTTGGAGAAAATAGAAAATATGAAAATTTCGATAAATTTCGGTAAATTTCGATAAATTTTGGCGAAATTTTTCCGAAAAATTATCAAACATGTGTTTCGATTTCGACACCCTAAAAGAACGAAATTTAATTCCTTGGGCTCACAAGAAAGAAAATGGGTTTTGCTTTTGAAGTTCAATCCTAGACGTCAATTTGATCTTACGGCCAATACATTTTTTTATGATCGAGAAAATTACAAATTTGGTTCACGATTTTTTTTAAGTTATGATTTTAAATCCTTATGGTTGTGTTTTCTTCAATTATAATTGAAGTATAAGTTATATTTCATCATTTATTAGCTATAGAAATCAATTTTAAGTATTAGAATTAAAGAGAATTGAAGTATGGTGAAGTTCGAAAAATCTGAAAAATTTTCTAGGAAAAATTGGTAGTTTCAGGTACCATACTTGGGGGCTAATTATCTTGAGTTTTAGAACTCTAATTTAAATGATTTTATATGGTTGTAAAGATGAGATGAATAACTTTAAAACAAATATATGTTTATTGAATTTTGCTAAGATTTGATAGGGTAAAAGATGAGACAAATTTGAAAAAACAAATATAGACATTTATTGAACAAGTGGAACAATTAGTAGACCAAAACAGAAGTTAAAAAAATCATGTACCAAAATTGAATTAAGTATAAAATAAGTAAACCAAATCTGTAATTTCCTCTTTTTTTATAAACAATTTTTAATTATATAATTTTATTAAAAAAAGTCTGTCAAACTCTACAAGAGTATCTTTTTAACTTAATGGAACTTTATTTTCTCTTATAGAAATATATTAATAATTTTATGGAGTCTATAAAAGTAACAAAAATTTATAAACTTCACAAAAATTTATCAATTAAAAGTTTATAAAAATCCGTAGAATTCTATATTGAATCCACCCCCAAGTCATTCTCATGCCACCATAAATCTTGCTGGTAACAACTTATAAACATTACCATTTGACACCTAATCCAAACATGTTCATAGGCCAATCCACATTAATTTTGCTATGAATTCGATAAGTATCTATATATATATATAAGTTTAGAATACTAACTTCCTAATTTATTTTCATGCTCAATTCTCAAATACACTTTATAAATGTTTCTCAAACTCATTTTAACACATAAAGCCTTAGAAACATTATCTTTTTCGTGATATAGTTAAAATCATGCTCATGGTCTAATCCCAATTTGATGCTAATTAAAATAAAAGAGATGCATGTGGATTAATTTTTAAGGAATTCCCATATGTTAATGAAGGGTGTAAAAATATATCCAAATATTTGCTCATGGTTTTGGATTATGAATACTACCAAGTTCAATAAATAATTTAATTTCATAAAACTGCTTAAAAACAAAGTTCAACTCATAGTGCTAGTTAAGCTATGCTCGATCCTTCGCGGGATCACCTTGAACCTTGTGATGAGTTTTGTCACCAATACGATAAAATAGTCACATTAGTCTTACCCCAATTACTCAAAAAATGAGTACGTGTCCTGTATGTCTCACCAACTTATAAATCACCAAGATACCATTGGCATAGCCGCATAGACATCAAGACGTCCGTTATTCGAATAACGCACGTTTATCGACAATTTCAATAATGGTCAGGTATATTTCAATATTTACGTAAACCTTTACATAATTTACATCCAAAATTTTGTAGATATTATCTTTATCCTAAATATGTTGTTGTACGATGCATTAAACACGCACCTTAATGTTCGTTACGACTCGATTATTCAATTATCCTTTCAATGACATAATAATTGCATTCGAACCCTAATTAACCTCAAACATCCAATTAAGGGTGTAAACGAGCCGAGCCAAGCCGAATACCACTGCGCTCAAGCTTGACTTGTTTTAAATTTTTCGAGTTTGAGCTTGACTTGCTTCTTATACGAGCCGAGCTCGAACAAGCTAAAAAAAAAATCGAACCCAATACGAACTCGAGTTTGATAGAATTAGAGCATCCAACCCAAAACTAATTGGCAATGGGTGGAGAGGCCCAAGACTTATAAGCACATATACTAAACTCTAGTTTTTCGATGTGCGACATTGCTCCACATTACTCTCAACAGAGCTGTATCGAGCTTATTCACATAATTTTATCGAAGATATTTTATTAGCTACTTATTTTAAAAAATATTAATTTCTATCGAACATTTTCTTCTTGAAAGCATTATAATATGTTAATTTAACTTAGAGTTAATATATATTTTTAATTAAATTAGATAGACATCAAAGACTTCTTTAAAACATCATATAGATGAATACAGTTTCCATGAAATACAACTGTACCAAATAATTCCATATAAACATTAATAACTTATAACATTTGCAAAAATTTTGATTAAAAAAGAGACGTAAGATAGTAGAAGTCTTATAACCAAACATTACAAAAACAAAGTAAGAAATAAAAATAGCAAGTCCTCATATAAGCTATGTAAAATGAGGTATAAAACATATAAAGTATAAAATACAAGCTGCTCACAAGCTTTCCGAGCCGAACATACTAAAGCTCAAGCTTGGCTTGTCTCTTAAACGAGCGAGCTTCGGCTTGGCTTGTTTTTTAAACGAGCGAGCTTCGACTTGATTTGTTTGTTTTCGAGCTGAGCTTAAACGAACCAAGCTCGAGCCGAACTCGATACGAACTTAAGCTGTATCAAGCCGATTTACAGCCCTACATCCAACCAACTTCACCAACTTAACTTAAATCACTATACTAATTACAAAGAGGGTGACATGTTATACTCTAGCCGATTCTCGTCCAAGGGTTGATACGGTATTGAAAAAGTGTCCATTTGAGATTTGATTTTTTATTCGGTTTCTCCAACCACGTTCAAGCTACCTAAGATCACCAACAACCTTGTAAATAATCTCAATATAGACTAAGATGTGTAGTGGTTGGTGGATGGCTGCTTTTGCAATGATGGCCGTCAAAGGTGGCAACCAAATGAGTTTTCGCGAAACATTATAGGATTTTTATCACCAATAGTCCCTATATTTTCACTCAAACATTAAATTGGTCCCAAAAGTGCATTTTCAATCAATTTCATCCCTTATATTTGTCATTAAACATTAACTTGGTCCCTATACACACTTTGAAAATTCACAAAAAAATAGTTCAGGATACGAAAAAATTCTCAGAAAATTTCTACAAACTTGTCTTGACTATTACTATTTTTATATAGAGTCAAATTATCAAATTGATTTTCCCAAAAATTTGGAATTCCCAAACTAACTACCCGAATTTTTTGAAAAATAATAAACGTTAATTTGATAATTTGACCCTATATAAAAATAGTAGTAGTAGTCAAGACGAGTTCATAGGAATTTTCGAAGAATTTTTTCATATTATGTGCTATATTTGGTGAATTTTAAGAGTGTGCTTAAGGACCAAATTGATGTTTGGTGTCAAAGATAAGGAATGACGTTGAGTGAAAATGCACTTTAGGGACTAAATTAATATTTTGGTGAAAGTTGAAAGACTATTTCTGATAAAAAGCCAAAAGTATAAATTCCTTTGGTTTTGTGCTTGGGTCAGCTCTAGGGAGTGGAAAACGAGTGGAAGGTTGTCCCTAAGTGTTAATTACCTCAAAACTCATCCAAAATGAATAGTATGATGTGAGGTTTGAAGAGCATGAAGAGAACAAAAAAACCATATCAAGGGTGTTGTTGGAGGTGGCTGGAGTCGGCCGAAAAATGTGAAAAACTTATAAAGGAGGCGTGACCTTTGAAGCCTCGATTTTCCATATGTGGTGGCCGACCAGAGGAAAAAGGTTGCATTAGGAGGACCGGTTCTCCAAGATGAACACATGGCCATATCCTATTTCTCAAAACTTTGGCCGAGATTTGGTCGGGTTGGGTCAATGATGCCAAATGGGTCTTGGATTGATCAGGTTGGTCCATACATAAGAAGAAGAAGAAAAAAGAAAAAGGGGTCTTTGTGTTTGAGGGCTGCTATTTGCACACCCCAAAATTTCTTTTTGCACACCCTTTTTCTATTTTTTCTCATTTCACACCCTCACACCCTTCCCATAATTAAATTTTCTCATACACACACCCATCCCAATTACNGCTGAAAGCAGAAGGGGCGGGGCTGGGGTGGTCGGGGCTGGGTTGGGGTGAGAAGGGGCGGGGCTGGGCTGGGGCGGGGCGGGGCTGGTCGGGGCTGGGTTGGGCTGGGCTGGGGTGGTCGGAGCTGTGACGGGGAGAGATGGCAGAGAAAGGGAAGGAGAGATAGAGGGATGGGGTTTTGGGTAATTTTGTTTTAGGTGTTTTTTGTTATTTCACAAATTAAAATTTTAGGGTGTGCAAAAAGAAATTTTGGGGTGTGCAAATAGCAGCCCTCTTGTGTTTAAATAGATCTGATTATGTAATTATCAAAATGACCCTCAACTTTTAATACTCATTTCTTTCTCGTCTTAACTCCAATTTTCAAATTGTTTGCGCCTACAAGATCCTAAACTGGATCACCGTCTATCTATACGAAAATCAATTTCTGATTATTTATTTTTTGAAAAAATTCCAAAGTTTTCTTGATAAGGGTATTTAGGTCCAAATCAAAATAAAACTTTATAATTACTAGTAAATTCAAGGTCGCATCGTCACACCCCATATGAATTGGCCAGCCATAACCCTAAACTACAATAATGGAATTTTTACAGACTTGTTTATGTTCCTTATGGATACATATGGATTAATTAATTCAAATTTTAACTTAAAGCGGTAATATCCATAAATTAAAAATAATTATGTTTAGGCCCTTAAGAAAAATAATTTTTAGATAAACATCAGAGTTGTTTTTGATTTTATAGTAAAATTTTGTTAATTCATAAAAAAATCCTTATACTGGGTGCAACGTCAATATTTTTTATTTTTTCTTCTTAAATTCAATTTTGTCAATTTCTAAATTACCCTTTCCTAAGAAGACGACGGTCGCAGTCACCATCCAACCTGAAAATGACAACGACGGTCGTGGTCGCAAATTGAGGATGAATTCACAAACCAAACAGTTGTGGTCATATTCGGTGTTTATTGGTCAATTGCAAATTGACAAATTTACACTAAGGTATCTTCTCATTGTAATAATCTAAATAATTTATGATGATAGAAATGATGTACGGGAATTATACACCCTGCTTATACAAATATTGTGCTTCTACTTTTCTGTATGTTACCAGTAATTAACTGGAATGATATTGTGCTTCTACTTTTTCATTAGTTTCCATGGAATTTCTGTGATTTTCTACATCTTTTTCTTATTCTTCTTATTTGTTTTTTTGTTTTTGTTTTTGTTTTTTGTTTTTAGTTTTAGAGGCCTATGCGGCTGTTTCTTATTTACCAACCTCTTTATCTATTTCCAAATATTGGCACATCTTAAAAATTTATGTATTGGTACAATTAAAATGTATCAATTTACCTGTTGGTACAATGAATGTACCAACTTAGGAATTAGTACAATTAAAATGTAGCAACTCACGTGTTGGCACGTATTGGTACGAATTTAAATGTATAAAATTCACGCATTGATACAAGTAAAATGTTCTAACCCGCTTGTTGGTACAATTGAAATGTATCAATTCCTCAATTGGTATTCATGAAATGTACTTAGGCCGAGTACTCAGATATCTATATAATAAAACATAACGGTTTTTGAATTATCTTCGGGTCCGAATGATTGAAATAGTTTCGGCTTAAATCCAATGGTCGGTTATCTATTTCCCAAATTTATTTTTTTGCCCATGAGAATTGGTTTGCCGCATCTCTCTCCTTAATTAATTTTTTCAAATTTATTTTCCATTATCTATTAAACTAATTACGTTTGCCAAAATATTAGTGTTTACTCAATAGAAAAAACGTTTTGCACTCGTGGGAGCAAGTGTGAAGAAGCTAGTATATATATATATATTATACCTTCGATGTACCAATCTCATAGTTGTGTGGATTTTAAAATTCAAATCTTATAAATTTTGGAATTTAAATCCCTTAAATTTTGGGATTTAAATCTTATATATTAATAATAAAATATGCAATTTCGGAATATAAAAATACTACGTGGCATAAAAAGATTTAATTAAAAACTCTAAATTACTTCCGATTTTAGTTTAAAAACGACTCATAAAATAGATTGAAATTCTCTCAAACTCTCTCATGAGTCACCTGCAACTCCTCTTCCTCGTTATTATTGCAAAATTGAACCTTATCAAAAAATCTTCGGACACGCAATAAGTCCCCCTTAGCTGACTCCACAAGATATGACTGAACAAAATTTCTGGACATGGCACTTGGACTCTTGGAGGCTGTATCATTGATTGTAGCTGCTGTGGAGGGTTATAACAGCTGCTTTTAGCATCGAATGAAAAGATCAATCCCACATCCTCAGTCATATTATGAGTTGTGTAGACTTGGCCTTTATAGAATTTAACATCAAAATACATACAAGATTTGCAAGTCGAATACTTTTGTCCCGGTTTGAAAAAAGCAAGCTCAGAATTAGGGAAATTTTCTTAAAAAAAAAAAAAAAAACTTTTGTATGTATGCTTCAGCCCAAATCTCACATAGTCCACTAATCAGCCTTAGCCCAATAGTCACTATCTTATCTAAACTCTTCAATTTAACCAAACAACTCTCCTCATACATAGTGTGCCTAGTCAGATGTTTGACCATACTGTTGTTAATTTTTATTTTTTATTTTTTGCTAAATTTGTTGTTGAGAAGTTGAGAACCCACCTTAATGGATATTAAATTTCACCAACAAAAACATAAGCCCATGTTTCTCTTTTTTTAATAGAAATTGTCACTATAATATTCAAATATCAGGGAAATTAAGTTTTGGTTATCTTATTTTTCAATTAGTATTTCTTAATTTTCTATATAAATCATATATAAAAATTTCTAAGGTGGGGATCAAGTGTTTGATCTAATGTCTTTTTTCTTCTTTTTTCTTGCGATTCCCTATATTTTTTCTTTTATCATTGGGAGAAATAGATAGAAGAATAATCTTTATATAGGGAAACCAAATCAACATATTAGAAAATGGATTGAAAATTCATATCATAATTTTTTTAAAGAAATTAAATAGGTAAAATGTTGTATATCTTCATATGACAGTTTCCATACATTTTGTAGATGATAAATACGATACCCTTGCCAAAAGTTTTGGGAAAATAAGACAACTTAACTTTGAAATTCAGCCCAAGCAATTTTAAAATCTTGGGTCCGCCCTGATCGCACTGCTACAACCACGTAATTGTCTGGATTCAAAGTGGGATTAGCAGACAATATAACCTTGATCTTAATTACCTTCTGGTTTGAGGCGATCCATGAGAGGGAGACGAATGGCCGGCATTGCTCGATCTTCTGAAGGGGTTCAGGAGAGTTATACAACATCCTTCCACTTGGGCTAACCAACCCACTTCCAGTACCTCTCCATCTCACAATAACCTATTTTTTGTCTTTTGGTTATTAGGGGGTAGGTCATACTAGAACTTGGGGTTGGCCTCTTGGTCTCACTAGAAATAGATGGTAATATTTGAACAAATCTAATATCAACTTTTGGCCCACCTGGCAAAAGGAAAACTAAAATTCAACTCCTTTATATTTGAATATGGTTGTGTATTTCAAAAAATATACTTAAAAAACCTTCGAATCATATAAGAGGTAAAGTAGTTTGGGATTTCTTTTAAAACATGTGAAAAGCCACGTGCAATCATTATTATTGACTATTGAGTTTTCTTTCCATTATTCTTCATATTGTATTTTTGTATAAATTTTTATTAATAATCCACGACAATGAATCCTTTTTAGTCATAAATTCAAATTTGTAATCAATTTATTTTTAAGCCACAAAATATAAAATATCTTTCTAAGCTACAATTAAAAAAAAAAGTATGAAGCATTAAATACTATTCATCCCAAGCATACATAAGTAAGGTATTTAAGCATAACTAAGTTTTAGTTAAATTAATTTTTAAATTTTTTTTGAGAGCTTAGTATTTATGGTATAGTCTTTAAAGAATAATATTATACTTACCACATTCTTATACCATCTCACGTGTCATTACTTTATTGGACATAATTTTTCTTTTCTTTTTTGGGTTTTTCTTTTCATTTTTTAGTATCCAATGTATGAATGCCATGTAAATTGCCACATAAGGTGGTATAAAATTATGATATAAAAATATAATATATCTAGCACTACTGGTCTTTAAAATATCGAGCTAAACCTCAAAAACCCTAAATATGAAGTTATTAAGCTTAAATTATAAATGTTTAAACCTTAAAATAATACTATATTATTCAACAAATTGTAATTTTATGAAATAATAAAATGTAACTCTTGTCATATTGCATCATAACAAAATAAAGTGTAACTTTTTACATAGTGCATTATAAAAAGATAATGTGTAACTATGTGAAAATTACATACGGCATTAGGAAAAAAGTTTAGTTTTAAACCACTTCGTGTGACTTAAAAATAAATAAATATTTTACATAGATTTATGAGTGAAACTTATAATTTTTTGTGGTTTTTTGCTAATTTTTTTTGTTTTTAATCCTAAGAACGGCTTATGAATAGAATACGGCTCCATACATATTTAAATACATTGACAAATTAACCTTCAAATCATAAAAGAGGCAACGTAGTAATTTAGGATTCCTTTAAACTATATTTATAGGTTGAATATAGAATTTTCTTTTAATTATGTTTAATACAGTACTTTTTTCATGAACTGCTATATAAAGAGATTATGGCCTGATATAATCTACTCATAAGGAGATGTGGTTTCCGACTAAAACTCGTGTCTCATGCTCATTAAATATTCTTGCATGGCTCTTACTAAGTCTTTTTGTTGAATCCATGTTAATAAAAAGGTCCATATATATTGTCTACATGGAAAAATCCTTGAAACCCATGGTATTTACTAGTCACCAAAACTGGTATTCCTCAATCATTGATTCCATTGCTACATTAGATTTCCATCAATCTTCACCATCACTTTTATACACATATAACAATGTAATTTATGGGTTTAGTGTTTCTTTATCTCCAATTGAACTTGAAAGTTTGAAAAGGACCTTGGGATTCATCTCAGCTTATACAACTTATAATAATAACCCTATCATACTTCATACAACTTATACTCCTCAATTTCTCAATTTTAGTTCTGATGAAGGTTTATGGCCTATCTCAAATTACGGAAAAGATATTATCATTGGGGTAATAGATAGTGGTATATGGCCAGAAAGTCCTAGTTTTAAGGATGATGGCATGCCTAAATATAGGCCAAGCAAATGGAATGGGTCATGTGAAGAAGGACAAGAATTTAACTCCTCTTTGTGCAACTTTAAGCTCATTGGAGCCAAGTACTTCAACAATGCTCTATTACGTGACAATCAAAGCATTATATTTAGCATGAACTCTGCTCGAGACACAATAGGACATGGGACACATATTTCATCCATAGCTACAGGTAATTATGTGAATGGAGTTTCTTATTTTGGCTATGCTAAAGGAATAGCCAAAGGTATTGCTCCAAGTGCAAGGCTAGCTATGTACAAGGTTGTATGGGATGAAGGATCCCACATCTCCGATGTTGCGGCTGGCATAGATAGTGCTGTTGCTGATGGAGTTGATGTGATTTGCCTTGCCTTAAGTGCTGAAGATGACAAATATTTTGATAGTCCTATAGCAATAGCTTTATTTGATGCCATGGTGAAAGGTATTGTAGTTTCTTGTTCTGCTGGGAATAAAGGTCCAGACCATGCCACCATAGTAAATGGATATCCATGGGTTATAACTGTTAGTGCAGGCACTATTGATCGAGGGTTTACAGGATCTGTGTCTCTTGACATTGGACTTTCCCTGACTGGTTGGTCAACATATCCTGGTAATGCCTCATTACAAAATATGTTGTTAGTTTACAAGTATCCCTTAAAGAGTTGTGATTCACCTGAATTGTTATCTGGTGCTCCCTATGGAATCATTGTTTGTGATCCTGGAGCAATCTATGAACAAATATCCAATATAACCAACTCAAGTGTGCCAGGAGCTATATTGATATCCAATATTCGACCAGAATACATTTCTTGTCCTTGTGTTATCCTTGATGAAACAGATGGAAATTTGTTGATACAATATATAAAAAGCTTTAATGCTTCTCAGGCGACATTGACATTTCATAAGACCATTACTAAGTCAAAACGTGCACCTATGGTTATGAAATTTTCTTCAAGAGGTCCTTCATATGGTTTTGCAGGTATGGTGAAACCAGATATAATGGCACCTGGGTCATTAATAGTGGGAGCTTGGAATCCAACTATTTCAGTAGCCAAGATAAGGTCTAATTTTTCCTTATACAGTGACTACTATATACTTTCAGGAACATCCCCTGCTTCTGCCCATGTTGCTGGTGTGATTGCTCTCCTAAAAGCTACACATCCAAATTGGAGTCCTGCTGCTATAAGGTCTGCGATTATGACCACTGCAAATCTATTTGACAGTAGTTATAAAAGAATTCTTGATGGTAAAAGTTTTAGACCCGCTAACCCTTTAGCCATGGGGTCAGGTTTCATCAATCCAAATAAAGCAGTTGATCCTGGTTTGATTTATGATGCAACTCCACAAGACTATGTGAACTTATTATGCTCATATCTCAGTCCAAAAAAAATCTTAAAATTTACTAAATCAAGGAACTATAGTTGTGCAAGTCCATATAAGAATCTTAACTACCCATCATTTATTCTCTTATATGGGAATAGTAAACCACAAATTGGAGAATTTCAAAGAATTGTGACGAATGTTGGAAAAGGTGCCACAACTTACAAGGTAATAGTCAAAATACCTAATAATATAATAGTTGTAGTGTCACCGAAAATTTTAGTGTTCCAAAAGAAAAATGAAAAACTATCCTACAATGTCACTTTACACTATGAAGGGGGTGAGCATAAGAGAGTTTCATCAGGAGAACTTGTTTGGGTTGAAGAAAATGGAGAACACATTGTTAGGAGTCCTATTGTGGTGTCACCTTCACAATTAATTGATTGAGGTTGTTGGATGTTTGACACTTGGCTTTTCAGTTGTCAATGTTAGTGCAAATTAATATTATTGTGCAATTACTATTATAAAATATCTAAATTTAACAAGTTTATCCTTATAAGATGAGTGGTATTGCCCAATTTAGATATTATAGTCTTCACATACCACCATAGCTTCTCCTTTGGGAACTCTGGTTAGGTTTTAAGATAGTGCAAACATATTTACTACTAAATAGTTAGTGAAACACATCAAAATAGTACAATGCACAATCAGAGAATCAATATCAGTTTGAAACCATTTACATGCTCAAATAGTCATAAAAACATTTCGGAACGTTCCCAATACTTTACATGATGACCGAACACAAAATTAGCCAACTAGCACCCTACCTGGGTTATCAGTAAAAACTGATTTGGTAGCGAGAGTATCAATTTCTGGTTATAACAATTTAGATTGGAAGCCAAAAAATGACATCCACCAGTCTAACTGCATAACTGCCTTCGGAGTTTCGGGAGATCGAAACCCTAGGTCAACACTTTGGTGACCTCTTACTCTTAAGTCATCCTAACAATTCAATTATCACAATATTGGATTAAAACTACGCCACATATGGCAATCATAAATAATGCAAATTTATCATGCATCAATATTTACTAGCATAATACATACAATAAAAATGTCTCTAGCAGGGTGTGAGTACGTTTCCTCCTACTTGGAATCCTTCGCTCAACTTGATACCCACAAGTATAAATCCAACTTACAACTCCTCTACTTCACCGAGTTCAAATATTGGGAAATTGGAGTACTCTTTAGTTAAACTTCTACCAAAGAACAATTAAAGACTAATTAAAACTAGAACCTTAATCAGAAATTAACAAACTGAGTCAAAGATTATGAAACCTTACCACAAGATTTGGGAACCAAATCCACAACACCACTACAATCCTAACCAAGAAAGATGATTAATCTAAAAGAAAGATCGTATTAGTGTTTGCGGGTGAGGAATGATGTTTGCTGGAGAGAATTGAGGTTTCAGGTGATAGAGATGAGAGAATTGAAGTGTAAAAGTCACAAACGAAACAACTAGGGGGTATATTTAGAGTAGGTTGTCGAGCACTCGCCAAAAGAGCCAAGCTTCTGGCACTACAAGAAAAAAGAGTTTAGGCGATGAATCTAGTTCCTCTCCTAAAGTCAAATTTTGTCGCCCAAAAGTTTGGGCGACGAACTGTCTTTGTCGACAGTTTGGTCGCCCAAGGCATGACGCCCAAGACTTTGGGCAACGAACAAGTAAATTTCGTTGCCCAAAGATACCTGGGGCGAAAAATTCCGTTCATCTCCTGAAGAGAGTTTGGGCGACAGACATATTATTCCTTGCCCAAAGTACGTTTAGGCGGCGGAATTGTTCGTCGCCTAAACATATTTATTTTTTTTTAATTTTTTAAGATTATATATTTGAATTTAATATTAAAAAAAAAAATCTTTATTTAAAAACTATATAAAACAAAATTAATAAATTTATATATCCAAATATCCATACAAAGTAGGAACGATTTAATACTATATGCAAATATAATCGGTACATACAATCACTAATGACCCCCTAGGTCAATAGCATCATCGGCACCGGTGGAGGAGCATGGCATGCACTGGTCAATGTTCGGTGGCAGCACAAACCCAGGTACAATCCTGGCCAACTAGCCAAACATTTGCTCCATATGATGCACCTCACTCGTCTGCTGTGCACATGTCGTTCTCGATTCTTCTAGCTGACCCCTCAACAGCTGCACTTCAGTGGATAGGTTGACGAATTATGCAAATAGCTAAGACGAATACCCGGCGCTGAGATCACAAACCCGACCCTCTCCCATTCCGCGTATCTCCCTACCACGCCTAACACCCAGTGTCTCCGTCATAATATGAAGACCAGCATCGCGATCGGGAACTGGAATCGACTCCAACGGAGTGTCCAGATGATACTGGTTGGCTACCTCCTCCAAATAACTCGCCTTCTTGGCGAGCATCTAAGCCTTCAAAATGTTATACACAAGTTAGAAATTAGGAAATCAAATACAAATATTAAAAATTGTGAAATAAAACCAAAATATAAAAAACTAACGTGCTTCACCATGCCTTTGTCGTTGCCGGGTCGACCATAAACATCTCCGTAGTTGTCGAGCTCCGAAAATTGCGAACCAGCCTAAAAAAGAATGTAATGTTGACAAAAACTCAAACAATATTAAGGAATATATATATTAAATTAAATAATTACGCACTTAACGATACAACTCCACCCTGTATGAGAAGGGCATGAAACCACCATGATGATCAATCTTTGTGGGCCCTTTCCGATTCTTAAGATTGGTATTCGACTTCTTCTGTTAAATATTAAGCAAATTGTAAATGCATTAGTGCATATACGATAAAGGAATAACATAAGAAAAAAGATTTTTGAAATCTTAAAATGATATAACATACCCAAAATTTCAGACTCTGAAAATGAGTGCACAACCACTGCCACTGATCAAGCTGAGATACCATCTCTGGAGGAGGGCTGGCCAATACCTCATCTGCCGATCCAAACATGTTATATTCCCTGTGCAGCTCGTGCTTCCATTGTGTGTAAACTTTCCTCAATAACTTCTCCATATACCTAGCTACATCCAGATCCTTCATCCGAATGTCATAGTTAACCTGAAAAAAAAAATATTAAATTGTTAGAAATGATCAAATTAATCATTTTGTATTAATCGAAATATACTCATTGAAATGGAGTCCATAATGCTTTTCTTGATGGCGTCATCAACCTTTTCTCAACTGGAGAAAAGCATAGGGTAGTCGGCATGGATAATCGCAGCGACAAAGGAAGCAAAAGTACTATGGACCTTCTTGCTCGGTCGTAGGTGATCTGCTGAAGAACGATTCGAATCCTCTCGTTCGTTGTGCGCGTGATTCGGGACGCCTTCAACCCTCTACTTATCTCCCTCGTGGTTTTGGTACCTAGAAATGCATATATGTGTCATGGTTGTTGGCTCTCATAACGTAGTTTCGATCTGGAAAAATGTCGACAACATCTCCCTATGGTTCTCCAAATGCACGACGTAGATATTTAAAACAAATTTCTACTATGCACTCGAAGAACACATAGGGAGATGTTGCCAAAATTTTCTCAGATCGAAAGAATGTCACATGAACCGCTAACCACAACACATAATTGTGCACTCCCAAGCTGTTCATGGGTAATTTGGACAATTCAAGTATCATATTGGAGCGCGCGCGTCCAACAGACTCTCGAACGGGTATAAGGTGAATTTAAGTTTAGTATACAAAGTTATCCACTGATAACTTTGCACGACTAGTTGAATGTACAAAGTTATCGACTGATAACTTCGCACAAGCGCTTCGTGCCACATTACCTAACCCAATACTCGAGGAGTGCTGGACTACGTCATTGGAAATTTTGCAATTACAACTAAATTAAATGTCACATACAAACAAAACTATAATTAATCGAACAATATATATAAGCATACAAACAAACTATTAAATTTTAACATTTAAAAACATACAAACTAACTAATCAATTTTATAATTAATTTTAACATACAAACTAATTCACTAAAAATGTTTAATACAAATTATATATGAAATATTAAATACTAAATCATACAAAAACTTAACTAAAAGATAGATTAAACACATATCTCACAAAAAATGCAATTATCCTTCACAACAAATGCAACACTATTCTTCCTTCACCAAAAAAATAAATCATTGTCAAATATTAGCCCAATATTCATCTAAATTCAGATTTCACAACCAAAACACTAAATTAAAAAAATCTACAACATTAACTAATTACCACAAAAATCACAAATTCTACAACAAATTTATGCAAAATCCACAACAGATGCAAATTGTCCAATCCTACAAATGCAAAATCCACAATATTAGAAAAAAAAAACCAAAAAACAAAAAATNGGGGGTGGGTTTTCAGTGTAGGGGGTGGGCTTCGGTGAAGGGGAGGGTTTCAGGAGGGTGGGTTTTCGGTGAAGGGCGTGGATTTCCGATGGGGGGGTGGGCTTCGGTGGAAGGGTGGCTTTTAGGGATGAGGAAGGACGAAGGAGGGAAGAGGAGGGGGTGGGTTATCGGGATGACGGAGGAAGGATGAGGGAGGAGGAGGGACGACGCGCGCACAGTCGAGATGAGAGAAGAGTGAGAGCTGAGAGAGTTGGGAGAGATGAGTGAAAACTGAAACCCAGGAGCTAGGTATACAAATCGAAAGACTTTGGGCGACGAACATGATTCCGTCGCCCAAAGCACCTTTAGGCGAGGAATACATGATTTCTTCGTCGCCCAAAGTCGTTGACTTTAGGGCAACGTTTCATCCCGCCAAAATTTTAGAATTTGGACGACGAAGAGTTCGTCGCCGAAACACAATTTTCTGTATGAACCATGGTCGTTCATACGTTCGAGCTCATATACCAAACTTCTACATCTCCAATTGACCTAATTTTTTGGAGAAATGATCTATGAGTGGGAAACTAATAAATGAACGGTTCGGATCATTGAAAACACGTTCGACATATGAGATTGTACATATAAATGAACGGTTTTTACACTTAAAGAATAAAATTATATTAACTCTTTCGTTGAAACCTTGTAGATTTAATAATTGTGAAGACCACAACGTGATTATCACAATCAGAGCCATTCATTATATACGTTCATACTCAAAGATCAACCCTACAAAAAATTGGTTGAATCAGAGTTCATCTACCCATTCGATTATTATTATAAGAATCACGATTGTTCATAAACCCTAAACGCCAAACCTACCTTCTACATCTCCAATTGAGATAATTTTTTGCATGGATGATCTTTGAGTGGGGCACTAAGAAATGATAGGTTTGGATAGTTAAAAACACAATAGAAAAGTGATCTTCTACATACAAATACACTTAAAGAGTATAATTCTATAGCTTTTTTGTTGAAACTTTGTCGATTCAACAATTGTGAAGACTACAATGTAATTTCAACGATCGGAGCCATTCATTTTATTTGTTTATACTCAAAGATCATGCATGAAAATAATCGACCAAATCAGAATTCATCTACTCCATCGATTAGTATTAGCAAATTCTTGATCGTTCACACATTTGAGCACTGTTACATAACTTTTACATCTCCAATAATCCTAATTTTTTGCAATGCTGATCTTTCAATGAGGAATTAAAAATTGAACGGTTTGGATCGTTGGAAACCCGATCGCATTATATGAATAACATACATATAATTATACAAAAAAAAAAAAAAACGGGAATGAGACTTTGGGCGAGGAACATACAAAATTCCTCGCCCAAAATGGCTTTGGGCGACGAAACATATTGTCACCCAACGTACCTTTGGGCGACGAACACACATATTCCTCACCCAACATGTCTTTGGGTGAGGAATATGTGTGTTCGTCGCCCAAATATGTTTTTCTTGTAGTGTGGTGGCTCTGCAGAGCACTCGGCAGCTCCACCGAGCCCTACGTGGGACTTCCACCAGGTTCCACCGAAATCTCCTCTTTTCTCCATTCTTCTCCAATCTTCCATTGCGCCAGCTGCCCAGCCATCTGTCCTTGATAGCTGGTAACTTCCCACCCATTTGATCTACTTAAATCAATCACAAATGAAGGGCCATGATCAATCCACAACATTATCTTTTAATTTTCCACTCTTAAATCATTAAAATACATCCGGACACCTAAAAATGTCTCAAAAAATGCTACCAACTAATATTAATTTCCTATGGACTCAAAAACAAATTTTGATCTCTAGGATTTGTACAAAAATCCCAACACTTCAAAAAGAGTTTCAAAACAATTTCTGAAAAACAAATAACTCAAGAATAAAATGTGAAAAGAAATTTCGGGGTCTCACACAAGATGCTAAATAGTTCTTTGGGGTCCAGTAAACATCTAATGGTCAATAAGCTCAAGACTCTCAAGTTTATGGTCAAACATATATGCTTTGAAGAAGAAATAAATTCTACAATGTGACTGACCAACATAGGTAAGTACATAAATTCTACATGAGTAAGTACATATTGTTTGACAGTAACTATATATTTTGTAAGATAGTTATTGTTGGACAGTGGCAATTAGGATTTTTGACTCCAAAACTTGAATTTTTGTGATTTATGTTAGTTTTATGTTTTGTTTTTTGACATGTTTATGCATGAAAAGACAGAAGATTTATACAAGTCGCCTTGTTTTGGGTGTTGTTATACAGTGAGAATTCTCCTGATATAGAAAAAAATAAATAATAAAAAGTGGTGCACGGTGGGCTCCATGCTCAACGCGTACGTGATTTCATTAGAGAGCTACTATTTGCACACCCTTTTCTTTCTTTTTGTACACCCCTATTAAAATAATAATAATAATAATAAAAAGACTATACAGCACCTCCCTTCTGGTGGTGGTGGTGGTGGCTGTGCGCCATTAAGAGAANAGAAGAAGAGAGAGAGAGAGAGAGAGAGAGAGAGAGAGAGAGAGAGAGAGAGAGAGAGAGAGAGAGAGGTGTCGGTTGGTGCTGCGGGGTGCAAGGTGGTGGTGCATGTGTGTTGACAAAGAAAGGGAGAGCTTGTGAGAGATGATGGGGGTGTGTGTGCTGGTGTGTGTTGACAGAGAAAGATAGGTTGTGTAATGAAATGAGAGTATTTTGGTAATGTGTTGGGTGTGTGTTGAGAAATTTGAATTTGAGGTAAGTGTGTATGGTGTGTAGGAGAAAAAAAAAAAAAAAGAAGGGTGGGCAAAAAGGAAAAAAAAAAAGGTGTGCAAATGGCAGCCCTCTTTCATTAAAGTGCACTTCATTGGAACTTGATTTTTGATGACGGGCCTTAAAAAAGCTTTTTTTTTTTTTTTTTTTTAACCCATAAAATTTAACTTTCTACCAATTAATTGACTTATAACAAAAATTTGAAATTCAATTAAAGGAAGATATATCACAAAACATTCATCTAAAAACCAATTGGCAATAGAATGAGTGTAACAAGACCTTTATAAGCACATACACAGGATTATAATTTTCCAATGTAGGATACTCCACATTATCACACACCTCTGCATATGTGGCATCACTTAAGCCATACACATGGATACCTCATATTAGGTGACGTGAAATACGTGTGGCCACTTGGCCTTCAAATGCATGGGTGAACTTGCTCTGATACCAGGAAGAAGTCTAAGCATCCATCCCAAAAGAAAACGACAATAGAAG
The DNA here is from genome assembly GCA_003254865.1 of Dryas drummondii. NCBI lineage: Eukaryota > Viridiplantae > Streptophyta > Magnoliopsida > Rosales > Rosaceae > Dryas > Dryas drummondii. The sequence continues at coordinate 708,259 of QANW01010978.1, read as the reverse complement.
CATAAGACCCTTACAGCATGTGCATTGGTTAGCTACAAGCAATATCTAAAGCTAAAATTTAGCTAAAAGTCACAAAAATTCTCTATATATATTGGTTAGCATTTAGTTAAGTTTAGCTAAAAATTTTGCTATTGCAAGCTCCAAGGACAGTACTTGGGTCACCCCCAAGGTCACCCCACCCCCTCAAAATCACAATTTCGATAATGTCGGTGCATGATCGGAAACAGTCACCTATTATAAATCATCTTTGCAAAAAATCAACTCAATCAGAAATCGTTTAGTTATATAACTATTGTCGTTGAAATAGAAAAAATCAACGGTTTGGTAAAAAAATCACTCTTTAATTGGAAACCATAGATTTTTTCTACTTAATTGACAAAAATTATATAACCAGAATGATTTCTGATTGATTTGATTTTTTTCAGAGATGATCTTTAATAGGTTATCTAAAGAGTGAACAGTTCTGATCATGTACCGACATTGCCGAAATGAATTTGGGGGGTTGGGGTGACCTTTGGGTACTCCAGAGGGTGACCTAAGTACTGTCCAAGCTCAAAAGCCAAGAAAAGGCAGGACCCCATTGTGCATAGGAGCTGTCGGCAAAATAGAGAAAACGAGGTGGTGGCGCACACTGATTGGAGGAACTTCCTGCAGTTGGGTCCCATTTGTCGGCATGTGACCAGTGGAGAATCTAAATTATGGGTTGCCTGGGCCGCAGCCCAGATTTTTTTTTTTTTAAGCCCATTACCCTTTTTTTTTTTTTGCTATGCATTAACCATCATTGTAGACTTGTAGTCACGTGGGATGTGGAAAGATTAACTAAAAAATAAAATATTTGATTTTCCTTTTCTGCAGAGCATTAAATAAAGAATAAAGTTTCATAAAGAATTTGTTTCCTTCTCCCTTCCTAGTTCCCCAATCCCAAAAGGCAAAAGGGACACAATAGAAAAGTTCAAAACTTCTTTGCAAACAACATGCGACATCAATACAGATATTTCAAATATCTCTTTCAATCTCCTAGTCCCATAGACCCCACCGGCCACCGCACATAGTTCCAACTCCAATAAGGTATTATATGAGTCTTCAAAATTAGGGTTTTGATTATTTTTTATGATAAAATTAAGGTTTGATTCTCTTTATTTAGTAACTTTTAGTCTTTTATATTGCTATCACATCATTTGAATTTGTCTTTAACCTACTTTTGTTGAACATAATTATGGGATTCACTAATTTTCTTTGTCAAGTATTTCAAAAAAAAATCTTAAGACATTATAAGTGCTATGAATTTTGTTTCAAGCACAAAATTGCAGCTTCAGGAGTTGAGAGAAGATGGCTGAAATGATTTCATTGCAAGTGTGGTATCATTTTGTGAACATGATATTGAAGTGCCTAATATGAGTAATCGTTATAGGATTGGTATAAGTCATTCTTGTCAACAAAAAGACTTTATTATAATTAAGCATTCTTATCGTGTAAGTGTATTTAACGCTGTAAAGCCTGTAGTAGATTTTTAGTTGATGGAGTTAAAAAGTAGATTTCCAGTGCAAACGGTGGAACTCCTTACTCTTAGTGCATCGTTGGATCCTCATAATGCATTCAGATAATTTAATGTTGATGATATATGTACTCTTTCTGAGAAATTCTATCCTCGATCAAGACTTCACCATATGCATGTGAATTGTATGCTTTAAAACTACAGTTGAGAATTTATAAGTCTGATATGGATCATCATTTGAACTTCTTGAATATTGATTCCATTGCAACATTATGTTAACGATTAGTGAAAACAGGGTTGGCAGAAGACTACCACTTGATTCGTCTGGTGTTGACTCTTCATGTTTCTACATCAACTACAGAACGAACATTTTCATTTATGAAGTTTATTAAAAATCGACTTCGAAACAAGATAGATGATAAGTTTCTTACTGATTGTATGATTATCCACATTAAACGTGAATTTTCTAATAGTATTGATAATTGATGATTTTTACTCGGTGAAGCAACATAGGGCCCAACTTAGATAGTCTTTATATAATATTTGCATTGCATGTTTAATTTTTGTTTCACTATCTTTTTTTATGTGGTTTTTTATGTTTAGATATGCATTTTGAAGGATAAGGCTCATTACGTCCCCCTAACTTTGTTTAACTTTTATTTTATGACCAAAATATTTGGTAAGCTAAGTTTAGCCTAGTCTACTTAGAAATCCTAGCCTGGATTCGTCCCTACATGTGACCTGCTTTTCACAAGTTGGACCATTTGAAATTTGTGAGTCTTGTGACTGTTGATCATGAAGAAGCCCGGCCTATTTGTTTTTATTTTTAAATGTATCAGCCAATCCGTGGTTGACACGTGGCATTTAGAAACACTGTACAATACTCCTCTTAAGTGCTTTGTTCTGCCATTTATTACCAGTAGTATCAATTTGTTGGGGTATTTCTGTAGGCATCATGAGCATGGGAAGTAGCTTATCCCGGCACCTTGTTGAGTGATGATATTGCTTTGCAAGAAAACGCCATTCTTTGCAAACTGCAGCGAAACGAACATGGTCAATGGGTTCCAACAGGCAACAACTTATCTAGGATACAATCCACAACAAGAGGTGTAGCCCATTCTAAGGTACTGGCCATGCCCCTGGGAAGCAGAGAACAATAGGACTACAAAAAATAAGGAAGCTTGTTTTCTGTGTCGTCATGTTTGTGGTTTCATCTTGTTTCAGTTTGTGCGACTTTCTTCTGTGTTTTGTTTCTTCTGTCTTTTGGTTGTCTTGTACTCTTGTTAAACACATGAAAGATATGGATAAGAGAACATCTCCATATGAAAGTGAGAGGAAGGGAGAGTGGTGGCAGCTGGAGTTGGGTGGAGACGTCGCTGGTTGCCAGACATTTGGCAGGGGAAGGGATGGGGTTCTTAAGATTGGGGCTGATGGGTTATTTCATGTTTTAAAACCATATTTTAAGTCTTAAAATTATTAATCTTATCGGCACCAATGCTTCACCGCTTTGCTCACCTAAAACGATCTCATTTTGTTACGTGAACTTCACAATGTTATTGCAAAAACCTCTATCTTCTCAACTTTGTCCAATAATTTATTAAAAGAGTTTATTAAGACCCAAAACCCGTCACGTGGACAAAAAAAAATTAAAAAATTACTCTAAAGCACTAATATATATATAAAAAAAAAACTAAAAACAAAGTAAGAAATTCAACTAAAGATTAAAAGAATCAGTACCCACCCTTCCCTCCCTACCCCAACCCACCACCTTCGCCCCCTTCCTCATCGCCAGTAGCCCCTCTCACTGTCAGCGACTTTCCCTCCTCTCAATCTCTCTCTTTCTCTCCTCCCTCCCTCTTTGTCTATCTAATTCGAACACTCTCATAGAACCCATCAACACACAAAGAAAATTGAAAAAGAAAAAAAAAAAACCAAGAAAACCTAATTAATGGTATAAAAAATAAGTGGGTTGATTGGGAAAGAAAGGACATAAAACCCACCAAATAGAGGTATTTGTTTCACTTTTGGGTTCTTTTTGTGTTAAATAGAGAGAGAGAGAGAGAGAGAGAGAGAGAGAGAGAGAGAGAGGGGGTTGCTATGAATGGGGAAGTTTGGTGTTGTCGGAGATGAAGGAAGAGGAAGAAGGTGGTGGGGAAAGGCGGCCAGCAGGTGGAAGGGTCTGGTGTGGGTGTTTTTTTTTGTGTGAAAATATAGGCTCAAGTGTATTTTCATTCATCAGTTATAAAGGACATTTCAGATTGATTCATAAACAAAACAAAAAAATTTTAAATTTATCCATTAACTAATAAAACTTACAAATTAACACATATGTTAGAATAGTTAGAATTTCTGTTAAAAAAATCGTTAATTGCCAAATAGGCATAGATGGCATGACAACCAAATTAATGTCACGGGGACATGAAAATTAATAAAATATCAAAACTCTTAATGTTTGTAAAATAAAACAAAAGAAAAAAAAAATGTTTAGAACACCAAATTCCACTGCATCCCCATCTGCTCACGATACATAGAGCCGACTGCTGGCTGGCTTCCAATCGGGTTAGGAAGTTAGAAATCAGAAGTCAACAAACCCCCCACCCACCGCCCGCAGATCCAACCCAACCCTTAAGAACACCAAATTCCACTATAACAACAAAAAACAATTAAGAATACAAAATCCCATTCTATCAAACTCAAATCCACAAATTCCCACACTCGCAGATTCCCATTCTATCAAACCCAAATCCTCACCACCCTACCCTACGCCATTCTTATTCTTCAATTTCTCACAATTGCCACTGCCGTTTTTCAATGACCCAACTTGTACGGCTCTTATCGTATGATCGGGTTTGGAGGGTGGGGGTTCAGTCACCACTATCACCATCACCGGTAGTCGGCTTTTTTATTACACATTAATAGCCAAAATGATCGTTAATCGCTTGAAGAATGAGCTCCCTGCTATCATCTCTGAGCCGCAAACTGCTTTCACCCCTGAGCGGCACATCATTGATAACACCATGGTTGCTTTCGAACTCATGCATTCTATGAAACGGCAAGGACCATCTGGCAGCCCAAAGCTTGCTCTGAAACTTGACATGGCCAAGGCATATGACAGGGTGGAGTGGGAATATTTAAAACAAGTAATGAGCTCTCTGGGCTTCAATCACCGCTTCATCGAGACCATCATGGATTGTGTAACGACGGTGTCTTATGCAATTAATGTTAATGGGGAGATTTGTGGTAATATTGCTCCTCAGCGGGGACTTCGTCAGGGTGACCCTCTCTCACCATACCTATTCCTGTTATGTACAGAAGGGTTATCAAGGCTGTTAACTCAAGCCGAGACTTGTGGGGCTATTAGGGGTGTGGCGGCATCCAGAGGAGGTCCTTCCATAACCCATCTATTCTTTGCGGATGACAGCTTGCTATTCCTTCAGGCCCACCCTACCGATTGTCAGAATCTCCGGGCTATACTTGACCTATATGAGAAGGCGGCAGGCCAAAAAATCAACTACCAGAAATCTGCTCTCACTTTCAGCCCCCATGTTGATCCGGCCACAAAACAGTCCATCCAAGGTATGCTTTCGGTTCCCATTGTCCAATGCCATGAAAAGTACCTGGGCTTACCAACTCTTGCAGGAAGAAACAAGCGAATCATTTTCCAAGAGGTCAAAGATCGCTTGAGGAGAACTCTATCAGGTTGGAAAGAAAAATTTCTCTCGGTTGGGGGGAAGGAAGTGCTTATTAAATCTGTAGCACTTGCTATGCCAATGTATGTGATGGGCTGCTTCCGTATACCTGAGAATGTCTGCACTGAACTGGAAAATATGATCACCAATTTCTGGTGGGGTAAGAACGAGAACAAACGGTGTCTACACTGGCTTCGATGGTCAAAAATGTGCAACTCAAAAAGGGAGGGAGGGCTAGGCTTCCGTGACCTCCGATCCTTTAATCAAGCCCTCCTCGCAAAGCAGTGTTGGCGCATACTACAATCCCCTGATATTTTGGTTAGCCGTGTCATGAAAGCAAAATACTTCTCAGATTCTAGCTTGTTAAATGCCACTCTTGGGCATAGGCCTTCCTATATGTGGAGAAGTCTACTTTGGGGAAGAGATGTGATGGAGAGGGGTCTGATTTGGAGAATTGGGGATGGAACCAACGTCTCCATATACCAGGATCGATGGGTTCCCCTTCCATCGACACTTATGATCTCAACCCCCCCCACATATTTAGATGCCAACTGCACTGTCTCAGCGTTAAAAACCATCTCTGGAGCATGGAATGTTGATCTAATCCAAAAGTCGTTCTCCCCCCAGGAAGTGCAAGCCATTCTCGGCCTCCCATTTGGACAACTCAATGCCCCTGATAGACAAGCTTGGTTTCACACAAAAAATGGTATCTACTCTGTCCGCTCCGGCTATTGGGTGGCTAGGAACATTCGACAATCCAACCTGCATGCTGACACTTCTTCTAGCTCCCCCTCTGTGTTATCCTCCATTTGGAAGAAATTATGGAAGATCCGCATACCCCAAAAGATCAAAATCTTTATCTGGAAAGCTCTACATGACATTCTCCCTTGCCGAGTTGCTTTGTGCAAACGAAACATTGGACACGACCCCTACTGCACTAGGTGTGGAAAGAACTATGAAACTGTGATCCATTCCTTGTGGGACTGTCGCAAAGCCAAAGATTTATGGGCTGGTTCCTTTCTGGAGGCAGTTGCTCATGTTTGGAAGCCTAGGGATCTTACTGATCTCTTTATTGCAATATGCAACACGGCTGTTGACTTTGAGATTGAATGGTTCTGTGTGGGTGTCTGGTTGCTATGGCATGACAGAAATTGCATCCTACATAACTCCCCCTCTCTATCTGCTGCACAAATCCTAACCAAAACTGAGGAGTACATCAATGACTTTAGAGCCGCAAATCTGAAGCCGCCCCCTGGACCCGAAAACCTGCATGCCGGTTGGGAGGCCCCTCCCCCTCACACTGTGAAGATCAATGTTGACGCCGCAGTACCTACCTCTCGTGACTCCCGGGGAGTGGGGGCGGTGGCACGCAATGACAAGGGTGAGCTACTTGCTGCCATTGCATTGCCCTTCCAATGTGCCTGGACCGTGCAAGCTACTGAGGTGCGAACTATCCTCGAAGGAATCAAGCTGGCCAAGACCCTCGGCGTCCAGCAGTGCATCATTGAATCCGATGCCCAGGATGCAGTCCAATGCTTCACACAGATGGAGGGCACCCCTGCGGCTTGGCTTTTCCTCGATGAGGCACGTCCTCTGCTGCGGACTTTCTCTGCTATCTCCATCCAGTTTCGTAAAAGATCATGTAATAGGCTAGCGCACTTTGTTGCTCAACACTCTATTAATCTTGATAACTCTGTACTGTGGAAGGATTCTTTTCCTTCTTGGTTACTCTCTGCTCTCACTGTTGAGAGAGATTTTTCTGGCCATGAGCCTTAATGCAAGCAGCATGCTTTCCATCAAAAAAAAAAAATTATATGTGAGCCTTATTTTTTATTGAGCCAATTACAAATAAGTTAATAAAAAATTTTAAAATTACACATTAGTCGATGAACTTTTTAAAAATACTATAACAATTATCATTGACCAAAATATAATAAATGAAATTATAAAGGCTACAAAACTTGACATAAGAAATGGCAAATATTACAGCTACTACTTCCTACCTTGTTGACATAAGCCATGTGGGAAAGTTAATAAAATTTTAAATAAGTCAAAACTCACTATATGTACAACATGTTGATATATGTCAAAATGTAATAAAAAGTAAAAAAAAAAAAACATTATTATGAGTTAATGTACATGTTTGTCCATATTTACTCTTCATACATTGCAACATTTTTTTTTTTATGTGAATCTCATTGCATGTTACAATATATTATATATAGAATTTTATTTAGGTGTGGACGTCTGCTCGTGCAAACATTCACACCTAATCGAGCCTCTCTCTCTCTATATATATATATGTCTATTATGTCTCTCTTATCTATCATGGCTGCATGACCCATATTGTAATATTTTTTTTTATTGAGCCTCTTTTGTCTCTCATGATTGCAAGACACATATTAAAGTATAGTCACCATTTGTTTTTTTGGAAACCATATATTACATAAATTTCAATACTGTCAAAACAGTTACAATTATAAACTCATTTTTTCCAAATCAATAGCTGCATCATAGTGTCCAAAACTAGAAAAAAAAAATCTGAATTTTATTTGGTAGGTAGGCTGGTTTTAAGTATTCTTCTTCTATTTGTTAACCATTCCAATATCCAAGAAAGTTGAACCTCAACAAAGTTAGCCAAAACTCAACAAACAACAACCAAAGGAAAATTTGTGAATAAGATATATGTCACACCCCAAAATGGGGTCTAGCACTTTGGATATGTGGCAGCGCCACATTGGTCTTCAACCTCGACATACTCTCACTAAACTTTAAAAACAGGTCAAGATCGAAGATCAATGTAAGGCTTAAAATTAAAACAAACTAACTCTAAAACAGTGGGGAATTTTTTTCAATAAATAATTAGAGTGTACCGAAAATGGAAGCTTTGTAAAAATGGTGAGCTTTTGGTTATTCACTATTAAAGATAAATCAATTTCCGAGTAGAGATAGACCGTTTGTTTTTGAAATCGTTAGAAAAACATCAAACAAGAAATTGAAATCCATTTGAAAGTGAAAATTTTAATTTTTATTCTATTTTTTGTGTAAACAAAACAATATCTCAAGGTATCACATAATAAGTAAGTAATTGAGCCATACTAATTCTTAAATAATCAATTTCACAGATTACTCAACAAGAATATAAAAAAGATAGTAATAAAAGGGATAGCAACAAACTCATCCATAATTCGATCATCTTCCTCATCACTTGAGTATTCAGATGTAGGTGGTGTTGGTAGGCTGGTGAGTTCTCTCTACTTCCAAATCTTCATCCTTCACTATCCAAAATGTCTATAAAGCTGATCATTCTTTTGTCCTAAAGGTTTCCTGCAACTTTACAAACTGTGTAGGGGTGAGCACACCAAAACAGCTGATCACACACTTAACTAGTCTAACAAAACTCAACCATTTCAACACAAATAATTCAATAACAAGTAAGGTTCAATGACTGAAACTCTTGCCGAAATGGCCTAAGCCCAAACAAATCATTTAATAGATAAATGAAAAGCTATTTAAAACATTTAAAGGGAAACCAAATCATTCTTTCTTTGAAATATAAGCATATCCATTTTCAAAAATCGAAACCACAATTATATAAACATAAGTATGATCAAGGGTTTAAATTTCAAAATTTTGATTTTTAGGGGTTCCGAAATTTTAACACATATTCGACCAAATTTTGGAATATTTCGGCGAAATATTCAAAATTTTGAACACCCTAACAGCCAATTTTTTTTGAATTTGAGATGAATTTCGTCGAAATTTCGCTAACTTACCCAATAAAACAGTAACCCAGGCTACCCAGCTAACCCTCACACTGGCGGTAACAAACCCAGCCATCTTTGTCTTCTACATTCTCCTTGCTGGCGGTAACAAACCCAGCCACCGGAGTGATTTGGAAGGGAGGAGAGAGAAGGGAGAGAAGGGAGAGAAGAGAGAGAAGAGATAGGCATGGTGAAAATCAGATCGGGGAAGGAGAAAGAGATTGGCGTAGGAGAGGGAGGAGAGAGAAGAGAAAAAGATGATATATTACAGTGCCTGGGAGGTAGGGACTAACTGGGAGAAAGAGAAAAGAGTGGGAAAAAGGAGAGAATCACAAAAAGAAAGGAAAAAGGAAAAAGGAAATAGGAAAGGAAAGAAGAGGAAAAAAAAAAAAAGGAAAAGAAAAAAAAAAAAGGTTTGGGGTTTGGAGTCTTTGGACAATTGGAAAGAAAAAAAAAGTTTGAGATTTCGTTTGAGGTTTCGTTTAGTTATTCTTAAACCCTAACCATGTTTCGTTTAGTTATTCTTAAACCCTAACCATAATACATTTTTATATATAAAATAATAAAAAATATTTTAAAGGTCTAAACCCTAATATCTTATACTATATATATATATATATTCTAAAGAATATAGAGTATATAGAGTTTAATATATAGATTATAGAATATAAATAATATTATAGTATATCGAGTATATAGGTTTAATATTAGAGTTTAGTGTATAGATTATAGATTATAAAAAATATATTAATTTTATTTAACAGTATTTGCCTCCAGCACGCATTATGTTTATTTTATATCACAAGAAATCTACTATATAATTTGGTTTATTTAATGTTTTTTTTATCAATTTTGTAGATAATATGTTAAATAAACATATAGTAAAGTTTCATTCAAAATTTATGTATTTTGATAGCAATTTCCGTCGTTTCCGTCTAATTTTTGTCGAAATTTAAAAATTTTGAAATTTCCATCGAAATTCTATTCCTTGAGTATAATCAATTTCAATGCTCAAAAACACAATTTCACATACATCTAGTCATGGCTATAATTGTATAAAAAATTCCATACTTTCTCGGGTTAAGTATGGTTAAACCATCATGCATCCATTTTTAATATATCCAACATGATTAATCTTATGAAATGCAAATGTATGTTTAATTAAATAACAATGCAAACATCCATTTTTCTCCATAACATTGCAAACTTGTCAAAGTTTATAGACAGTTGACTTATCCCCTAATTTGTAAAGTTAATTACCTCTATCCCTCATATCTTACTAAAAAGTAAGATGTAGATAGTGAGATGTCCTTTCATTGAACTAAATAAAAACTATCTACTTCCCCTCTAGCATATTCTTAATTGTCATATCCAACTCTAGTTGACACTTATATGCATACCATACAAGGAATTGAGCCCAATGATAGAGTAAAAATGGTACCCCTTCATCTCTATGTATTAGTGTATTAGGAAGTTCAAACACTTAAACCATATTAGTGTAAACATTCTCGATTCAATATTTATGAATGCTATGTATGCTTTGGCAGCCCCCATGAAAGGCATGGCTGCCCTTAATGCTCCACATGTATAAATGATGTTATATAATCATGAAATGACAATTCAATTATATAATCAATTCATTTCTTACACTAGTCATATAACATACTTTATAACCCAAACAAGTATAAGATTATAAGAGCAATTAAATAAACAACTAAGTCCAAGTTAAATTCTCGGATATCAAACCAATAAACAAAGTCAAATAAACACATATTTTCCTTATCGGTTCAAACCACTTTTACCCCTTTAAACTAGTTCTTAAACCTTAGAACTTTCAAATTTAACAACATGATAGAAGACAATTTCTTAATAGCTCTCGGGTACCTCCAATTATATAGGCCCTATTGGTTTAAGTTTAGGTGATCTAGTACCCTTTTAATGCAATAATAAAATAACATGTAGTTAATTACATTTCAAAATAAACAAATCTAAGTTTATTAGAACCTTAAATCCTAGGTTTATTTCTTTAAAATTAATCATGTAGCCCTAGTGATTCAATTCTCAAATAATTTCACATAAGTCCACTCGTTTAATCCTAGAACAAATAAGTTAGTTTTTCCCATCTTAATTAGGCAAATTGAAGTCATCAATATGCATCCCATGGTCATTTTATTCTTGGTCTCAAAAGCAACTTAATTACCTTTCTCTATAACTAATTTATAACCAACTAAATAAATCGTACTTTCCTTCCAAGGTTAAATTCCTAATTCTAATCAAGCATGGCAGCCAAGAACACATCAAGACAATTAAAACCTCAATTTTAATCCGAGACAAGTATTCAAAGAAACTAGGACTTTCATCAAAATAACTAGGAATTAAATCATATTGAAACATTGGGTTTGAAAAGGACTAGCTCCCCTACCTCAATTGAAGCTTTTTGCCCTTTTTGTGATCTACCAAATTGAAAATCAATCCTAAAACACCAAGGGAGTCAAATTTTACATTCTCAAACTCAATTAGGGCATTCTAGGGTTTTGATGTCATAATGGCTAAGTTAAGCGGCATTCGAGACCTCTAACCTATAAACAATCATCCTATGACATAAAACAAGTTCTAGATCATGTATACAAATATAATTGGAAACTTAAAAACCAACACATAGGCCATGACAGAAAAGAGGTATGATGCAGCCTAGTTTTTGTTAAAAAACATGGGGTTTTGACTACCCAAATTCTATTTCAGAGGTAAATGAACTCCCTCATTCTCATAGATCAATTTCAGGGATGATTTATGACTTGTGTGAACTTACAATTTAGGCCAAAAATCTTTAATATAAAAAATGGCAGTGTTGAGGTATACTGGCTTCTTTGAAAATGCAAATGGGCAGCATCTGCTTATTGAATTTTATAAAATCATACAAAAATAATTTGAGCAAGATTTTTCATATGAAATTAGAAGACATACTAACAATCATGCAAAAACATTTTTCAAAGCAATATATTGGAGTTGTGCAAGTATGGTTTTCGAAAGCCCAAAGTCCACATCAGAAAGCTAATTATGCTGCATAACCACTGTTCATGTGGTATAAATGTTCTTTTTGGGTATAATGAACCAAATCAAGTAAAACCAATTGGTACAAGTCCAAAATCATTCCTAAAATCTACTGTAACAATTCCAAATCAAGTCTCTAAGTAAAACAAAATTCGAGCATGCAAACCTCATGAATTTTTCTTTGAAATTGCTGCAGAAAATGACAGATTTTTAGGGAAACTTTAAAAATGTATAACTCACTAAATATAAATGAAATTTTCATGATTCTATCTTGGGGTACAAAATTCAATTTTTATTAAGAAATGTTAGAAGATGCAAAAATAGCCAAACAAGACTAGGTTGTGAGACTTTTAGGTTTTTCTTTGGATTCACTTAACCCTAGTCATTCAACAAGGTTAAAGGTATTGAAAATCAAACTTAGAGGGTACGGTGAGGGTTCTTACCAATTTTTGCTGAGTTTTCCAAAGGGAAATGCAGGCTGCAAAACTTCCTTCTTCTTCTCGGGTTGGCCTTCCTCTTTGGCTTCTCTCTTCTTCTCCTATTGTTCTTTCTCTTCCTCTAACTCTCTCTCTTTTTCTAGACTTAGAATTTTTCGTGTGGGGGATTGGTCTCTGAACATGAGTTGGTTTTAAAAAAGGGTTCTTGTGTCTGTTGGAGGGAAAGCTGAAGAGACATTTCCTTTCTTGCGTGGGAAAGGTTTCTGACAAGGCTCTTGGGCTGTTTCTCAAGGATTTTGGTTTCCTATAAGAGGCTTCTAATAGGCTGGCCAACCCCTTAAGGCCTTTTTAATTGAGTGTTTAGCCTAAGGCTCTAGGCTAAACAGCTCAATAACCAACCAAAGGCTTTTCTTTATCCCAAATCAATTAATTAAAGCCATCATTACCTTTTATTTGGTTTCCTTCCCTTCTAATCCAAAAATTCATCCTATCTCCAGCCCTTGTCATGACCTCCATGTCATGCAATAGTCATTATTTTTATCTCTTGCTCAAGTAATCTAGGTTTCTAGCCCTAGTGGTCTAGATTGGTCAAGGAAAATAGGGTTTCAATGTCAACTTTGCTACCCTTAGTATTCTTAGTTGTCAAATTCTAACTCTAAACAAATATATGTCACAAACACATATTTGTACAAGCAAAAGTGTGTATATGATCCGAAAGGATCACTTGAGTATCTTTTTTCCATTTCATCAAAATCATAAGTTTTTTCTACATCCATATGATCTAGTAAAGTGGATTGGTATTGCCCATATAATGTAAGCAGATCTTGTTCCATGGAGTCCCAAGAAAGTAAGATTAGTGAAAACTCTGTCAAGCCTCACCCAAACAAAGTCCTCATCCTCTTGGTTATTCGACCAGGTATACTTGCTGCCCTTATAACCGTAGTCAATGATGCCACAATCATTAATCATTGCATTGAATTCCTCTAAAGATAAAGATTTGGAGGTCAGCCACCAAGTTTTTTAGACACATATGAAATTGCGTTAAAAATCACCTGCAACCATCCATGAACCTTGTATGTCTTGGGACAAATAATTATTAAAAACATGTTATTTAAAATAAGTGTACTAAAACAATTTTTTTGGGATGAAGTAAAAACATACTAATTACCCATAGCATTCCTTTGAAATTCGAAATTACCAATTGAGTAGGCAAAGTGATACTCATATTCCAATTATCCAAATATAAGCAATTAGGTCCAAGTGTTGTGCACAAGTGGTCATGTTCTTAGCAAGTGACATTATTTAACATGAGTGCACAATTTTTAAAGCATTTAAATAAATTTAAATTCATAAACTTTTCTATGTGGAATAATCCCAAATTTGTGTTCAAAAGAAGTAACAATTAGCCTAGTAACATCCTCAACCCAAAATCAATAAAATTTGGGGTGTTACAATATACATATAACTAATTAAAAAGTAATCAAATTGTCTCTGAAACTCTATTAAATAGATTAGTTTCAAACCATAAAAAATAAAAAAATAAAAAAAATAAAAAAATTTCTTGACAATTTGGAGTCAGGCCGTATAATCATGGATATTTTATTATTATTTTGTTAAACTCAATGACTGTTACACAGTCACCGAATTTTAAACATAATTTTTTTTTAATCTTACTTATCACTTAAGAGTTAGGGTTTAGCTCTCATGTTTACCATTAGACCCCAAACTAAATTTGGTGACTGTATGACAGTCACCAATTTTGAATAAGTCATTGTGTGACAGTCACCGATTATGTATCGATTGAGAGTTTAGCTCTCAAGTTTACCATTAACCCAAACTAAATTTGGTGACTGTGTGACAGTCCCCAATTTTGAATCGATCACTGTGACAATCACTGATTTTGTATTGGTCAAGGTTTTAGCTCTCAAGCTTAGCATTAGATCCCAAACTAAATTTGGTGATTGTGTGATAGTCATCGATTTTAAATTAGTCACTATGTGACAGTCATGCACCAATTTTTTAATATTGTTTTTTTCAAAATCAGTGACTGTATCACGGTGTCAAAAACCAATAAAACAACACACAAACTTAAAAAACATTTACAATCAGTAATTGTGTGACAGTGTGCGTCACGATCACTGAAACATATACTGTCACATAGATACAAAAATAAAAACAATAGGATCTAATCACTAATTTAAAAATCTTAAGAGAACCTAATCTACATCATAATAACTAAAATCAACATCTAGAATAACTAATTTTAAGAACACTTGTTTCTGCTTGTTATGTTGTTGATACTGTCATTAGTTTTTATATGAGTGTCAAAATGAAAATTAACAAATATAAAGTGTTTCAAAATAATACTAAAATCAGTAACTGTGTGAAAGTGTGTGTCACAATCACTGAAACAGATACTATCACACAAATTCTGAAACAGAAACAATGGGATCCATTCACTAATTCAAGATGATGACAATTTCATTATGTTTTCCATATTTCATGAAAAAATTAACCTGTCATAATACATTTGTGAGGTCCTGAAATTTTCTTTTCGTGTTTTATGTTTGAGTTATTCGATTTTCAAATGTTGGTTTTGAGCCAATTGGAAAATAGTATTCGTCACTACGAGTCCGTAGTATTTTTCACACAATTTTTAATTGGTAACTATCACACAATTACCGTTTTTAATTGGTAACTATAACACAGTTACCATTTTATGTTTTTTAATTAATAACTGTTACACAATTATTCTTTTTTAATTGGTAACTATCACACAGTTATCATTTTTAAATCGAGAACTATCACATAGTTACTGTTTTTAGACTTTTAACTCTTATTGCATTTGGTGTCTTAAGACAATCTTATCATCTCTAGAAGACACTATGTACCAAATTTGTTTCTTAGCACTATCTTCTTCAAAGTGGCACAACCGCAAAAGAAAAATAGTAAAATGCAACAACATGGGCAAACACCAGGGCCTGTAGAAAAAATACTGGCCCACATGTTAGGCTAGTATTATTTGGTTACAGTTGTTTGCAGCTTGAGGTGTTAAAAGATTAGTTGCCACGTGTATTAAGCTGATTAATTAGCTTAGTTAGTTTGTTTTGTGACTTCTATTCATATATATTGATTGTAATAGTTAATTCTTTTTTATATAACAAATATACAGAGGTTCTCTTCTCTTTCTTCATTTTCATTTCTCTGATTCTCTTTCTTCTTGCAACTGTGATCATGGTATCAGAGTAGGAGGATTCCTGACTTTTCTTCCTCTTCAACACAACACCAATCATCGTGCTCTGATCGCCGTGCTCGTTCTTCGTTCATGTTGATATTTATGCTTGATCGTTTTCAAAAGGAGTTTGTTCTTCGAAGCTTCTGATTTTCGCACAGAGAGTTTTAGCCACTCTGATTTCTACTGTGTATAGTGCATCTTTCTAATTTCTACTGGGTATTGTGCATATTTCGAATCCTAATTTGGTGGGTGTTGTTCAATTGCAAATGTCCGTGATTTCTTAGTGGGTATTATGTTCGACTTGGTGTGTTGGGTTGGTAATCTTGTGTTGATTGTTGTTGTGTTCAATTGTGAATCTTGGGAGTTATTCTTGTGTTTTTGGAAGCGTTGTTGAAATGGTTGGTGGTTGTTGTTTTCGATTGGTGGTTGTCAAGGAATTTCAGTTAATTGTGTAGTTGATTGGTAGTTGATTACTGTGTTGATTTGTGCAAAGATTATTGTTCCAAAGTGTAGTTATGTCGATTGCAAGCAAGATTAAGGGTTTATTGCCTTTTCTTACACTGCGGTTGAATGATTCTAACTTTCTTAAATGGAGTTTTCAAGTTAGAACAGTTTTGGGAGGTCATGGTTTGTTTGGTTACTTGGATGGTTCTACTGTGTGTCCTTCTCGATTTATGCTTGATGAACATGGTGTGAGTACTATTGAGGTTAATCAAGCTTTTCTTGAGTGTGATCAGACTGATAAGGCTTTAACAAATTTTTTACTTGCGTCTATGACTGAGGATTCCATGGAAGATATCTTGGATTGTGCATCTGCACATAAGGCTTGGATGAATGTGAGAGAAAGGTACAATACTGATTCTAGAGCTACTATTATGCAACTTAAGACTGATTTTCAGATCTTGCAGAAAGGGGTAGATAATGTGGAGAGGTTCTTATTGAGGATTAAACATGCCAAGCCACAACTCATTGTTGTAGGGGTGCATGTCACAGAAGAAGATGTCTATGTGGTGGCCCTGAATGGATTACTTAATGAGTTTGATGCAGTAAAGGTCGTACTGCGTGGTCATCAAGGTCTTATGTCCATGAAGGAATTCTGGTCTCAGCTACTTGCTATTGAACATGGTATCAATAAGAAATTTGCTCTTACCATGATGCCTTTTTCAACCATGTCTACCATGGTGGCCAAGCTTCCACCTTCCCATGCAACCTATGGGAACACAATTTCTACTGGGTCAACTACTAAGGATGGGAGTGTTGGCCTGGCAATAAAGGTTATATTAATCATTATAGGGATCGTACGTAATCATAACAATATTGGCTATTGGTAGAGTGAAGGTTGCAACAATAATTCTGGGAAAAATTGGACTAGTAATGGAGGCAGGATTCACTATTATGGTTATAGAAGCAGAGCATGGAATAATAATTCCAATAAGAGATGATGAAATAATACTTCTAACTAGAATAACAACTGGAACAATGGAGGCAGGCAGGTTTCTAAATGCAAGATTTGTTCAAGGATGGGTCACACTGTTGCTACTTGTTTTGATAGAGATCGATTTTCTTAGAGTAATGTCTCATCCTCTGTTGTGGAATGTTAGATATGTGAAAGGAAGGGACATGCTGCTTTGGACTGTGTTCACAGGTCTAACTATGCATATCAAGGGTCTGCACGACCTCAAAGTCTGAATGCTCTCACCACACAGGTCAATGTTGGCTTTGCTTCTATTGATGTGTGGATTGCAGATATTGGAGCTACACACCATATGACCACTGATTTGAGCAATTTGTCTTTTGCTGAACCTTTGAAGGTTTGGGAGTCAAACATATTGGTTTTGCCTCTCTCACCCTTTCTTAAACTTAGAAATATTTTACATGTGCCTCGACTTGCTGTCAATCTTATGTCAGTTCATAAATTGTGTAGACAAGGCAACTCAAAGAGAGCTGTTCAGAGAAGGGAGTAACAATGGCTTGTACCCTATTCCCAAGAAGGTCACTAGTTAAAAGTTTGTATTAGGTGATTTATCTACTTAATAAACTTGATTAAATCCACTGTCAGTAATCGGACCCCAATTTTTGTTTTATATGATCATTCAAGAACTAATCAAGCAGACACAACTCTGACGATACAGTAGCTAAAATCTGAAAACACAAATTGACTTGTAAAACCAAAGCAACTTTTGTAAATACCACAAATCAGAACACACCAAAGAATTGAATGACAACTTATGCACTCAAAGGATCCATCAATGTAGGCATCCCAGTGCTATCAACAACTAAAGTGGTGTGTGGGCAGATTTATCAAACTTTCATTTAGTGAAGTGTGTGATCTTGTGATGTAATTTCCAGATTAATAATTAGCAACATAATGGAAATAAACAATAAACAAGGCACAAGATTGTTCACCCAGAAAACCACTAACGGTTAAAAACTGGAAGTCTGTTTCAGCTGACCAAGCAATCAAATATCAATGGTTTCAATACAAGCAATCACACAACAAGCTTAAACACTTTAGTTCTAATACTAAGTGACAGCTTCTTACCATTGTGCATCATTGTGTAAACACCTTGAAGTTAGCAATCAATCATTCATGTCGTTGGCAACTCCTCCTTGAGCTCTTCCACGCACGGCACCGATCGCAACCAAGCAAGTGGATTTCAATGATAATGCAGTGAAATAATATGCAAATTTGGATTTTTTAAAAATCAGCTTTGTCAAGCAAAAGGCATGAAAAGGCTAATGGAGAATCCTTAATCTAAAGTCTAAATGATGGTGTTTATGAATATGTGAAAAGATTCAGAACAACACTCAAATTCATTCAGATTTTGGAAGGTGAAAAACAAGTAAAGAAAATCATTTTAGTTTGAGAAAATCAAAAGCATTTTCTTAGTTGAAAAAGGATGAGCACTCACATAAATTACTCAAGCTTGAACATAGCAAGAATACCTACAGAAAATATGTTTATTAACCCACAAAGAAAAAACTGAACCAATACACTTATATACCCGTACACCACACACACACCCTCACCGTGTCTACCCAAGCCACGTGGAAGCCAATCAATGGCTGTCCACAAGAGACAAATGAAGGACATATTCCTTTTATCCTAGAGAGGTATCCTAGTACTGCTAAGGATAAGAATGAGGAATTGTAAAATCAGATATTTCTTTATTTTGAAAAATTCAGAAATGGGGACGATGATGAATAATGCTGAGGTGTGTGAGTGAGTGGCGTGAAAGTGATGAGAAGAAGATCTGATCTGATTGATTCAGTGAAGGAACCAAATCATGTGCTGTGCACATGCATATTTAGAAAAACATCAATGGGCTTTAAATGAATGGGCTTTAAGAAGCAAAACCTAAAATGACCCCACTGAAGTGACTGTCATTTAAGTGTTAACCACTGTACGTGAAGAACATTGTCCTTATGTTCAGTGAATGACTAGTCAAATAGACAAAAAGCTGTTATTTTCATGAAATGCATGAAGTGTAGTATACCTTGGGTCTTTGTGCATTGCAACTTCATTCTTGATTTCTTCAATACAACTGATCTTACTCTTAATTCTAGCCTAGAGCTTGTGAGTAATTAATTAAACATAAATACAATGATTTTGACAAGGAACAAGCCAATATATGAAATCCTAGAAACTAACACTAGTCCACTAGTTTCTTCATCATAGCTTTTCTTGGTCAACTTGTAAAATCTTTAGTTTGGCATCATCGATTAGATCATGCAGCCAATAAGATAGTTTCTAAAATGTTGTCTGATTCTCAAATCTTTGTTGTATCTGATGATAATCTTCATTTGTGTAAGTCATGTTTAGGGGGTAAAATGTCTAGACTGCCTTTTGTTTCACATGTCAATAAGGCTGAAATATGTTTTCAGAAAATTCGTAGTGATGTATGGGGTCCTTCACCCACTATGTCTTTGGAGGGTTATAGATACTATGTGACCTTTGTTGATGAATGTACCAGATCTGGTTTTATCCAATGATCAATAAATCCGATGTTTTCTCGATCTTTGTGCAATTTATTACTTATGTTGAGAATCAGTTTAATACTAGAGTTAAGATTTTCTAATCTGATGGTGGAGGTAAATATACCAGCAAAGTCTTTCACTCCTTTTTAGCTTTTAAGGGCATCCTTCATTATATTTCATGTCCTTACACACCTCAATAGCATGGCTTAGTTGAAAGAAAAAAATAGGCATCTTGTAGAAACATGTGTTACTTTGTTACATGCTGCAAACTTACTTTATAAGTTTTGGTATCATGCTTGTTCACATGATGCCTTACTTATTAATAGTATGTCATGTAAAACTTTGCATATGCAATCTTCTTATCTCAAATTGTTTCACTAGTTGCAAGATATTAGGAATTTCAAGGTCTTTGGTACAACATGTTATCCTTATATGAGACCATATAATCAAAATAAATTACAATCTAGGTCTAAAGAATGTGTGTTTTTGGGTTATTCCTTAGGACATAAAGGGGCTGTTTGTTTCGTATTTCCATGGGGAAATTATTTGTTACTAGGCATATTATTCATGATGAGCCTGTCTTTCCATTTCACCATATGTCTTCCACTCCTACTTTTTCTATACCTATCTCTACTTCTGAGCATTCTATTCTTCTTATTCTACCCATTACTGTTCCATATCCTTATGTGTCTACTGCATCTAATATGCTAACTGCACAAGTGCCTTCTACACAGGTGCCTACTTCACCAGCAGTAAATTATGCACCAGAAGTGCCTTTAGCACCTGTTGTGCATCTTGTCTCAGTTCCATTTGTCTTACCATCTACATCACCATCATCATCCTCTTCTACTCCTCCAAGAACAGCAAATAAGGAGTTGTATGTCCATCATGAGATGACAGTACATGATGAGGTAATGCCTTTGTCTATTATTGTTCAGCTGAACGGGAACAATGAGCATGATATGATAACTAGAAGTAAGGCAAAGGTGGTTACGAAGAAAGATTTTAGTGAGTTTTACTATTTAAGTGGAGTCATGGCAACCAAGGACATTGATGAATTTGCCTTTTTCTTTGGTCTTACTAGTGTGACTGATATTAAGCAACCTAGTGAGCCAACCAGTTTTCGAACTGCTATAGTTTAGGATGAATCGAAACATGTAATGACAGAAGAGATTGATGCTCTTCATGCTCAGGGGACATGGAAGCTTGTGCCTAAGCCACAACACATAAATGTTGTTGGATGTAAATGGGTGTACAAGATTAAGAAGCATCAAGATGGTACAGTCTCTAGATACAAAGAAAGGTTAATGGCACAAGGGTTTAGTCAAAAGCATGAAGTAGATTATGCAGAGACTTTTAGTCCTGTGGTTAGACATTCCACAGTCAAATTGGTTTTGGCTTTGGCGGCTCAATTTTAGTGGAAGATAAAGCAAATTGAAGTGAAGAATGATTTTCTTTATGGATGTTGAGCTTAATTTATATACATATTTTATTCTTAAAACCATATATTTTTGTCTATGTCTTTGAGAATTTTTAGTATTTTAAATTCTTATTTTTATTATTTAGTTAATTAGTGAGTTTTATTAGTTTTTAGATTTTTTATGTTACATTTATTATTAATTAGGCTAGATTTAATTTTAGAAATTTTATGTGTTTTCTATTAATTTAGTTTTATTTGATTTTTGTAGGATGTGAAATAGGAAGCCCAAAAGAAATAAAGGAAGCAGCCGGCCCAAATTGAAAGAATGGGGGAGGAGAAGCCCACTTGCGCAGCAGCCGGCCCAGCCCACCTCTAGGAAGCCGAACAGTCACTCGCCCAAAATCAAATTGGTTTGATTAATCAATTGCTCCTCCAATGATGCGGCGACAGGTGGCCAGCCCATTTCCTTCCGCCTAATACACAGCCTCCTTCATTTTGATTAATCAATCCCATGTGAGCCATTACCAAGCCGCAAGCCACAAGCCGGTCCCTTTTCTTCTCTCTCCCTCACGATTTTCCATGCAGCCGACTTCTGCAAGCCAAGCCGCGAGCCACCCATCATTTCCGTCCGAATTCAACGTGATTAATCAAATTCTCCTCCAACCAGCAGGTGACACGTGGCCCTTCTCCAGCAGCTTCCTGAATGCTCCAGCACCTATTTGTGTTCATCCTTATCTCAAATAGCTGTCACCAGCTATCCCCCTTCTGATATTTTCTACCCTACTATTTGCCTATAAATAGGAACTTTTAGCCCCCTCTTCATATTTTTTAGTATAGAATTTTAATTTGCTGCCTTTTCTAGTATTCTCCTAGGATTTCTCTCTCAAGCCATTTGACTATGATATTTGAGGGAGAATATGATGTAATTTCTCTTGCATTTTATTTAATGAAAGTTTAATATTATGTCACTCTTTTCTCTTCTCTCTTCTCTTTTCCTTTATTTATTTTATGTCTTTTATTTTATGTAAGTTATTTATTTTATTGTTAACTTTAATATTATGCCTCTCTTCTTTCTTCTTCTAATTTTCTATTTACTTTATGTCTTTTATTTTATGTAGTTATTTATTTTCTTGTTAGTAGTGTATTTATTTTATTGTTCTTTAAATTTCATGCTCATTTACTTCTTTCTTTATTTTATTTAAGATATAAGATCATGGGTGGTCACTAAACCCCCTTACCAAGGTAAGGGGCAAGCACCACCATGAACATTATTAAATGAGGTCTTTATGATAATTTTCCCCTTGTTTAAGATCTTACAAGGCCTAGATTTTGATATTAAAATGAGATAGAGATTCTCTTTTCACCCATAATGTCATATATTATGGGTTGTTAGATCCTCTTTCTACATTTTAGCTTATGGTTAATTGTTTTAAACACAAACTTTTTGAACTCTAGTTGTTCCTTAGTTTTGGTTCACTTGAGTTGCTTAAAATTTGTATTTTCTAAGCAAAATCAAAATCTACCATATAAACCTTCAACTTTTGTGCTTAATTCATATTTATCTTTGCAAGAGAGCATCAAGTGACTCTTGGGTGCCCTCCTTTAAGGGGAAATTACTAAAAATCTCATTTAATATGTTCATAAGTGGTGTAGAACCATAACCTTGGTTCTTATACCATTGTTAAGTTTCTAAAACCAAAAAGTTGTTTTTTTTCATTTCTAGATTTAATATTTCAATTCTTGCACCTTTATTTACCTTGTTCTTTTTTCATTTACTTTATTTGCTTTTTAATTTAGTTGCATTTTATTTTTAATTGTCTCACAAACCAACAAAATTTCCAAACTAGGTTAGCTTTAAATTTACTTAAGTTTAAGCTTAGTGTATCGTTTGTCATCACTCCTTGAGGTTCGACCTCGTTAATATACTACTCGATTCGTATATTTGCGAGTAAATAAAATAATACAACAATGGAGATTTGCAAGAATAGGTATATATGAAGCAATCTCAAGGTTTTGAGAATCTTGCATGTCGAGACTATGTGTGTCTTTTGCAAAAGTCCATGTATGTCTTAAAACAGGCACCTAGGGCCTGAAATGCCAAGTTTACAAGTTTTCTTCCTTTTCTTGGGTTTAAATCTTCTTATCTAATCCTAGTTTATTTATAAGGAAGTCAGATGCTGGTGTGGTACTGTTATTGCTCTATGTAGATGATATCATTATCACAGGTTGTAGCCCAGCAGAGGTACAAACAATTATTGATGAACTCAATTTGATTTTTAACATGAAAGATTTGGGAGCCTTGACATATTTTCGAGTTACAAGTGTAGTACAAGAAAAAAAGAGGTATTTTTGTGAATCAGGAGAAGTATGCAAGGGATCTACTTGTCCGAGCTGGAATGGAACATTGTAAACCTTGTACATCACCATGTAAAGTAACCTCATCTGTAGCTGCTTAAGGATGAAGGGGAGCTTTTTTCAGATCCTACATTGTATAGGAGTCTTGTTGGTGCCTTGCAATATCTTACATTTATAAGGCCTGACATTGCTTTTGCTACTAATATTATGTGTCAATTCATGGCTAGTCCTACAGATTTGCATTATGAAGCAGTTAAGAAGATTTTGAGGTATGTGCAAGGTACTTTAGCTCATGGTTTGCATTATAAACTTGAACATATAGGGTTGACTGCTTAGAGTGATTCTAACTGGGGATGAGACATCAATGATGGACGATCAACCATTGGATATATTGTTTACTGGCACTGAATTAGCAGAAATGGCTATATACCGCAAACCCATTGGTAACAAATTTAGCCTCTTTACTAAAACTCAACTCGAAAATTCTCATCAGCACTGAATTAGCATGATTCCTTGCTCGCCTTGACCATAGCTTGTCATTTTAAAAATTGAGTCAAAATATTTTTGAAGGGTATGATAGTAATTTAACATTAGAAATAGTATACGGCCAACCAAATTGGGCTAGACCGGTTAACTATTATGTAATTAGGAAATATTTGCATGTGACCATTTTGGGAATCCAAATTGTATTTTGACTATTATGAAATTTTTAAATGTTTTATTGATTTATTTGTAATTTACTTTTTTTGTTTGAATATAATTGTTTGTGTTTTAAGTTTCTAAAATTATCAAAATTTTTAAATAAATATTTATTAATTATTTTTTCCTCATGACATGTTAGTGAAAATTGGATCCTTCCATGTCGTATACCACACAGGTGATTCTAACGAAAAACCTGACGAACTTAACAAAAGTGATGTTTTGATATATGAAATGGAGTTTCAAAGGGCAAAGTTGGTCATATAAACTTTCAGGGGGCAAAGTAAAAACAAAGTCATTCTTTCAGGAGACATTAGAATGTATAAGCCAAATTATTTTGTCTCTTAACATAAAATTATTTTAATATATTAATTTAAATATTAACTATAATTAATTGTAGTTACCAACCACATATTGTATGATGCGTGGAAAAAGCTTATGTCACTCCTCGGATAGCGAGCACGTGTGCCACATACTTTAAGGATTTCAAGAGTACAATCCGGCATTGTATTCCCAAATTTCTTAAAATATGTAAGTCTTTTTAATTTAATAGTCGGAATTGATTAAAAGATAATTTAGTAGCGCAAACGAATATTTAAATAAATACAATTAATTAGCAAAATAAATACAATACTTAATAAATCAATCAAGTGGGTCTCACTGCCTTGTCCTCTCCACGCTGACTCCTCAACTCTATTAATCTGCAAAAATCCCCTATACTATGGAATAGTGTATCGAGTCACATTAAAAAACCCGGTAAGCTGTGACGCTTGTATGAGTAAAACCAATTTATATTGTTATAGCACAAAAAACTATGCCAAAACACACCTCGCCGTGAGTGGTGGCGAGACTTCCGACCTTGGGTGTGTGCAGGCGTGCAATAATTGGCCTGAGATAACCAATTAGAAAAATAGATAATATTTGAATAAAAAAAAATTAAATGCACTAAATATAGGATCTGACTTCTAAAAGCAATTATGCAATGGGAAAAGAACGAGGAAACTCATCTAGATTCTTTTTTTGCCTAGATTAACTAGGACTTTGGGTATGAACAACCAAAAAGTAAATAAAATAGCAATATAAATTTAATAGAGAGCTTGATGAGAAATAACATTAAAATAAAATTCAGAGACCAAGAAGTGTTCTTAAGAAATCTGAAATACAAATAAATTGCATAAACACAATCAAATATAATTAAAAGGGCCTTGAACGGCTATGCGAAAAATAAAGGAGATTTGAGAAAAGCTTGAAAGCTATGAAAATACAGAGAGCTTCTGAGTATTGAAAAAGCCTATGGGCTGAATTTGAGAGCAAAAGTTGTTGAGAGATTCACATTATTTGTGAGTTTTCTGGGTTTGTCTGGGTGTTGAAGAGAGAGTTACATCGTTGCACTGTAGCTTACGTCTAAAACCATTTGTTTTGTCCCCAAGTTCTTTGTAGTTACGTGTGTGGCTGAAAATGATTTGCTTTAGACTGTTGTTGACAGCTGTTGACAGCTTTTTGGATAGTGGGACAACTGTAATTGAATCATTTGAGTGGAGAATGGGATAAGGTTGGATAGACTTGATGAGTCACCTCTTGTGTTCGGAGCATGCCCAATCAAAAGCTCTATTATTTCTAAACAAAGATATACATGTATCAACTATGCTTTAACACTTTTCACGGCATAGAAACTTAAGAATCCCAAAATCAATACTAATGCAAGTAAGATACTCATCAGTTTGTCTTATTCTTCACTTGCCAACCAAAAACACATGTTGACCATGCCTAGTAAAATTTCCATTTTCATCAACTTAGATGATATATATTGACTGCACTGTATGTATATCCACTTTTGGGAAGGGTCTAAATATTGCCTCCCAAGTCTGAGTACTTTAGCCCGCCTTGGTCGAAGTATGAAAGACTTTGTAAAAAATGACTTATTTTTATTGTTTTTCTTCCACCAACTATACATGCCACCAATTAGTTAATTGATAAAAGAGAACTCACAAAGGGAAGACTTCAAAATTTACTATTTTTCTACCATGCCGATAAGCTTCCCTCATCATGAAACGTCAAAGTCTTCATTGGCATCTTCCACCTTTATCCATGCATAATATATGCTTTCAAGTAACATAGTTGTTGACCCCAAAAGCAATGTTAATAAAGTCATGCTCACCAAATCTATGGCCACTATAGTTTGGAAACTAAAAGCAAGGCCATGAAATAATTAATATTTGTTTTCAATTATGCTGACATTTTCGACTGATGACTAACAAGCAATACTCTTGAAAGCAAGTGAGTGAATCAAGCCCGTAGGTACATCTGCTAGTCAATGGAAGCCTAAGAAATTAGTGAAATAAAGTACCTCTCACTGACAATGTCAATAGTACGTGATGAAGGTTAATATTCTCAGGCCTCAATTCTCCGATCTAAAGCTTTCGGCTTTAGACAATGACACACAGACAATCAAAAGACGACAAAGCAAATATAACACTATGTTTAATTTCATCGGTACAAAAATAGCAATCTTCTTCCTCAATGAAGATGATATAATCTCAACAAACTTTGCCGAGGAAAAATGGCTCGCCAAGCTCAGCACGGTCGCTGAATAGTTGAATATCGCTGAGGAGTAGTGGCTTGCCGAATTCAAACGCTCAGATACTGTCGTTGAAAGAATCTTGGCGGAGAACACGAGCATTAAAAGCCTTAGAGTTACACTCTAGTGACTTATAATATTCTCGGCATGAAATCAATAACAAGTTTATTGACATGTTCTTTTCACAGAGTACTGCCGAAAACATCCTGTGTTTTGTCTTGACCGTAATGTCTTGGAGTACTGAAAACACTTGCACGACTTGAGTACTCTCAGGTTAGAGACTGTAGAATGGTGTTTGACAAAAAGTGCATTTATCTTTCATAAACCGAAGAGACTTAGCAAAAAATAAAAAAGTAAGACCAAAATTTCCACCCCATCTTTTCCGTAGTGTTCAGCCGAAAGTCAATATGACCTCTTCATCCAAAAATCACCAAAGCTATATGCCCCAATACCAACAACTTTTCTCTTATTATATATATATATAGGCACATACTCAAGGAGGTAGCCAACCGTGTTTTATTCCCAGCCTTGACATCTTTTCATTTTTTGGTTGAACATCAATCTTTTGTGAGTCGTGGAATAACGAACAAAGGTGATTATTGTTGTGAAAATAATGTTTTTTGGCCTTCAAATAGGCCAAAAAACATTGCCCCCCAAGTGTGGCGTACTCACCAAATATCGCCTCCAAACGCAATTTTGTGATTTTAACCAAAGATAAATTTTCTAAATCGGCTTTGTTTCCGACCACCATGTCAAAAATTTCATGGCTAGCTCATAATTTTGTGTGTCCACCTCTTTTTGCACAGCCAAAATATTTTCATTTTCATGAAAAATTGGAGCTTCTGTTGGTTCCATATTGGCCAAGGTTGGAACACTATTATTTTGACTTTCAAGTATTGAATTGTCATCCTTTGAGGTTGGCCCTATATTGGCTTCAGTAGAGATGACTTTTTGTGCATAAGTCTTTCTTTCCTTGATTTCTTCTTGGCCCACCGAGACTTTTTCTTCACTTACTCCCTTCAATCTTTCTTCTTTCTCTTTATGTGGGGAAGGTGGAGGCCCAATTCCAACACAACTTATTGGCAAGGCTTTGCCACCTTTTAATTGGTTAATCATTTGGTCCATTAGGGCAGCTCGGTTCTCCAAATCCTCTCTCAACCTCGAGCGCATGGCTTCCATTGACAAGTGGAGCTTTTCTTGGAGTTCTTCTTTCATTCTCTGATTACTCTCGTTGAGCTTCTTCATAATTTCATCAATTTTACTAGCAAAATCCATTAATGGAGAATTTTGACATTAGGTTCGACAAGAGTTATACTGCCTCCCATGTGTGTCAATAGAAACATATGGATAAAAGTAGGCTGAATAGCCATGATGTTGCTTGTGGGGTTCCACTTGGGTGTATTGCCCCTTGGCCATGTCGTCGTTATCATAATAGTCATCATAATAATCATCATCATGCTGGCTTTACTGGATTGATATTGCCCAGTTATCAATTCTATAACTAGAAACTGTTTAGACTTCAAGTACTAAAAGATATAAGTATCACTGTCCTATCTTCTTTAGGACATTATTCTCTTAACATGAAATCATGAAACTCTTTTATGCATATGCACATATATAAGGATATAGTATGTATATGAAAGATGAAACATTAAAGACAAGTTTGCCCATTGATATTAGAAATATACACAATACGTTTAATAAAACAATTTGCATAAGTACATATTCCAACACCCCCGCCGTCATCTCCTTTTGCCCCATCTCTCTTTCTCCCTTGGGTCCGGTGACATTCACACCTAGTAAATAGAGAGAGACTGACTGTTATTTCCTGATCGATTCTCACAAAAGCTTACCCTTTCACTAATTTCTCTGTAAACAAACTAAACATTAACAACAAATTGTCACAAAAACACCAAAATTTCGAGAAAATCAACCAAACAACCAAAAAATTCCGATCAAAACCTGCAGTGAGCTTCAAATTCGCGAAGCTTTTCTAAGAGGTTGAATCAAGAGGACGCGAGAGAGAAAGATAGATGGGGCTGATATGAGAGGAGGGCCGTCGGCGGGGGAAGGGGTTGTCGGCTGCGGCTGGACAAGGGAAATAAATGGTGGGGGTGGTGAGGGTCGATGGTGGGGAAGGTTTCTCCATCCCCTTCCTTGTTTTTTTTTATATATAATATTTTAGTTTTAATTGTTTTTATAATTTATAGTTTTGTTTTTTTATACTTATTTTTTAGGTAAATAGACGTTTTTACCATTAAAAATTGGTCACATTGGTTATGTGTCAAACACGTGACCAATTTTTAACAGAAGTTATAACAGAATTGACAGAAATCCTTAGATTGAAATATATAGTTAATAATAATCCTTATTTGAATCAACGTGAAAACGAGATCTCAAATAAAAATAGGGGTATAGTTGAAATTCTTTTGCTAAAATTTTCTCAATCAATATTATAATTGGTTCCTAATAAATTTGTTATTTGTGTAGAGTTTCATAAAATATATATATTTACATGATTGAAAGAATTTTGAAAATTCGTTTTTTGCTCATAATTTAAAATAAAAAAGAAAAAAAATGGATTAGTGGAATAACGTTTTTTTTTTTTTTTGCCACTGATCGGCGGAATAACGTTGAAACTAATGAAACATTTTTTTTTTTTTTTTCTCAAGTTCATTTTTATCCATAAACTATAAGGTTTATTTCAAATTGGTCTATATACTTTTAAATATTTTAAATGAACACATAAATTAAACGAAAGTAAACAAAATAGCCTATCTGTCAAATATTAGAGGGATAATTTTGTCATTTCATCTATTAACAATATTTAATTAATATTTAAATAACTAAAATTAATATAATTAAAATAATTATAAAAAAAACCCACCTAACCCATTCCCCCACCCTTGCCACCTTGCCCCTTCGCCGAGGAAGTGATGGAGGACACTGAGGCAGTCGGGGAGGGGAAGCTTGCTAGTGGTGATGTCGAGGCCCTTGAAGACTTGCATTTGGTCGGAGTTAATGATTTCAAAGGAGGGGAAGCGAGTGGCGAGGTCGAGGGAGAGACGTGACTTGCCAGTGTTGGTGGCTCCCATGATGACGAGGAGTTTGTCCTTGCGACGAGGGGTGGCGATAAGGGCGGAGGGGTTGGGTGGGGGAACAAACTGGGTGGCGAGAGTGGAAGGGTAAGATGGCAGGAGTGGAAGGGCAAGGTGGCGGGCGAGGGAGGGGCTGTTTTTTGCTTAGGTGGTGGAGGGGCAGGGTGGCGAGGGTGAGGGAATGGGCTGAGTGGGTTTTTTTTTTATTTTTTATTTTTTATAATTATTTTGGTTATTTAAATATAAATTAAATATTGTTAATGGATGAAATGAAAAAATTACCTCCCTAATATTTGATAGCTGGACTATTTTGTATACTTTTGTTTAGTTTATATGTTCATTTAAAACATTTAATAATGGACTAATTTGAAATTTATCTTATACTTCATAGATAAAAATGCTGAGCCTTTTTTTTTTGTTGGGCCAAAAAACTAATGAAACGTTTAACTTGTAGTAATAACACACGTTAACATCAGAGATTCAGACACGCGAGATTCAACGCAATTACGATTATGCCCCTGCTCCCTACCTCTTCTTCTCAGTAAAGCTCTCTGGCTTTGCTCCCCTGGAAGCCCCAAGACCTTGGTGCCCAGTGTCCACGATCGGGAACTGAAAATCTCATCCCCAAATATGGAGTTCGAATAACCTAAAGAGAGGGCAGAGCTTCGACTTTTAGAAATGGTGGCGTTCGCCAATTAAGCAAGCCGTACGACCGGTTCTTTCTCGTACCTTCTTTATCACTTGTAGATTCTAATTTGAACCTTTTATATTTTTTTCAGTATTTGATTTTCAATTTGAAACGTTGGATTATTTGCTATGATTTTGATTTAGTCTGATGCAACAGTAATCGTTTCTTTCATCACTATAAAGTGATCCACGATCATATGCATGATGGACTTGTAGTGAAGCAATTTATAAAAAGTTTAAATTTGGGGTACAATGATAAATGGGATTTCTTTTGGGTTGTCGATAGACTGTGTATTCGCAGACTCCACAATATGGGCATCATCACAGTAGATGGGATGTAAAGGCTAATGTATGTCAGGTTCTTCTTTTTCAATTATTGGGTTTTATAGTTTTATGTTAATTCATTGATTAGGTTTCTGAATTAGTAGATGGGTATGGAAAATTAGGGTGTATTTGGCTTAATTCTCATTCTCCCCTTTTTTGTTTTTTGTTTTTTCTCTGAATATGGGTGAATATCTGGTAGAATGTCGGGGATATGAGAGATTTGTAGAAAATATCTGCGATATTGGGGATACGGGTAAAGATTTTGCTTCACCCCTTTTTGATATGGCGTAGTCCAGAAACAGATATTTCGGTAGACATTTCAAATTTGTAAGAAATGTATGACTTCAGTTTAGGGTTTAAGGGGGTGAAGCAAAATCTTCACCCGTATGCTTTTGTTGATTCTACTGGAAACACCGATACGGGTCGATATTTGTAAGAAATGTATGACTTCAGTTCAATCTATCTTTTGGCACTTTTAAGGATGGATAGTTTGCAACGCATAGAATGTTTAATTCAAAAGCTACACATACATGTGCTTCTTGTAGAAGGAAAGTTTATAATTGCTATTTTCCTTTCTATTGTTTTTTTATTTTTTTGATAAGAAACAAACTTTCATTAAACAAAAACAAACAGAACAAACAAACCAAGCAGTGAACAAGATGTCCACTAGCCTACTAGCAGCTACTAAAATAAAGAAAGGAAGAGATAAAACACACAAAGCACACTACCAAACAACATAAACAAACCCACACAACCCCAAAACCACCCTATCCAACTGCAGCTTTCCAATCCAACAAAATTAAAGAACCTGAAAGATATCTGAAAGCTGGAGAAACTGAGGACCATAATGACGCCCAAAATCTCACTTTGTCCCAGGAACACTCCACATTATGCCCCTTAAAATCTTCAAAGATTCTTCTATTTCTCTCCCACCAAATTACCCACACCACCGCCATCACACCACAAGACCACAGGACCTTTGCCTTCTTACCCCTCCTCCCAAACACAACATTTTTTTCACACAACAACGCGGATACTGACTGAGGATTATCCCAGCTGATACCAGCAGCTTCAAACAAATAACCCCATAAGCCCAAAGCAAAAGGACAATACAGAAACAGATGGTTCCCAGATTCAGCTTCCTTTCTACAAAGAGCACACCAATGAGGAGACAAACTGGTATGGGGCTTCTCTTTTGAAGCATATCACACGTATTTAACTTCCCCTGAGCAATAATCCATGCCAGAACACGGACTTTAGGAGGGGCCTGCGACTTCCAAATGAATTTTGCAGGCTCGAAAACAGCTGAAAATCCCTTTTCACATAAATGCTTAAAAAAAGATTTGCAAGAGAAGGACCCAGAAGCCTCCAACTTCTATCTTCTTTTATCTAGACATCCATCAACCACTTGGGCATTCTCCAAAACTACCAAAAGAGCAGCAAAATCCTCAACCTCTCTTTCACGAAGATTTCTTCTAAATCCAAGATTCCAACCTACTCCTGAAGAATTAATAACCACCAAATTAGCCACCATACAGTTTAGATTCAAAGCCAGCCTACTCAAGTGAACAAACATGGAACATAAATTTTCCTTTCTATTGTTAACTTCTCATTTTTGAATGAATGTCGATTATTGTGACATTAAGAGAGCTTTTAGCATCTTTGTAATTTTTTTTTCTGTATTGCATATTTAGTAGATTGGTAGCCTAATTTTATCGCTGCTTTTTCTTTGTTCTTAAATGCAGTTACGAACTTACGGCAACAGTATTACTGTACCTTACTCAATACTTGATTCTGATTTTTTATTCACTTAAAGGATCATAATGGATTTGTCCTTGGGTGATAAAGGACCTACTATACTGCAGCTGCACAAATGGGGCCCCTCTCAGGCCCAACTAAACCTTTCAGAATTTCGTGAAGCTTTTATTTCTCCTACAAGACAGTTATTATTATTGCTTTCATATCAGTGTGAAGCTTTGTTGATTCCTTTGATTACAGGTGAATTTTCTTACCTTGTTTGCCTTCCCTTACTTGTGTTTGGTCCCTTTTCAGACACGCATAAAGCATGTGTTATAGTTGAATTTTCTTACCTTTATGTTGCTGCCATGATTGTGTTTAATTTGTCTTTGTTGTTTGTGCTTTCAGGGGATTCTGCAGCTAGTAATAATTTGGAAATTAGTTTGGATGAGATTCTTCCGAGTCCAGGTTCATCTGCTTTCTGCCCACGAGCATTGACAACGCCTGGTAGGTCAGTTTCAAGTATGGATAATATACCATGCACCTCTGGATCAGTAGTAGATTTTGATAACGATTTCACTTTTGGAAGGGAAATTTCAAGATCTAAATGCTACCCTTTTGTTGGTGATGTTAACTCTCTGGCTTGGGGTGTCTGTGAAGATACTTATAATCAGCACAAGGATGCTTTATTTAGGGAACTTTTGTTTGTATCTGGCAAGCAAGGGGTGATGGTCCATGCTTTTGTTGAATCTACTGGAAACACCGCAATTGCCAGAACTGCACTAGAAAGTGGGTATGGGCAAGGAAGGTGGGTGGAATGGGGGCCTTCTGCCTCTTTAGTTGAAAATATGGAGGTAGAGGAACCTACCAGCATGGGTTGTGAAGCCACTGGAAATGTCAATTTAAACAGAGCCAACGGAAACAGTGAAAGTCCACATAACATTTGTATAATGGATGGGAATGATGGGGTGCCAAAAAGTGTTGCTTCTAAGAGATGGTTGAAATCTTTTTTGACTGAAGTGGAAAATGTTGAATATAATGGTAACATATTGACCAGGTTCCCAGAAAAGTCACTGTTTCCCTGCTCTGCAAAGGTTGTTTCATTTAGCTTATTTAATAGCAATTTACCAATTCTGGACTTCCTTTCTAACAGCAATACCATACCAAATAAGGAAACAGTTCCTGAGTCAGAGAGTGATAAACCAATAAACTTACATTCGACTTCATCTGGTCCACATTTCAAGTCTGAGATTTTGTCCAATATCTTTGGTGTTGGAATGAATAGTTTATACAAATGCTCCAGAGTGTTCTCAAGCAATTCACATTACTTTATTGGATTTGTTTTCACACAGGTTGATCCTGTACTTGTCAATACTAGCGATGAAAGTGGAAGAAGCAAGAACAAAAGTGTACTTCTTGTTGCTAGGTTAGACAGCTGGGGAATTCAGTGGGTTTCCTCAGTGAAGCTTGATGAAAGTCCTAATATTGGGTCAGTGGTACAATGGACAGACTTCCATTTTTCTGATAACCTTCTTGTTTGTCTTAATGCTTCTGGCTTAATTGTTTTCTATGCAGCAATGTCTGGTGAGTATGTTGCACATTTAGATATTTTACAGACTTTAGGAATAAACCCTCTGTTGGATTTTCAGAAGCAAGAAACATCATCTATAGGTTCTGATAAACATATTATTCAAGGTGATGGAGTTCATTACAAACCAGTTTTGCAACGTGGTGATTATTCTGGTAGGAGAGTGTTTAATAGGTTGATTGCTGCTTCACATACTTCCCTTATAGCTGCTGTTGATGATTACGGTGTAATATATGTGATTTCTGCTGGGGACTATATACCAGACAAGTATTATACAAATGAGAAATTACTTCCTCATATTCAGCATCTAGGACTTGGTATGTTGGCTGGTTGGGAGGTTGGTGGTTCTGATATAGGCCACCAAAGGGTATATTCTGGTTCACGGAATTCTGTTATTCCAT
Organism: Dryas drummondii; assembly: GCA_003254865.1. Lineage (NCBI taxonomy): Eukaryota > Viridiplantae > Streptophyta > Magnoliopsida > Rosales > Rosaceae > Dryas > Dryas drummondii. Next base: position 673,723 of record QANW01010978.1, on the reverse strand, counting down.
CCATGATGAATGGAAGACCTTCTTTCCTGGATGATTGTGGAAGTAATGTGCTGCAGAGAAACAAAGAATTGTACCTTCAACGAGAAGGGACGGGATACAGCTCATGTTTAAGTGGTTTTGCTGCTTCTTCAAAAGTAACTGATCAGAAGTTTCATGACTCTGAAAAGAAGTCACACCTTATGCGCAAGATCTTTCTTCCCACTTATAGATTTAGTGAGGATGATTCTATCTGTTTCTCTCCATTAGGAATTACTCGGCTTATTAAGAACCACAATTTGAAGGATTTGAGGGGTTCTCAAATTGTTCACCTAAATCTGCAGGTTGAGTCAGTAGTTCGTGATGACAACTTTTTGAATATTGGGTGTGAAATGTTTTATGGGCAAGGTAAGGAAGAATCTTTTATCCGAGAGGCAGTGGGTTGCACTTTCCAGGGATGTTTTTATTTGGTGACAGAAGGAGGTCTTTCAGTGGTGCTTCCATCTGTATCAGTTTCATCAAATTTTCTTCCTGTTGAAGTTATTGGAAGTCGTCAGTTGTGTATCAATTCAGGTATTGGATATCAAGTGAAGGACATAATGGAAATGAAAGAATGTAAACAGCCTTGGTCACCCTGGAACCTTGAAATTTTGGACAGAGTCCTTCTGTATGAAAGTGCTGAAGAGGCAGATCGCTTATGTTTGGAAAATGGTGAGAATTTTGTGTTCTACGTAACTTTTAGCTTGACATTAAATAGTATATTTTTTGATGAATTAAATAGTATATACTTCATATCAATGCATAGTACAAGAAAATTTGTTTATTTAACTTCATATCCTCAATAATTTGGTGTCCAAAATTCCTTGCTGGATCTGCATTTCATGTTATACTTTAATTCTGTTGGTCTGGCAAGCTGATGAAATGGTTAATTGACAATTAGTTACTTCTTATGCTTTTATTTTTTTTTCCTCATCATGTTCAAACTATCAGTATATCTGGAGGGTATTTTCCTCATCAAGTTCAAACTATTAGTATATCTGGAGGGTATTACTCCCAGTAATTTACATATATAACTAGGTGAATACATAAGCAACTTTGGTATGCTAGGCTCATTAACTTGACCACTGGGCATCCTGTCTCTGCAACATGTTGTTTCTTTTGTTTTTTGTTTTTTGTTTTTTTGACAATATCCAATAATTAATATATAATCCAATAATTAAGTCCACATTAAAAATGAGTTTAAACAAAAAAACCTAATATATTGAAGGGTAAAATAGTAAAATAAATGTGTTAAAACTAAATATAAAAATAAAACAAAAAGAAGCCCCATTCTACATTAACCTGGAGAGAGAAAAAAAAGGGGGGGGGGGATGAACTACCAATTAACACATGTAAGCTTGCGGTTCTATCTGTTTACTCCTAGGATCAACCCACTTTTTCTAGCCTAATAAAGGTTGATAAATCACTTCTTAAGAATTTTATTCATTTTTGACTAAAATGATATTAATAATGTTAGTCATAGTCATTTGTGACTAAAATTATCAATATCATTTCACGTAACTTTAAAAAAAAAAAAAAGAAGATTCATGTGTAGCAAAATTGAGAGTTCTCTGCACATAAGAAAAGCCTCTAGACATGTGTGGAAGTGCATGTCAAGAGGCTAGTTACCCTTAAAAGAAAGGGGAGAATAGAATCACTATACTATGATTTATCGACACGTATTGTTCTTTTAACACATAGGTTGGACATGCAAGTTTTTGATTTCTAGAAATTGTATCTTGTTGACTTGTGTTTCCATTTTTTGTGTTTGCTGAAGAACGAAAGAGCTTTATAATGAAATTGGTGATTATATTAAGATCATATGAAAGAGCTTGGTAAAACTGCTCTTGCTGATATATATTTATATATACAGAAAATTACAATTTCATCCTTATTACATTTTTTCTTTGGACTGAAACTTTATGGGTTTTTTTTTTTTTTTTTTTTTCTTCTAAATAAAGCCCTTTGACCACAGCCATGTCAAAGAAATATGTCATAATTTTTTTTATTTTTTGAGGGTATAGGGTATGAGTTCATCCCGTATCCTCCTAGGATGTAGAATGAGGTTTATGGAGGTTGTCTGCCCAAAATCTTAGAGTTAAAACCTAACATAAAGCCAACAAACCAGTATCGAGGGCTCAAGGAAGAAGTAAAAATGCACTGCTGAACACTAGGCAATGGCCACCGCTCGGCTCCTGGTATGTGTGAACAAAAATAGAAGCTAATGGACCAATATTAAGTAACGTGAAATTGTTACAATATTATTGGAGTTTAGTTAGAATTCTAAGAGTCGTAAGGCTTTAGTCTGTATATGTAAAATTAAAGGACCTAAATGGATGTTATATATATATATATGTTCAAACGAGACAGAACTATTTACAATTCACGGACAAGGAGTCCACCTCAATACAACCACTAATAGCTACAAATACAACATAAAACCCAAATATGCAAAGAAACCCACAGCTAAACTTCTGAGAGAGCCAAATGAGGACCAGAAAGAAATCTGCAGCTCCCATCTGTAATCATGATTATACAGCTACTCTCCAATCTAAATAAATAGTAGAGAAAGATAATTCCTTGAATTTTCCAGCCACCAAAGCCCTAAGAAAAGACCTAAATCTTATTCTCTCCCACAGTTCATCCACTCCCAACCCCTTCATATTCTTCAAAGATCCTCTTATTTCGCTTCATCCAGATTACTCACATACAGCCAGTGTCAATAGCCCCAAAGAGCTCTTTGTTTCTTACCCTTTCCCAACAGGTCAAACAGCCTGCTTCATCCATTAGTAGGAAGTTGAATGACTTTGAGTTAGAGGAGCTGACTAAGATTTTAGGGATATTGGAATGATTTTGCTTGGTAACGTCAATATCAGATTAAAGGGTGTGGAGGCTAGAATCTGCAGAGGTTTTTCCTGTAAATCATATTTCAGGACCTTTGTGAGGATGTTTGTGCTCCAAATTTTACACCAGCTCCTGTAATTTAGAAAGCTAAAGTTCCTCATAAGGTCAAAGTTTTGGGTTGGGTTGCAGCACATGCAAAGTGGAACACGTGTAATTTGCTTCAGAAGAAAAGACCAGATGCATGTTTATCCCAAAATTGGTGTATTATTTGTCGAGAGGAATCACATATTCGTAGTTCAGTTGCTTCAAAGCTTTGGACAAACCTGTTCACAGAGGTGGAATTGGGCTGGGAAGCTCGAGAGGGATGTTATTCTTTTCTGAGTGTAAGGAATCATGGTTTGGTGGAGGAAAAAGAGCCAAGGTTCTGTGGAGATGCAGAGTATTGGCAGTAATATGGTTATTTGGATGGAAAGGAACAAGGGAATCTTTTAGGATTTTAGTCAGGTGGAAGAATTGTGGGATAGGGTGATTTGTTGGTCATCCTTTTTGGAATCTGTTCAAATGTTCTTAGGGGAGTAAGTCTTTCATCAATTTTGTTGGATTGGAAAGCATCTGTTACTTAGGTGTTTGTAAGGTTGAGTTGGTTGTTTTGTTCTGTTGTGATTGTACTATAAGGTTGAATATGTGCAATAAAAGTTTTTTTTTTTCCTTCTAAATAAAAAAAGGGAAAAGAAAAAGTGGTATCACCCACCAAAAGAAAAATGGATAGCTAAGGATCAGGTTGGTAACTTTCTTCTATTTTTTCCTTTTTTCTTAAGTTACAGAGATAGAAAAGAAATATATGAGAGAAAGAAGGGAGGGGGAAGAGGTCGATAATCTGTGGGAGAGAGTTCGGTTTTGGGCTTCTTTATGGGCATCAGTCATTCCAATTTTTAGGGATTATTCATTTTCTGTAATCTTGTCTAATTGAGGGCTGTTGTGTATTAGGGATTAGGGAGATTATTTCCTAAACCGTTGTATGTCTGGATCTTTTATTCTCTTAGAACTTGTTGTCTAGGAGCTTGTAGGATAGTGGACATCTTGTCCACTGCATTGTATCATGTGCTGCTCTATTTTATTTTAATGAAAGTCTGTTTCTTATCAAAAAAAAAAAAAAAAAAAGAAGAAGGGAAGGAGATAAAGGGTGAGAGAGGTTGGAAAGAAATGAGAGAGACAATACATAAAGTTTGGGTGCCATGTTGTATGGAATCCTATTTTTGTTAGCTGGCAATCAAGTTGTGTTTGGATTGTGACATTATGAATTGATGTCAAATATCGGAAACTAACCCGACTTGTTTAATTAAACTTATTATACAAACATGCATAGTAATAGTGCCGTGTTTGGGTTGATCCAAAAAGGAAACTCAACCATCAAAGGATAGCTTTAGAATCACAATCACTTGAGACACGCACGGCTTACGTGGTTCACTCAATTTGGGCCAATTCCATGGGGTATTTTGGTGTTTTTAGTGACTAAAAAGATTATAGCGTACAATAGGGAAGAGAGGCATAAGAGAGGTTCCTGTGTAAGGAGGTAGAGAACCCCTCTTATAATAGAGGAGAGGGCCCTCCCCTTTACAATTTTCCCATGTGACATAGCTAGGCCAACAACATGGGACAAATAGATACTAACCTGACTAATCTATTATTTGTACTAGTAGATTGTCATTTATTTACAGGTGTCAAGTTGGGCTATTTACAGACTCTTTGACTAATCTTCACAATTCTCTAGGCATCATTAAATACTTTGTTCTACACCAATGGTTCGTGTAATGGACCATACAGGCTTCACTTTCTTCCATTGATTCATCCTTGGATTTTTTTTTTATTTCTCTATGTTTCTTTATTACTTGTATATTTAACAAAATTTCATTGCTTTTCTTTTTCCTTTTTGTTTTAAACCTCTCTCCCAGTGCTATATCAGCAGGCGTATATAGCAAGCCTTGTTCTCTTTGCGAATCCTAATCCAATTGTTTACTAGTGATCTTTTTTGCATTGTCTAGAATAGGCTGCAGCTATCATAGATGTTATTTTTATAGGAAGTCCTGAAACCATGCAGCAAGCATAGAAAGACCAACGCACAAATAAGACGACATGGAAGATTTATTTTATTTGTTTGTGTTTTTATTTTGAAATTTGTTGGGTGCTGGAAGTTTTATAGTTGCTGCATCTTGAGGAATGTTGAAATAAATTCTGTGTCAATCACTGCAATGTCAGGGTGGGACCTGAAAATATCTCGAATGCGTCGGTTGCAATTGGCATTGGACTACCTGAAATTTGATGGGATAGAGAGGTAAGATTCAATACTTTTTGTTGCCACATTGTTGTTGCCTGGTTTGAAAATTGATATTCTACAGTGATTCTTGCAAGTATTTTTGATCATGGTATTTGAATATGTATCTTTTTATGTAATTTTCTGCATTACCTGTGAAGGTAAGGCATGCGAAGGTTAGGAAACAGATAGGCCTAGTAGGATAATTTATGGGAAAATGTCTAGTATCATAAAAAATTAGGCAGGCACATGATTTAAACAATGGCAAACTGAATTTTGTAAGGGTCAATTAAACTTGCCCTGTAGTATGAGCAAAATTTCACTTTGGTCCATAATATTTCAACTTGATCAATTTATACCCTAATGTTTGCACATTGTAGCAATGTTGACCCTCTGTTTAATTTCTATGTTAAGTCTTACGGACTAGTGATCACATCCCCCCTACCCATGCCCCCATTTATGTAAACCCATAACCCAACATCATGCTAATTGTTATACCCTCCCACCTCTAACCACACATCTAAGCTCCCATAAAATTTTCATTGGACCTGGCCACCCACACCACCAATGGACATCAAGCAACTTCAAGCTCACACCACCAAACCTCAAGCTCTCCCCACAGTCCACACCACCAAACCTTGAAAAATCCAAGGTTAAAATCCTCTAATAATAACTTAATTTAATCAATTTGTGAATTTCATGCTTATTTCGATCATTTGGTGTGAATTTTTTGTTTTGTTTTGTGTGCGTGATTTGTCTGTTGGAGGGTTCTTGTCAAACTTTTAACTGATTTATTGTTTGTGTTTTTTTCGGTGGACCAGTAGTGAAGATGTTATTAACTCATGTTTTTTATTTCTCTAAATTCCATTCGGTAGTGTACCACCAAACATTTCAAGTTTGTTCAGTAGCTAGTTGCCGAACATTAATAAAATATTTGATACTAGTCTACCAAACAAAGCATGGAAAGCTTCATACAAACTTAATAAGTGTCAACCCAATCCTCATTATAAGACCCCCAGAGGACGATTTGAACGCCAATTGGTCACAATCTGATTCTTGGTTGTTTTCCTTTTGATAAAGTATCTGTTTCTCTAACAAAAAAAGAAAAGAAAAGTGCCAACCAATCTGCTTCGACAATGTAGATATATTGCACCTAATTGGGGTGTTGTTCCTCTGTCAATGTATGCTAGCTTGATGATAAACATTGAAATTAATTTTTTCTCTCATTCCTTTATCGCGAATGTATTCTCAATCATCTTGGTGGTTGAACAGATCATTAGAAATGCTTGTGGGTGTCAATTTGGCAGAAGAAGGTGTATTAAGATTGCTCTTTGCTGCTGTTTATCTGATGCTTCATAAAGTTGGCAATGATAATGAGGTTTCTGCTGCATCAAGGTAAAGTCCTTTACCAGTTTGCATTCAGTTTGGTGGATGTTCTGAGGAATGAGCATTATGTTTGTTACCATTTCTTATCCAAGTTACTAGGAATTTGCATTAGCTGTTCAAATAGACATTTAAGGGTAAATAATTTGGTATAAATCTTATATTCATTTAATTTTTTTATTACTGTTAAACAAATTGAATCTATGGACAAATGATGCTATAATTAGAAGAATAAGTCATGCTTTGGATTCTTTGGCCACCTTGTGCATTTATTCTTTTTTCTTTTTGAATATATGATATGATTGGATAATAATTTGTGCTTTCCAAATAGGGCTATGGGGAGTGGAAGTACTCGTCTCGTATATGATCTTTATTTATTCTTAAGATTGTGAAACTTTGTTCATTCTTGTATTTCAGGCTTCTTGCATTGGCCACTTGCTTTGCGACCAAAATGATTCGTAAATATTGGTTGCTAGAACATAAGAAAGAATATGAATGTGGTAGGACTCAAATGCTTTCTCTTCCACCAGTTTTACCAGAGAAGGTACAAGATGAAATGGCAAATTCCAGAAGGCTTTGTGAGATGGCACACTTTTTGGAGATAATTCGAAATCTGCAATCTCGACTGGGCTCAAAATATAAGAGGCCAGGCCAAGAATTGGTATGCTGTGTCATTCTTCTACTCTTGATTCATCATTGTTTCCACATTTTTTTAATATATATATGTACATATATAGAATTTTATTCAGGTGCGTGCGAACGTCCTCACCTGATTAAGCCTGTACATATATATATAAATAATATTTATTGTACAGTGGGATATCAGTCTGTGGGATCGCAATCTACTCAAGCGGCCTTTGATAGTTCTGTTGATTTGTCATTTAAATATTAGGGTTTAGGCTTTACCTCTTGGGTTTTAGGTTCATGTCCAAAACTCGATTGCTAAACCCTAATATCTAAATGACAATTGTACACCCCAAAATAGTAAACACTGTCGAGACTGGAATAAAAGATGTAAAAAAACAACAAGAAACACTGAAAAAAGGAAGTGAATTGACAATCCCTTCATTGTAGAGACTCATATATATATATATAGATATGTATATGTATACATATAAGATAGTGTTCTCTTGCAGACAGCTTATGTTCTCAAGCAACATAAGAAGCTTATTTTACCAGACTGTAAATCTCGACCACNCAAACACCACACACACACACACACACATGAGTAGCTGCAGGAGCGGGATCCCGAAGCAGATTGCGTTTATTTTGTGAAGTAGATTGAGCAGATCGTCAATCCGCTTTCTTTTTCCCCTTTTATTATATTTTATTTTGTATTCCAGACGGAAAATTTGTCCACCTCAGATAAGAATAAACTAAAAACTAACTGCACAAACAGAACTATCATACCATTACTGCCCCCTCCTCCCTTTAATAGTGAAGATAAATCAAACTAGAGGGAATCTTTGCAAAATGTTTTTACAAAGAAGTTCACAAGGATGCCAAAAATCTACTCCACCCCCAAAGAAAATCCACCTCTTCTCTCATGTTAAAAGTCCCTATTCTTTCTTACAACAAATAATTTGAGTATTATCTTATCACTATATTACAGGTGGATAGTGGGGAGGCATCCAGATTGGTGGACACTGATTTATTACAGGATGAGTCTCAATTATCAATTATTTCTGTGGACTCCGTATCTTTGGACGCATTAAAACAGCATGAAGTTTCTTTTCCTGTATCTACATCAGGTTTTAACTATACTGAGAGTCTTGCTTTGACAGCTGTGGACCCTAAAGTCCATTTGGACCCAGAGGATTTAAGTGAAGTATCTGCTCTTGTGCCACAAGGGGGGATCTTAGAGAAGAAAATTCTTCCCTTGGAAAATCCCAAAGAGATGATTGCACGTTGGAAGATAGATAATTTAGACCTTAAGGCAGTAGTTAATGATGCTTTACTCTCTGGTCGTCTCCCCTTAGCTGTTCTTCAACTACATCTTCATCGTTCAAGAGATTCATTTTCCGGAAAAGAGCGTCATGATACTTTCACCGAAGTCCGTGACATTGGAAGGGCTATTGCTTATGACCTATTTTTAAAGGTACTTCTTGATCGTTAGCTAAATCTACATGAAAATTTTATCATTTATGTTTAAGCAATAATATTACTTGACCTACAGGGTGAATCTGGACTTGCTGTGGCCACGTTGCAAAGGCTTGGAGAGGACGTAGAAACTAGCCTCAAGCAGTTATTATTTGGCACAGTGAGAAGATCTCTTCGAGTGCAAATCACTGAGGAGATGAATAGATATGGTTACTTGGGGCCATACGAGTGGAGGATATTGGATAGGATATCACTCATTGAGGTACATAAACTGTATAGTTATATTTCTCTCTCATCTTACAATCATGTCTGGTTGATTTCAACTACCACCCAACTATTCCTTATGGAGTTGATAGAATTGCCTTATCTTTATTTGTTTAAACTTTTCTCGGAATAGAGGCTTTACCCAAGCAGTAGTTTCTGGAAGACGCTTCATGGACGGCAGAAACAATTCATGCGAGTTCCAGCAAGTTCAAGTTTGCCTAAGAGATATTATTTGTGCCTGTTGCATTCGCATCAATTTAACAACTTTACCATTGAGTGTGATGATATTGATGGAGTTGTCTATGGTTCATGGACAAATGTCAATGAAAATCCTTCTGCTCCTATGGTTGACGAAGATAATGCTTATGCTGGATACTGGGCTGCTGCTGCTGTATGGTTTAGTTTCTATGACCAAAGAAGCATTGATCGTGTAAGTCGCTTTCCATATTTTTTTCGTCTCAAACTTTCAGATGCTGAAATTTGGTCTCTCTTAAAGGTGCTATGTTGTGCTGAAACACAAGTGGCATGGAAATAATCATACCATGCAGAGCTCTTGTCCCACTTGAGCTCACAACTTATGTCCTTGTCCAGGTCATGCTACTGAGTGGTCTTCTTTGAACCATGATGAACCTTTGTCAATTTTATATATGATCAATAAAGCTATGCAAAAAACAAGGGTAAATGATATTCCATGCATATTCCTTGCTTCTGCTGCAGAGAAGATGAGCTAGGTCTCTTTTTGAAATGAATGTCCACAATATTTCAAATGAAACATATAAATCTTACTGAAATTTAACAGTCACTATACAAGTTTTTATTATTTTTTCTGATAGGAAACAAAATTTTATTAAAGAAAATGAAATAGAACAGTGCAATGGACAATATGTTCACTGGGTTCAAGAACTGAGGTACCTTATTTACAGCAGGTATCTACCCCAGCAACAACCTCAACTACATCAAAAGGCCAGCAGGATAAGAAAAAAAAAAAACACTAATAAACATTAGCATTGTTATTTGAAAATATTACACAGAAAGAACTATCCCTAAATTCTGAACAGACTGAAGCCCATAGATTGCCCAAAAGGAAACCCTCTCCCACAGATGATCCATCTCCTCACTCATCGTATTCTCCTCTCCACCCAAATTACCCGAAAATAGCCCATCACTGCACATTCTCCCCAGTACCATACCTTCTTCTTACCCCCACAGAAAACTTATGCCTTTCATAAAATAAAGTCACACTCAGCTGGAATGACCCAACACACATTAGCCCCCCTGAACAGCCTTAACATATCATGTAACCCTCCCATGAGTAATAATCCGTGCTAACACACGTACCATAGGAGGTACTTGTATAGCACTTGTCTTACTGGGACAAATTTTTTGATCTTTTGAATTTAGGGGCATTTAACAATTGGTCCCTAGCACAAGTTTACTTTATCCAAAGCCTGAAAGCATAATTTTTTTAATAGGTCCCTATTAACACTCCATCTATTTACAAATGTGGCACTTTTAATAAAAAAATTAAAAAATCTTAAGGATTCTGTTTGGGGCTTAGGTTTTGGGGTTTAGGCTCTAAGATTTTGGAGCATCACCCTAAATCCTAGAGCCTAAACCAAAACCCACTAAAGCCTACTAAAGCCTACCCTAATAATTCCAAATAACCCTACTAAATCCTACCCGAATAATTCCAAATAACCCTACTAAATCCTACCCTAAATAAACCCCAATAATCTATTTTAAAGGATCTTGTTTTGGGCTTAGTGTTTAGCCTCTAGGGTTTAGGGTTAAAACTTAAAACTCTAAATCCTAAATCCAAAACCCATAAGCCATATTAAACCTTACCCTCTAAACCCTAAAAAAAAAAAAAAAAAAAAAACGAGTTTGTTCCACTACGAGTGCCAATCGGTCGACACTGAAATTCAGGGATCGCAACACTTACTTTTTGAACCTACTGGTTACATTCTTTTGGACAATAAAGGAAATATCTAGGGAATTTTGAATTTTGATAGCTTTCTATTGAATGTATAATTAGAATTTAAGTTCCTTTGGAACTTGACGGTTGAAAGGGTTTACATATAATTTGGAAATTCTAGTTTAAGCAATAACTATATCATATGAATTATGTATTTAAAGAATATGTTATTAACAATTTACTATGCTTAACTTTCATCTACTTCAAAGCACCCTTTTGCATCTTTAAGGGTTTTTTTTTTTTTTTTTTGCGTGGGTGTGCGTTTTGCTTGATATCTTATTGCTTTTAGTAATTTGAAAAGGCTGATTTCTTAAACTACATAAGCTTATAAATCTCTTCAAATACAGATTGTTTTGGATCAGTCGTCTTTTATGGGTGTGCATGTATTGTGGGAATCACAGCTTGAGTACCACATATGCCACAATGACTGGGAGGAAGTCTCTAGACTGTTGGACCTGATTCCGCCACATATTTTAGTTTCTGGAAACCTCCAAGTCAGTTTGGATGGGTTACAGCCTTCTACAACTTTTGGATGCAATAGGGGATCTGACTATGGCAATTATCTATGCTCTCTTGAAGAATTGGATGCTGTCTGCATGGATGTTCCAGAAATCAAAGTTTTCAGGTTCTCATGTAATATTATGTGCTCTATATGGTTAAGGATGCTGATGGAAGAGAAACTTGCGAGGAAACTTATTTTCTTAAAGGAATATTGGGAAGGCACAGCAGACATTCTACCTCTTCTTGCCCGTGCTGGCTTCATGACTAGCAAGTTTGAAATCCCTTCCAAGGATGATAAAGTTGAGAGTTTATCAGTCCCAAAATTTCCAGATGGCAGTGGAACATTTCATGTCGACAGTGTGCAGGCTTTACATAAGCTACTTATTCACCACTGTGCGCAGTATAACTTGCCATACCTTCTGGACCTTTACCTTGACCAACATGAGTTATTACCAGATAATGATTCACTTTGTTCATTACAGGAAGCTGCAGTAAGTTTCATGATATCTAGTGAGCTTCACAAGTTAGTCTACTCTGATTGCTTATACACTACCAAAGATTTCCATCTATCTAGTCCATTGGCTGTTTATGTTTGTTTATGCTTTTAGGTTGAGTTGGTTTGCCTCTTATTTCACTTTGAACCTGTTTAGTAACTTTGGTCTGTTTTTCAGGATGAAAACCGTCTATAGTATTTTCAGCTAGATGCTTAGTGTTAAAATGCAATTAACCTACCTTTCTCTATGAGATGAAGAGTGAAATCTAGCCCACTTACAGCATTAAGTATGGACTTATATTATCTTAAAAAAAGGATTAATGATACCCCAAACACCGTCGGAGTGTAGATTTCTCAAAGAGAAATCTGGTAAAAGCCTCAAATGTTGAAGAAGATGGATGCAATAGCAACAACTTTGTTAAAAAGAAATATACTCTTTGGAAGCACATGACCAAACTGGTTGGCTCAGGTCCTACAATGAGTGCCTTTTGGGTCTAAAGAGAATGTCATGTGCAGTGTAAGAATTGGCCATTAAATGAAAATTAATAAATGTCAAAAAGTCAGCCTAAGAGTTAATGTCAAGAGTTGTTAACTGTCAATGTATTTGGTCTAATAATGAACCGATTTCATTGAATTTTCTAAGTCTCATATTATTTTTTCTAAGAGTCTCTTGTAAAGAAAATTAGATTCTGGATGAGTGAAAATTAAGTGATTTATAAAAGGGAAACACAACTTTACTGCTAAGCACACAAAAATTACATAATTGTGGACAAGAAGTCCACGCCAACACTACAGTACAACACAATTTGCACGACAAAAACCTTTGAATCTACAACTGAAAACAGGGACTAAGCTTAAATTATAGCACAGCTGCTCTCCAATCTGATAATATAGCAGAAAAAGAAATGATGCTTAATTTTGAAGAAACTGAAGCCTAAAGGGAAGGCCAGAATCTGACTTTGTGTCCCAAAGCTCCTCCGCCCCTACCCCGTTATAGTCTTTTCTTTACTTCTTTTCTCTCTATTTTTCTCCATCTTTCTAATTCCCTTAAAATTGCAACAGTCCTTAATTGTTCTCTAAATCCTTATGTTTACTAATATCTCTGTCATCTCATGCTCAGCATAATCACTTGCAACAACATCTTGTCTTCTATTGTACTAGATCAACACCACCAAACTTTGATAAAAGATGAGATTTAATATTTGGTAGTTCTTGAAAAATGCAATGTTTCTAATTTTGTGATTCTTTTTGCAATAGATTTTCCGGGACATTAATTTGATTACTTTGAATCCAACACTATTGTGTAATTTTCAGAATATATGTAGTATGGTTTGATGCTTGCTATGTTTCATTTCATGCCAGTTTTCTTATCTCATCCAACATCTGGTAGGCGGTGGTGTTAGAAGTGCTACTTTTGCAGGGTTGTACACCTCTAAGAGTCTCCTAGGCTTTTGGAGTGTGATGTGCCTGTTGCTTTTCTAAATTGCTTCATGACCTCTATTTAGTTATGTTGATATATATGTTCCTCTCCCCTCCCCATCTTATCCTTGGGAAAAGAAACCTTTCCTGTCTCATCTGTTTTCTGCAATTCATTCATACAGGGAGATTGCGAATGGGCAAGGTGGTTGCTCCTCTCTAGGGTTAAGGGGTGTGAGTATGAAGCATCATTTTCCAATGCTCGTACAATAATGTCACACAACCTAGTTCCTGGTAGTAACCTCAGTGTTCCAGAGATGGATGAAATAATTCGTACTGTTGATGACATTGCAGAAGGAGGGGGGGAATTGGCAGCTTTGGCAACCTTAATGTATGCCTCTGTCCCAATTAAAAGTTGCCTGAGTAGTGGTAGTGTAAAGAGGCATAGTAGCACATCAGCCCAGTGCACCCTAGAGAATCTTAGGCCCATCCTTCAGCGTTTCCCTACGTTGTGGCACACATTTGTATCAGCATGTTTCGGGCAAGATGCAACTTCCAATTTCATGGGGCCTAAAGCAAAGAATGGTTAGCTTTAGTCATCCCGTTTCATTAACAAATTTATTGTAGCTGTAGGGTACTTTTAGTTGTATAATGATTTGTTCCATTATGCCTTACAATTTACAATTTTGTCAATTCAGCTTTATCAGATTATTTAAATTGGCGTGACAACATATTCTTCTCTTCTGGACGTGATACTTCACTTCTACAAATGCTGCCATGCTGGTTTCCTAAGGCTGTACGGAGGTTGATTCAGCTGTATGCCCAGGTCTCTTATTGTTATTTGTCATTTATCACTGAGCTTCTATCTTGACACGCACACATACAGCAGCAGTTAGCTTATTGAACTATGGCATGTTAGTTGCTTCATACAGATTTCCCCCGTGATCATTTCTTGTTAGCAGTGTTGACGTTCTTAATTTGGATTGGGCTATTATGTCATGTACTTTGCATGATATTTCAGGGTCCTCTCGGAGAAGGTTTACTAAATAGAGATATAGATTTTGTCATAAACGCTGACGAGGATGCTGAGATCAGCGCAATCTCCTTGGAAGCTACCATCCAAAAACACATTGAGGAGGAACTCTATAATTCTGCACTTGAGGTATGGGTTTACTTCTCTTGAGACAATTATTCATGTCACTAATTTTAGCCGGAATTTCAGAGTGAGCTGTTAAAGAGACCTGTGTTTCACCATGTACAATCCAGTGTCAATAGCTTTGTTGGTGCAGGGATTTTAACTGCAATTGCATCATGATATTATAATTTAGGTGAAGTTGAGGGGAGCACTGGAAGCAGGTTTATAAATGTTATTATTTTCTTGAATTTGAATGGTAGATATATATCTTTCTGAGTGGGACTATAAAATATATTTCTTAGAGACGGCCTGTAAAGGGAAGTGATTGTCATTGGCTTTTCTCTGTGGAACTGGATTTCCATTTTATTGCTTTCAGCTATTCATGTTTCTTATGGTCAGTATATTTTTGGAAAATTACTGATTAACTGAATTGTTGTATTATATTCTTGTTTCTCTAATTATATTGGGGTTGTATGAGTTCTTGATGGTGTTGGTGTTAATCTAGAATTGTTCAAATACTGATTTGTCCAAAAATAAAAAAAGAATCAAAATAGCTGCCTGGATATTGCTGAAATCTCCAGTAGGATTACATTGTTCCTACCTCTCATCTTAGTAGTTTTATGGACTTCAGGAGAACGCACTTGGGCTTGAGCACCATTTGCATCGCGGACGTGCACTAGCTGCTTTTAATCATTTTCTTACTGTCAGAGTTCAAAAATTGAAATCAGAAGGGCTAGAACATGGACAAACAAATGTTCAAGCAGATGTTCAAACACTTCTCGGACCTATAACAGAAAGTGAAGAGTCTCTTCTTTCATCTGTAAGTTTTATTTTTCTTTTCGTTGGTATTTTACTTTGGTGAATGAGATTTAGTGTATAAAAATACACTAATGTGGCTAATTCAATTGTTTTCCTTTCTGTAATAAATTTATTTATTTCTGAAACCCTTGCATTAGTAAAAACATTGAAATCAAAGACCTACTTTCTTCTTCTTGTAAATTGCCCTGGGGGTTGGACTGGATGGTGCTTTGACATTTCTTGTGGCACTTTATTTCTAGGTCATGCCACTTGCAATTATGCATTTTGAGGATTCTGTGTTGGTGGCTTCATGTGCTTTTCTCCTGGAGCTTTGTGGTTTTTCTGCCAGCATGCTCCGCATAGACATTGCTGCCTTGAGACGGATGTCTTATTTCTACAAATCTAGTGAAAATATTGAGGACTTAAGGAAACTTTCAACCAAGGGTTCTGCATTTCATGCAGTTGGCCATGAAAGTGACATAATAGAGTCTCTTGCTCGAGCTCTGGCAGATGAATATCTGCACCAGGACTTTGCAAGCACTGCTAAGCAAAAGGGTACTCCAATTTTTGCTGCTGGTAAACAACCTTCACGAGCTCTCATGCTTGTCTTACAGCACTTGGAAAAGGCTAGCCTTCCTCCAATGGTTGATGGAAAGACATGTGGGTCTTGGCTTTTGAGTGGTAATGGTGATGGGATTGAGTTAAGATCTCAACAGAAAGCTGCAAGCCACTACTGGAATTTAGTAACAGTTTTTTGTCGCATGCATAACCTTCCCTTGAGCACAAGATACCTTTCTGTATTGGCAAGAGACAATGATTGGGTTTGTATACATCATACTTATATGATTTTCATTAATTATAAAATGAATCTGGCTTGTGACTACAAATTTTCTTGTCTCTTTAAGGTTGGATTCTTGTCGGAAGCTCAGGTTGGAGGATATCCTTTTGACACAGTAGTCCAAGTGGTACATCTTGTTCCTATTTTAACATGTATTACTCATTTTTGTTGTGAACCAGACAGATATTTGATGACGTTGCACCATTTTTTATCTCGTTATGATCTCATGTTTCAGGCATCAAAGGAGTTTAGTGATCCACGGCTCAAAATTCATATTTCAACAGTTTTGAAAGGCATACAATCAAGAAAAAAAGCTAGCTCTTCTCTGTTCTCAGATTCTACAGAAAAAAAGAGTGAAGCTTCCTTTCCAGATGAAACCATTTGTGTCCCAGTTGAACTCTTTAGAATATTAGCAGAATGTGAAAAGCAGAAAAATCCTGGAGAGGCCATTTTGATGAAGGCAAAGGAGTTGTCCTGGTCGATTTTGGCAATGATTGCATCATGCTTTCCAGATGTGTCTCCAATATCTTGCCTGACAGTCTGGCTGGAAATCACTGCAGCAAGGTTACTGCTGATATCTCTATTTACGAACACCCTTCCTGGATTTTTTATTCCAATGCTCTTTCATATATATATATATATTAGCATTTGTATGTAGTGACTCTACACTTCTTTTAAGTATTTTTGTGATGTGAATTTCTCCGTTTCTCTTTCTGGTACAGTACTTTGCAAACTTCAAAGCTTAGATCTCACTACAACTTTATTCTCACAGGGAAACTTCATCCATTAAGGTGAATGATATTGCTTCCAGGATTGCAAATAATGTTGGAGCAGCTGTGGAAGCAACTAATTCTCTGCAAGCAGGAAGTAAAGCCCTTACATTTCATTACAATAGGCAGAACTCAAAAAGAAGGCGGCTTCTGGAGCCCATATCAGGAGATCCCTTAGCTGCTACAATTTCTGATATTTCAAATTCTCCTGTGGGTGAAAAAGTATTTGACACGCAGGGCATTATTTCTGGAGAAAGAAATATCGAACTTGGTGAAAATATTAATATTTCAAGTGATTCTGATGAAGGGCCTGCTTCGCTGTCCAAGATGGTTGCAGTGCTATGTGAACAACACTTGTTCCTGCCTTTGTTAAGATCATTTGAAATGTTCCTTCCTTCATGTTCCCTCTTACCTTTTATACGTGCTCTTCAGGTTTGTGAACAAAATTAAAATTCACCTTTCCTTCATCTATGGATTTTTAATTCGATGAGAATTCCTTTCTCGTTAATATGAGTCTTGACCGTGTCAGAGAGCAGTGTTGATCCTTTTCCTTTGCCTATGAGGAATCTGTCTAACTGTGTAATGTACTCTTCTATAGCTGCTAGTTTGTGGATACTTCATATCTGTGTCCAATGGGTAACAAGCATTGGCATATGCTTTTGCATTGTTTTTTAAAAAATTTTGGTCTGTCACTGTGACACTGTTAAAGTTCAAGTTGTTATATGTGGGCTAACTGTGTCCTATATTCTTACATTCCTCATGTGGTCCTATATTCTTACATTCCTCATGTGGACCTCTCTTTACCATTCAAGGATGAAATTGTCGATGTTGGTGGAATGATTGGTAGTCCAGATTTACGGATTTATTGATATAGGTGGAAATGCTCGTAGAATCAACTAATGTTGGAAATTTTCTATAAAACGTTGGAAATTGTGAATGAAATTTGAGGAATAGTAAACTGATTAATAAGACATCATTTGTACTTATAAACTTCATAAATAGTACATAGTGACAAATCTTATGAAATGGGTGAATACAGTTCACACCAATGACAAGTATGACATAGAAACTAAAACACTAAGATGAAAAAGTATATTTTGTTCATTGAATTTTAATCATTCACAACATCGTACACATTAATTTAAATCTAATTTACAATAAATAATACTAATTAACACTTAATATAACTAATTTACTATTTATTACAAACTTTATTTACATTTTCTCATAATTTGGTTCTAACCTTTTGACATTGTTCAATTTGATTTCTTGGTGGCTTGGAAATGAATAAACACAGGTCATATCTTGTACACGGCTTAATTTTTTTTTCTTCTTCTCCCACCTCAGGCATTTTCACAAATGCGCCTATCTGAAGCGTCAGCACACTTGGGTTCCTTTTCTGCCCGAATTAAAGAAGAATCAACCCGCTTACAGACAAATGTAGGAAGAGAAGTGCAGATTGGTACATCATGGATAAGCTCCACTGCTATTAAAGCTGTGGATGCTATGCTTTTGACGTGTCCCTCTCCTTATGAAAAAAGATGCTTACTACAACTCCTTGCTGCAACTGATTTTGGTGATGGAGGGTCTGCAGCAACATATTACCGACGCCTTTATTGGAAAATTAATTTAGCGGAGCCTTTATTACGCAAAGATGACATTTTACACCTTGGTAACGAGACTTTAGATGATGCTTCACTTGCAACAGCATTGCAGAATAATAGGCATTGGGAGCAAGCACGCAACTGGGCCAGACAGTTGGAGGCCAGTGGTGGACCTTGGAAATCTGCTGTTCATCATGTAACTGAAACTCAGGTACTGTTTGAATACAGATACCTATTTGTGTTAGATATGGTTACTTTCCTGATAGGCTAATAGCCTTCATTGAAGACAGTTGAAAAGAAAATGGAAAAATGAAAGTGAGGAACCTTATAAATCTGATTATACCTATTTTTCCTTTCAAAATTTAGATTATTCCTTGACAATATTTTACATTCCAACCCAACTGAGAGACATGATTTTATTAAATTTTGAGTTAAAAGATCAAATGAAGATGTCATGTTCACTTGTTTATGAATTATGACTGGTAGAGGGTAGGTTATATTGGCTCATAGAAGTTAGTGATCTACTTTTATCTTTGGCTCTCTTGAGTACATTATACTTTATATATGGGAAGTTTTGGGTGAAGATGATAACCTAGTAAATTGTTGTTGACGGGAGTGAAATGATTTGACATCTTAAGGAAGGTCAGTCAAGTTGTCGCCTTGGTTAATATTTGATGTAAAGCTTTAAATTTATTTGCCATTTATTCCCTTGGTCAAAATTTTAACCTGAGTTAAGAGAAACTGAACATGCTAATATTACATCCCCTGCAATGTGAAAATTATTTTAATTACATCACTCTCTGTCTCTCTCTCTGTCTCTCTGTCTCTCCCTCCCTCCCTCTCTCCCCCCTCCCTCTCTAATTTGTTTTATTTTCTACCTTTTACCACTTTAGGCTGAATCTATGGTCACTGAGTGGAAGGAGTTTCTTTGGGATGTTCCAGAAGAGAGAATCGCTTTATGGGGCCATTGCCAAACGCTGTTCATCAGATATTCCTTCCCTGCTTTACAGGTACTCTCTTTGTTTTTGCAGGAGTTGTTAACTAAAATTTGTTTCTGCCATCTTTTTTGTTTTCTGAGATTATTTCCTATGCAATGGTTTCCAGGCTGGGTTATTTTTCCTCAAACATGCAGAAGCTTTGGAAAAAGATCTTCCAGCTAGGGAGCTTCATGAGTTGTTGCTGCTTTCTCTACAATGGTTTAGTGGGATGATAAACCTGTCCAGTCCGTAAGTTATATGGAACATAGTTAATATTTTGTTACATCTTTGTTTAAATCCTCACTTGTTGGTGTGATCAATTTACCAGAGTTTATCCACTTCATCTTATTCGAGAAATCGAGACTAAGGTGTGGCTCTTGGCGGTAGAATCCGAAGCACAGGTTAAGAGTGAAGGTGACTTCAATTTATGCAATTCCAGCCGTGAACCTGTTCTTAAAAATTGCTCCAGTATCATTGACCGAACTGCAATTATAATAGCAAAAATGGATAACCATATTGGTATGCTTAAGAATAGAACTGCTGAGAAACATGATGCGAGGGAAAATAACCAGGCATATCACAAGCACCAAGTATTAGATGCTAGCTTTCCAACCACCACAGGGGGGAATACAAAGACTAAGCGGAGGGCAAAAGGCTATGTGGCATTAAGACGGCCACTACTGGACTCAGCAGAGAAAAGCGCGGATTCTGATGATGGTTCCACTTCTCTCTACACTAGAAATGAATTGCCCTCTCAGGATGAAAACTTAAAAATGGAAATGTCTTTTTCGCGGTGGGAGGAAAGGGTTGGACCTGCAGAGCTGGAAAGGGCTGTTCTTTCTTTATTGGAGTTCGGACAAATAGTAGCTGCAAAGCAGCTCCAACATAAGCTGTCTCCAGTAAAAATACCATCTGAATTTGCACTAGTGGATGCTGCATTGAAGTTTGCAGCTATGTCCACTTCCAGTAAAAAAGTATCCATATCAATGCTTGATGAGGAACTGCGTTCAGTTATTCAGTCATACAATATACCAATTGACCATCATCAAGTTGACCTAGTGCAGGTTATTGTCCAAATCTGCCTTCCCTCCTCCCTCTTTATCTCTCTTGCGCATGCGCACGTGCAATTTTTTTTTTCTTACTGCTGCTCATACTCTGTTCATGTGTATAAAGTATATACTAGACTTCCAACTAGGAAATTTTGATTCATGCTCAATGGCCTCTTAATAGCTATTCATGCCATACCCCCTTAGTTTTCTTCTAACAGTTATCCCTTCTTGTCTCTGTTACTTGACTGATGCACTTGATGTCCTTATATTAACGTGATATTTTTATGGAAGGTTTTGGAGAGCCTAGCAACTAGTTTTACTGAAGGTAGTGGGCGTGGACTATGCAAGAGGATAATAGCAGTTGCCAAAGCAGCAACCATCTTAGGTCTTTCATTTTCAGAGGCATTTGATAAGCAGCCAATTGAATTACTACAGCTGCTTTCCCTTAAAGCACAAGAATCATTTGAGGAGGCACATCTCCTTGTGAGAACTCATTCAATGCCAGCAGCCAGTATTGCTCAAATTCTTTCGGAATCCTTTTTAAAGGTTTGTTTTTAAGTATTACTTCATTGGCGAAGTTCAACGAGTATTTCTATTTGGGGTGGGTAAAGTCTGGGTTTTGGGGTCAGACCATATGCCTTATTTTGGTTAATGGTTCCACACATGCATTATTTTGTTCTTTACCAAGTTGACTTGTTTATGCACAACAAAAATGTTATTTTTAAAATATGTGAAAATTACGTCTCCAGGGCTTATTGGCTGCTCATCGTGGGGGATATATGGATTCTCAAAAGGAAGAAGGACCTGCTCCTTTACTGTGGAGATTTTCAGACTTCTTGAAGTGGGCAGAGCTTTGCCCTTCTGAACAAGAAATTGGACACGCATTAATGCGTTTGGTTATTACTGGACAAGAAGTACCACATGCCTGTGAGGTACTAATATAATAGAGATAGTTTCATATTGTTATCCTTTGTACCAAGCATGTTCAAGCTTTTTAAGAAAAATAACACCACCAATAAAAATTTTCTGATAACCAAAAGTGATCTAATGTTTATGAATACTAAAATTTTGACTAAATCAAAATGTGATAACATTGTATCTTATGCTGTTGTTGAGTCTAAAAAGTTTAAGTTTTTAAGAAACGCACCCATCAATATTACAAAGATTCAAACATAGGACTGGAAGGTTGAGTTGCCATTGATACCAATAAAGCTTAAGCTATTAAAGCTAAGCATATTATACTAATAGTTTCAGTCAAACCTGGTTGCTGGGATTTAACTTATTGATTATATTTTTTTGGATGTCTTCAATAGTAATAATGTGACTTTAATTTGGATGATGATTATTGGTTACACCATGCGTCATAACTAGATCCTCAGTAACAATTGGTCAAAAGATTCAAATAGGTAGAGTGAGAATTGCACACTAAAAGAGAAAATACAAGAAGAGAATTTGAAAGATCAGATGTTGATCCGAACATTTTTCATTTTCATGAGCTGATGACTTTTTGGTCTTAAAATGTTTCCAGGTTGAGCTTCTAATTTTGTCCCACCACTTCTACAAATTATCATCGTGTCTTGATGGAGTTGATGTCCTTGTAGCCCTTGCAGCTACCAGGGTTGAAGCTTATGTATCTGAGGGTGATTTTTCATGTTTAGCCCGTCTCATAACTGGAGTAGGAAACTTCCACGCCCTCAATTTCATTCTTGGAATTCTTATTGAAAATGGTCAACTCGATCTTCTTCTTCAGAAGTATTCAGCCGCTGCAGATGCAAATGCTGGCACTGCTGAGGCTGTCAGGGGATTTCGAATGGCTGTTCTCACATCTCTGAAGCATTTTAATCCCAATGACCTTGATGCATTTGCTATGGTTAGTATATGCAGTTATGATTTCCTGTAAACCTTACAAATTATTTGGTACACTCATGTTTTTGAGAAGATTTATAAAATAAATTTATTGCATTAATGTGCGACTCAGAAACAACTATTTGATGAAATATACCATTTATTCTTATTGTACACTTTCTTTTTCACAGGTCTACAATCATTTCGACATGAAACATGAAACAGCTGCTCTTTTAGAGTCACGAGCAGAGCAGTCATCGGAGCAGTGGTTCCACCGTTATGACAAGGATCAGAATGAAGACCTTTTAGACTCCATGCGCTATTACATTGAAGCTGCTGAAGTTCACAAATCCATCGATGCTGGCAACAAAACACGCAGAGCATGCGCTCAGGCTTCCCTCGTGTCCCTTCAAATTCGAATGCCAGATTTCCAGTGGCTGTACCGATCTGAAACCAATGCCAGGAGGGCCCTAGTTGAGCAGTCACGTTTCCAAGAGGCCCTCATTGTTGCAGAAGCCTATGGTCTTAACCAGCCGAGTGAGTGGGCTTTGGTACTTTGGAACCAGATGCTGAAGCCAGAAGTAATGGAAGAGTTTGTGGCTGAATTTGTGGCTGTGCTTCCTCTCCAGCCTTCAATGCTTGCTGATCTAGCAAGATTTTATAGGGCGGAGGTGGCAGCCAGAGGGGACCAGTCCCAATTCTCAGTTTGGCTAACTGGGGGAGGGTTGCCAGCAGAATGGGCTAAATATCTGGGGAGGTCATTTAGATGCTTGTTGAAAAGGACTAGAGATTTGAAGTTGCGGTTGCAGCTGGCTACTGTGGCTACTGGCTTTGGAGATGTAATTGATGCATGCATGAAGGAATTAGATAGGGTCCCTGACAATGTTGGACCACTTGTACTGAGAAAAGGCCATGGGGGTGCTTATCTCCCACTGATGTGAGTTTAATATTAATTCCAAAATTTTCATTGATTGTGATGTTGCTGATGACGACAACGACAACGACAATGGTGATGTACAAGGCAATACGGTTCCATGGTATGATGATGTGAACCCAAAACTGGATTCTTACATAAGGAGAAAACAGGGCAGGGGAAGGGGAAGAGGAAAATAAATAGGAATGGAAATAGAAACAACAGCAGGATATGTATGTAAATTTGGGACATATTGTAAATTAGTTGACAGGATTCAGGGATTCTTATTCTTTTTCAGCTTCATCTGACAAGCCAGAAGCAGCCAAAAGTTTTGATAGAAGAAACAAAAGCATGTAGATTAGCAAAGTTGTGTAGTGTGGTTTTGCTCTTTCTTTCTTCTTTGTCACCACCTATTCTTTTATTGACAACTTGGGCAGTTGTATTTTCCATTGCGTCAAATGTCAATGAATTAGTGTTCCTTGTTGCAAGTATTGGGAAAAAAGAAATTAGAAGGTGTCAATACTTCTTCAATGTGAAGTTCCTAATTTGTTTTCTGTTGGCTATAATGAATTAAACACACTGCCAACTAGGGGTGGAATCGATTCGGTAACCGACCGATTGGCTACCACCGACTACAGAACTGCAACCAACGAAATGACGAGATTTGCCACTGCCACCGACACTGTCAGTTACTGCCTTATTCGGTATCGGTCGATGGACGTCAATATCGAAGAGAAAGAGGGAGATATAAAGAGGGAGAGATTGAGAGAGGTTGGTGGTTTATGGAGGAAGTGGATGTGTTGGGTTGTAGAAGAGAGATTGTTGGGTTGGGTTTGTAGAGGAGAAGTCGGTGATGAGAGATTTCAGAGGAGATTGATGGGTTCTCAGGGAGGCCGGCGAGGAGAGATTGCAGATGAGAGGCTGGCCGAGGGTTGCTGGGTTTGCAGATGAGAGGTTGGTGAGGAGAGATTGCAGAGGAGATTGTTAGGTTCTCAGGGAGGCCAACGAGGAGAGATTGTAGAGGAGAGGTCAGCGATGTTGGATGGCTTGACCAGTCGGTGTAGTTTTCAGTATCGAAATACCGCCGATATGGGCATTTCAATACCGGCTCCGACTCTAATTATTGTCGGCACGAATCGGTCTAAGTCTGAAACCGAAAATGGAAGAAAAACCACCACCGAACCGATCAGAACGGAATGGGTCAGATGTCAATACTGATCAGTAAGTCGGCAAAAAAAACCCAGCCCTATCTCCCAACGGTTATTAATCATCTTCTACTTTTGATATTGAGGGCTGTACAAAAATAATAACAATAAATCCACTTTCTCCACCCTTGTGGCATTTCCCTTCTCCTGTATATGGCATTAGTCAGCTGCAGCAACGCCCTCAAGCAAATACCGAATTTCAACTCCAAGATATAAAATTTCTTGGTGAGTTGATTGACTTGCCTAAGTGAAGTGGGTTCAGTCGTGTGTTACCAAGAGAGATAGGGAGGAGAAGAATTTTTGTACTATTTCTATGGAAAACCAGAGTAGAAGTGATATAGTGGCAAAAAAAAAAAGGAAGAGTAGAAGTGATTTGAGTAGTGTGAGAATGTGGTGTTGTTCCCCATTGGAACACTATAGTTTTTGTATAGTTCTGCATGGTAGTTCATAATCGTTAATGTGAATAGCATTCCTTTGGTGAAATTTTTTACATTTTGTATTAAATTCAAATTTTCATGTTTTTTCTGTTTTTTAATTTTTTATTGTACAAAATGTGAGCTAGCGTTTTTGTTACTTCTTGGTTTACATGGCATATTTGTCATCAATTTTGTGAACCCAATAGTATCGGGTAAGCAACAAAAAGTCCATTATGACGAAAAGACTAACGACTAGTTGACATGATAACAGGAAAAAAGCTTTTTTTTTTTTTCGATTATCAAGTACTATAGTGAAAATGGTACTATAATTCAGAAGTGAAATGTATTAACACACTCTAAATATTAAGGTGGTTATGTTTTTACATCCAATATATTGCTTAGTGGATCAAACAAAACAGAAATAAAACATTTTAAGTTTACTTGTGGCCCATGAACCAACTCTAGTAATAATCTAATTTTCACTTTTTGGTCAAGAACAATGCTATTTAGACCAACTTCTCTCCCAATTTTTAATCCGTGATACATGCCATTCTCATATTGGTTTTACAAAATTTTGTTATTTTATTAATACCAATGAAAGTTGGGAGAGAAGAAAGTTGGGAGAAAAAGTTGCGATAAATAGAATTTTCCTTTGGTCAAAACCAATGAAGCTTGCCTCAAAGATTAGCAGTTCATTTCTCACGCATGCAAAGCTAGTAGCCCTAACATATCAAAATACAAACAGGAAGCTTAACTTTTAATTCTTAAGGCATTTTACATTTTAAGGAATGGAGAACACAAAATAGAAAAGAACTTTCTAAGAGAAGTCTCCTTAAAGAAGGCTCTTAGTATATGTAAATTTTACTCCTGCTTTGGGTCTTCATGAGGTGTAGGTCGCCTCTGAGCAAGTAACCGCTTTGTACTCTCAAGGACACCAAAAAAGATTGAGCCACCCATGCCTATCCACAGTACTCTCGGCCCAATGCCCTGAAGCAAACATAAATATAAGCAACACTTAGGTCAGAGATTTCTTCCACCAACTTTCACATCATAAATCCATGACCCATGATTTGTAATGAGTTGAAAGAGTCACAGAAGTTACTTCTCCTTTTTGGACCATAAGCTATATCATGTAACATGATTATAGAGAGTTTGCCAAAGAATGGAATGATGTTAGTCCAGTCATATCCAAACCAAGAACCAAATAGAGAAACAAGTCCTTAAGGCGCCGGGAAGGAGAAAAAATTTATAGAGAGCGACCTTCCCCACTTATATCAATAATGTCTCAAATCAGTCATCTCACGTTAGTAATGTAATCCTGAAATCTTGTATATTTATATATTAAAATAATGGAAAGCAAAACCAAGAAACAAAGTGAAATAAACAACTTTGAGTCTAATAAGTTTGCAGATGCTTTCTTTCAGTGGAAAATTTTAGGTACTGGAAGATCAGATAAGTCTTTCATTAATCATAAAAGAAAGTTAGTGATGAGTCGAAGTTCAATCCAGCTGAAAGTATGTTATACCGACCTCATACTCAAACATAACCTCTATTAAATGTCAAAAAGAAAATTAAAAAAAGTACCATATTAGTGAGATTCAGTCAACTTAAGTACAAAAATCTTGATCAACAAGGCATGAGAGAAACGGGCAGGCATACATCCTATCTTGTCTTCTTCACTCATCAGTAAATTTCACTTCCCAAAGAAACATAACTTGCAATAATGAAAAGGAAAATAAAGGATGCTCAATACATACCTTCAAAAGAGCAGAAGGTCCTTCTTCCCTTACAACTGTTTGAACACAATCAATGATTCCTTTGTACTGGTTTGCGGATCCCTTAAAAAAAACGAGCAAGCAAGCCATACAACTGTTTAATAACTGAGGAGCATACATGCACATGATTCCAAGCATGCAGAAAATCTAAGCAAAGGTCAAACAATTGGAAGTGGTTCAAATTTTTTTTTTGTAATTCCTTTTTTTTTTTTTTGTCAGTTTGTTATTCCAATTAATATTAGCACTTATATGAGTTTCTTTATTTATCTCAAATTATGGTATATAATATGGCAACCCTGACATAATTTTGAGTCTCTGCCACTGGGTGCACATATTATTTGCATGTACATCATGGGGAGAAGAATAGCAGGAAGCAGAACAGCAGATTGGCCTTACCTGTACCATTAGCCTGGTTTTAATCACATCAAGGGGAGTGGTTATAGCTCCAGTCAGTGCACCTACAAGAGTTTGATATTCAATGCAAGAGAGATTTCATACGACAACAGACATTATGATGAGGTTAGTTTTGTACAAACAAAGGGAGAATGAGGTTAATTCTATTCATGATAACAGAGAAAGAAGAACAACACTCTTCCATGAAGACAGACAAGAATTCAGCCCAACCAAACCAACCCCTTCCCCACCCGCAAAAGAAAAAAATAAAAATAAAAAAATAAGCATACAAGAATACAGTAGTATGTCAACAGGGAAACTAGACGTGAGGAGAAAAAAAATTAACCATATTTGAAATCATAGGCAGCATATTTTGAATTGTTCAGTTAATGCAAAGTAACTACTCTGTGCATTGCTTCCATGGATGCAAATTCAACAGTATCATAAACAAAATGTGCCACACCCTGAGAAAAACTGGTGATGCAGTCCAGTGGTCTCTAAGGGCATGCAAGTCAAATCCTTTAATCTCAGAACTTATTGTTTCTCGTAAAAAATAAGATAAGAAAAGATTTGTTATCTGTCTATTATCCTATTCCTATCTTACCACCACTAAGTACACAGAGATAGCATAATTTTATTGTAGTACTCTAGTTATATTTTATGTGTGGGATGTGAGCGTTGTGCTAAGTCAATTTTTGATATTATAGGAATATCAGCACTTAGAAATGATTGGGTTAACCATAGCGATAATAAAAGCAATAGAGATAATATTATAATAGTAATTTTATACGAGAATTAAGATATATTAATTAAAATACCCACTCGGAGTTTAGGCCTTTGACTAGTTATTTTAAATTTAAAACATATTATCGTTTATAACACATGTTGGAGTGTTGTACAAATGGTGGTGTCCTACACATATCAAACCCTCTTTGACAAGTCTCCTTGCATCAG
Organism: Dryas drummondii; assembly: GCA_003254865.1. Classification (NCBI taxonomy): domain Eukaryota; kingdom Viridiplantae; phylum Streptophyta; class Magnoliopsida; order Rosales; family Rosaceae; genus Dryas; species Dryas drummondii. The sequence goes on along the minus strand of QANW01010978.1, from coordinate 645,749 downwards.
AGGTCCAGGATATAATCCAATTATGGAGTTTTACATACAGCATTAACCTTAATCGGAAGGATTTTACTGAATCCAACATAGTGTGCTAATGATCCAACCATATGCACAATCGGAAGAGTTTCCATTTTTTATTTGTAATATTCTCCCTTTTAGTAAAGTTCAGGTACAATGTACAACCATTTTTCAGAAGCCAAAGTTCACACTCAATAATTGCTAGAATTTGAACTACAATGTTCACTTGGGACCGCAGAAAGAAAAAAAAAAAGGGTCAAAATGCACTGGATTAGTATTCTGCATGTAAGAAAGCTCCCTAAACCATCCCCTCAGGAAAGGCACAATTGACAAGATTTTACGTATTTACAAAACAGAACAATATGATCAACTCTAGTGATTTCCTACAAAAGGGAAGAGTCAAAAGCTATGTACCAGCAAAAGCTCCAATGATAGCATTCTCAGGATCGTTCAGCTCTCGCTTTGCCTGACAAAAAGAATACAGATAAAAAAACTGATAATAAATAGCAAAACAAGAACATGAATACACATACATATAACATTCTTAGTTTCTTACATTAATATATATATACACAGACACACATATACATAAATATGTTATAGATGCACCACTGCTGTGCATACAGCAGGAGTCCTTTTGTCTCACATTTACACTCTTTTTTAAACAAATAATGATGTCTTGGTACATAATCATAGATTACTGCTCACAGTAGGGCTACACTGGTGATTTGGTTCAGAGGAGAAGACCTTATGTTTGTCTTTCTCCCCATTGGTGTATTATGTGAAAAGGGGAAGCTGAAAGTGCTGACCACTTGTTCCTTCATTTCCCAGTTGCATTGAATAAATGCTGGAGGTTGTTTAGGGCAGCTGATTTTCTCAAGGCATCAGTTATTTTCTGATTTATGTCATTTTTTGGTGGCAAAAGGGGAAAGGGTAAGGTTCTATTAAAATACTATTATTTTCTGTATTTATTGCATTTCACTCTGTACATTCTGTTTTACATTCCTATAGAAAAGAAAAGAAAAAATAATCTTTTTTTGTGAGGTAAAAAGAAAAGGAATAGTGTTTTCTACTAATCTTAAACCCTCTGATTCTAGTGTGTTTCTCCATGTTCCAATTTTGCGGAAATTGCCTCTTTAAATGTTCATCAGAAAATATATAGACCATCAAATGTGTTCTGGTATATCCTTTGTAATTTCATCCAACTATATTGCAAAAAAATAGGAACTTAGTGCTGATTCCTAGTGTAAATTTAGTTTTATTGAAAAGTCATTACTTTCTCCACATGTAATGTGAACTGTAGTTCTTTGTCATTATATTTGTTCTTTGTAAGGAGCACCAAAGTATATCTCTTAAATCTATCAGAATTTTTTATTTTTTTTTATGAGAAACAGAAACCTTTCATTAAAACAAACAAAGAGTGCAAAACAACAGACAAGGAGTCCACCGAAGTACAAAAAGAAACTTACAACTAGGTCTTGAATCTATCAGAATCTATCATAGGTCTTTTCTAAATCAATAAATATCACATGTAAGTCTTTCTTTTCTAACCCCTAAAATCCTAACCTTATATGTAAATCTCTTTTTTTAGTTCTTCAATGTTCAATTTTAAAGGATCTCTAGGCCTTACAAATTGTCATGAAATTACCAAAAAGGGTAAATCATGAAAATGAACTGCAGGTAATACTCTTTGAATAAGGATTGAACCAAAAGGAACTTGAATCACATCCAACATATCATACACAAAGGTCTTCAAATCGTGAACATGTTAAATGCATCATTCATATATAAGCATCACCACAATCATCAGCATGTTGTGCAATCAAGCAAGTAAATGGCAAATATTATCAGGCAATATAAATACAAACATATGAGGGGTGGTGAAGAGCTTACTGCCACTTTGTAACCTATTCGAAGCTGCTCGTACAGGCAAAACTGAATCGCATCAAATGGCAAATCTCTCAATAAGAAGGATCCGTATCCCTACTATCTCAAAAATGATAGTGGAAGTTATTAAATTGAAAATAACTTAAGAAATGCAAATAATAATGGAATCCAGGTTGCAATTTTTTTTATTGGAAACAAGAATATTATAGAATGAGGGAAAACAAAGAATAAATTAGAATGGACCAGATGTCCATATGAACCAAACAAAGCCACACTAAAATGCATCCAGATTGCATAAAAATGTCACATGTACCATACTAAGAACAGAACAGCGAAAAAAGACACCCTCTCATAAAGAAACCATTTCAACCATTGAATAGCATCCAGGACCAGGATGCATATAAATACCATTTTTACTAACACATACAGAGAACAAAACAGTGAGAACAGACTCACAAACTATTTCGACCTTTTGACTAAGGAGCAGTAATAAGAACTTGGAAATCCATCTATCTAGAGAAATGGGGACTTGAATTGTCCCCATGGTGGGAATACGCACCGCATAGAACCCTTTAAAACCCTCCTTAGAAGCAATAAGGCGGACAGCACCAGAGGCTGATGTAAATTGCCCGGTTTGCATCCTTTGCTTAACAACCTGAGAAATATTAAAGAGAAAAATGGTTAAGTAAAGTAAATTTAAACATGGAAGTGCAGAAGTAAACTACGCTACCTCTGTTGGAACACGAATGAGTGAAGCAGCAATGCCTCCAAAAGCCCCTGCAGTCTACATAAAGTTCCAAAAAAAAAAAAAAAGGAAGAGGATTTCGATTAAGAAAAACAGTTTACACTTCCAAATTATCAGCTTAAGTATCAAGCAACCAAATAGCTTCAAAGGATTTCTGGACTATATCATTTAGGGCAATAAATAGATTTTCTAAAGTACTATTTTGGTAGTTGATGTCATAGAATATGTAGATCATAAATTGGTACGTCATGTAATGTAAAATATACTAGACTACTGATCCCATTTGGTAATTGGTGAGACATGGTAGAAGGAAAGCACAAAAACATGTTTGAGACTTCAACTAGTGCTATAAAAGACCATCCTGAGAGCAACAATCTTTGTGCTGCGAAAGGCCTTCATACATAAAATAATATGCTGAGAAGACTTTCCAGACCACTCATGCCTCATTGGTCATGTTCCCAAACAAAATACATAAAACATTAAGTGAGGAACAGAGGTATTTCTCTTACAAAATGAGCTATAGCACTTAGATTTTCAGGAAACATCTTTAACAATTTCTGTTTCGTAGGTTCATACACTCCAACAAAAATTGCAGAAGCCCTGTACACAAACAATAATTATTAAACACAAATTAATTCAAATAAATAATAACAATATATAACTTATAGGGTACTCCATAATGCTTAATGAGTTGATACTTCATATAACTATACCAAAATCAAAGCAATATCGTAGAAGCAGAAATTGTGGATACAAAACCAGTATCCATTTAAGAAGTTTGAAAAGCAAGGATGCATATACAGTTTTTAAGAATCATACATTATCAGGTCAATTAAATGGTTATCAGAAACTTTGTCTTCGTTTATATATTTTGATCATAATTAGATATCTAAATGGTTTCCAATTTGGCTAATCTTGTTGTAAAGATGGTTCTTGAATGGGAACCTGAAAAGCGGACAGTTCAGCTCGTTGGAACACATTACGGGTTAAGGCCCCACAGTGTCCTTACTTTTTAAAAAGTAATGGATCCCTCAAGATAAGCTTTCTACACACACACACAGAGATATATATAGGGGGAGAGAGAGAGAGAGAGAGAGAGAGAGAGAGAGAGAGAGAGAGAGAGAGATGGAGCTCATAGAAATGATATCTACCAGTCTAATTTATATTTCCCAACCGAAAACTGTGATACTAAATGGACTGAACTAAACTATCTTCATGCAAAATATAATGGAAAATAAAAAAACAATTTTGTGATATTGGAACCATGCTGCAATAGCTGGTGTCAACACCCAATAAGTCTATTAAAAATTTGGAACTCTACTTAATCCAGAAAAAAAAAATGACCAAAAACCATAATGGGACCATATACTGACAATGTCTATAGCAGGAAACTATTTGTTAATGAAAGTTCTAAGTAATAAATAAACTAATAAACTTGAACCGAGTCATTTCTGGACTAATTCTCCACTATCCATGTTCATGGAATACAAATGAAGCCATTACAACAAACATGATCCTCAGTAATATCAATTCAATTAGCTGATGCATGAACAACATTCAGAAGGTACTTACGGTAAGACACCGGCGATATTTCCAGCCAATCCAGAATAAAGGCCCTTCAAGACTATTTTCCCTCCACCACGAGCAGCCTGTATCCAAAGTTCCACAATAGTATCCATAAACAACTTGTTAGAGAAGGAAATTTTTTGAAATGTATGAAAAGGAGCTAGTATTGGATACACCCTTCTTGGGCTTCCAGAGAGACTTTCCGCAACATGCATATGCCAAACAAGTGTGAAAGAGGAAAAATAGATGCCAGAATAAAAATAACAAGGAATCTATGATATATTAATGATTTCCTGAGCCATTGTAGCTGTTTCTATCTAATAAAAAAAATTTACCATAATTGAAATACTAGAAGACTAGAGGTGCAAATCCATCAAATTTAAAAACATAAATTATTAATAAGGCATTTGCATAGTTAACCTGCCTGCAGTCTTGTCTTTATAGTATCAATGGGATATAAAGCTGTTTCAACAATAACACCAGCTGTACCTCCTGCTATAACACCCTCTGCAAAATCCACCATACTAGTTAAAGAAAGGATACAGTATGTAATGAACTTAGGCCTGACATACTCGAAGAAATAGACAATGTTATAAATTCAAAAGCTATTGCCCTTCCCCTTCCCCTCCGTTCAACCACAAGCTTGTTATTGTTGTTTATTTTTCTGTTCTAATAAAAAGAAAGAATTGCTAGCTTGTACAATCGCTCTAACATGAAAAGACTAAAAGGGAATTGTGCACATCCAATTGGGAGAGAAAAAAAAATAAAAATTGTAAGCATTTCCTGTATTTCCATCATTGTTTAAAAATAAATATTGAGAGAGAAAAATGTTTTAAACATCTTATAATCCAAGGTCTTCTGAAGAGATAATGAAATCCATATATTGTAAATTAAATCATTAAAGATTAGCAGTCCTTAATACATTGATCAACTCAAAGAATTGAACTTAATTATGATTCTTAGTAAAATGCAACCTAGCAATCAATACATAAGTAACTTCAACACTAAACAATATGTTGCATAGGAACTTCACTTGCAAATTTTAAACATACCAAAAAAAGTACGCAAGAAATCAAATGGTTTATCTTCATGCATGCTGGCAGATGCAAAAGACTTCCGTGTAGCAATCTGCATTTTCTGTCTACATGCATCTGCAAAACCATATTACCTGTTCAAACACAAAAAAAATGCAACAGCATACAATAAAAAATACCTATATGTGCTATAACCCAACATCGTCAATAGAAAGAACTTACATACATTAAATCTCTATATGTTCTATAATCCCTATATCTTAAGTGTAAGCTACATTGTAAAACCCGGGTATTATTCTAGAGAACCATTACTGAATTTAGGAAAATGTTTTTATAAATGTGATACTTATATCCATATATGTTGAATTGAAAAGAGATTATAGAAACTGTTTTATGAATTTCCCCAGTTAACATTGGAGAAGAAAATTTACAAAAAGGGCTCTGGACCTCTCCAATATACAAAATAATCTTCCAAACTAATATCTATTACATAGTGGATAATGTGTAATGTGTTGGGCAACACCAAGCTATGTATCATTATATAATGTGTTGCTTTACAAATATTGAAGGTAAGAGTCTATATTCTGCTATATAAATACCAATAATCACCAAAATATAAGGGGAAAAACCAAGATAAAATAAGTAAGTATAAAATATATATATATATATATATACATATGTTCATATAGGAGTATAATTGAAAACATGGTTTACCTGATGAAGCTCCTGAGGAGCTTTTCACATCAACTGCTAGCGTAAGAGGACCCATTGAGGTCCAATATCTGTCCAACCAAGTATACAATTACTTGAATTTTCTAAGAATAGTGCACAGGAAACAAAAACAAAAAAAGGAAAAATTGTTACGAAACCATAGTTGTATAAATTAAGAGTGAAAGAAGAAAAGAAAAACAGAAAGGGGATGGAAAGAGTAAGAAATGAATGAGCGGAATTGTGGTATTCTGGTAAGGGGGGCACACGGTTCGGTTATCCGAACCAGTAACCAAACCGACCTGTCCAAACAGAGTGAGATTGAGCGACGAGAGAGAGAGAGAGAGAGAAATTATGGTTTTAAACTTTTAATGAATAGTAATCATCTAATATATTAAATATTAATGTCAGTTTTTTAACTTTTATTATTATAAATTTATGGCTTAATTATCGATTTATCACAAAAAATTATAACTTATTTTCATATTGTCACTTGAAAAAATTTTTGTTCCACATTATCACATATAACTTATATCTGTATTCTATTTTACCTTATTCCATAAAAAATTTTATTAAAAGTGCTGATTTAGCCGTTAATACTGACTTGGCGCATTGGATGTGCGCCACGTGTCAAATCTTACTTTTACTTTTTGATTTTCCTATTTTTATAAATTTTGAAAATTAATTAAAAATAACTCCAAACTAAAAAAAAATATAAAAAAAAATTTTACGGACTCGTATTCACTAGTACTAATTTACTATAAGGTCAAAATAAAAATTTTCCCTCTAAAAATTTGCAAAGTCCAAATTTAATTCTAAAAAATTAAAATAAATTCCCTCTATTAAATAAATTTTAAAATTTTCATAAACTCTCAAACGAATTTTCAAAAATATTTTGAAAATTATCAAAAACCTGTTTTAGAAAATTATTTCGAAACTTTACAAAAATTTTAAAATTTTTCAACAATTTATTTTATAGAGGAAAATTTGTTTTCCTCTAACACCGAGAGATCTTTTGGATAGCAAATGTTCACGAGAAAGGTATTGTTTGTTTTTAGAAGACTAACGGTGCAGACCTCATATTTTTTGGAGTTCGAGAGATTATCTTATAAATTTCCAAAAAATCTAGAATATTTTAATTTTCTAGAAATAAATTTGAACTTTCCAAATTGTTCTGAAAATTTTTAGAGAAAAAATTGGTATTTTGACCCTATATTAAATTAGTACTAGTCAAAACGAGTCTATTTCGTGTATTTTCCTGAGTTCGGAATTATTTTTAGTTAATTTTCAAAGTTTATAAAAATAGAAAAAAATACAAGAAAAAATGTGACATGTGGCGCACATCCAGCACACTACGTCAGCAATAACAGTCAAGTCATCATTTTTAACGGAATTGTTGACGGAATAAGGTAAAATGGGATACGGATGTAAGTTATAAGTGATAATCTGGGACAAAAGACTTTCAGCTGAAAATATGAGAATAAATTACAGTTTTGAATAGTAAATCAATAATTAAGCCTAAATTTATAAATATATTTGTTGGGCCATTAATTTCTCAAACAAATAGTGGCGGAGGCGTTAGTTCCCTCTCTTGTGAACATGTTGGATCTTTAATGTCGATGATGATCAATTTCTTCATCTATTGGTTCACCCACATGGGCATCCATTTTTTTCCGCAAGTAAGGGTGGAGATGGTGGGGACTAGGGAGGGAGGAGGGGCTACGGGTTGAAGGGTGGAACCTGCAGTTTTTTTTTTTTTTTTTTCTTCTTTTGTTTTGTTTTTTTAATTATTTTAATTTTAAAAGTTTATTATTTTTTTCTTTTTTGTTTACGTGACATTTTTTTTAAAGCCATGTTATTGCATCACGTCAACACGAATAAACTTGATGGATGTAAGGTGTTGTTAAAAAATGGTAGCTGAGGCACGTCTTTACAACGTAATTTTTGGAAGTTGATGTACTTACTTTAAACAATATCAATAATTGAGGTCCTAAAGTATAATTTGTTTTATTATTTATAGAGTGCCACTATTCGAATCCAATTTTTTTAACAATAGTCTCAACAATTTAATGAAATTAATTTTATCCTAATATAAATTGACTGTTAAAAATAAATATTTAATTAAAAAATTTTAAAAATAATTAACTTAAACTATACCCAACATCTCCACTCATTTTTCCAACATCTCTACACACATCTCCTTTTTAACAAAACCCTAAGAAATCCTAGAGTAGTCTGGTTGAATCCTAGACTCCTAGTCCCTCCTTATAAATTTCAGAAAAGATAGATACAGCATCTATACCTTCCCCATTTTATGAATGTCCAAAAATCACAACATTCCATGTAACTATGTTCTTCTTTGGCATCATAAAAAAAAGCACCCTTGCATCATCCATCATCTCACACTTGCGATACATATTTATCAATCCAACTTTTGACAAACGAATCTGATTGTGTATCCATCTTTATCAAGACAGAGTGCAATTGCCTACCCAATTTCTTGAACCCCATTCGATCTGGCACAAGCTTTAAGTGCACTAGATAATGTAAACATGTTTGGACATATTCCTGACCCTTTCATTATTGCAAACAATTTTAGAACCCGACCATGGTACTTGTGAAGAACACAACCAGCAATAACAGCATTCCAAGAAACAAAATCAGGTTGTGCAATCTCTCAAAAACAGAAATTGCATCTTCAAGACTTCTGAATTTTGCATACATGTCAACAAGTGCATTTGTTGAGAACGAGTCAGAATCATACCAAGCTTAATTATACACCCGTGAATTTTGGTGGTGGTGGTGGTGGAGATGGAATTGGGTGTTTATGTTGGGTATAAAAAGTAAAATAGGTTGGATGTGGTGTTGAGTTTTAGTAAGGGTAATTTGAAAAAACTTGTTGGGTATACTAAAAAAATTTTGAAATTTTTAATTTTAAATTGAGTGTAAAAAGTGTGTTGGAATTACTGATAAAAAATTTGGGTCCTAATAGCGGCACCCTTATTTATATTACATGACATAGTGTCATGCCATGTGGCATTTTTGTTGGGTCATTTGGCACACCATGTCATTATTTAACGGAGCAATGGACATAAAACTTAACGGAGGTATTTATAAGCCAAGAATATAGTTGAGATAGTTTAAAGCCAATTTTTGAAATTGGGATATTGACTTGCAGGAGACCCCAAAGTTGATGTCTTAAATGTAGTTTGCCCATTTAATAATTAATAGTCTGTAACTTTAAACCCTCTAACCACAAAAAAAATTTGTCTAAACTCCCACCCATCTAAAAACACTCTCAAAACCTCCTATAAATTATAATCATAAATTACCCTTCTGACGCATTAACGCGTATTGACGCCACTGTAACTGAATTTTGCTGAAACTGATTTTTTTTTTTTATATTGAATTTGCTGAAACTCAATATTTTGCTAAAACTGAAAATCGAATAATTACTGAAATTGAAATATTCAAATTGTAACTAAATTGAAAAAATAGCACCGCAAAAAATAATTTAATTACACTGTTGCACTGCTTAAACATTCTATTACACCTAAAATGAAACAATTTCACAAAAACACTAAAAAAAATAGTTACACAATTATAAAGCTCTGGGCATTTTTTCAATTACAACTGAAACTGAACCAAAATCTTCAAAAATTCAAATCCTCAAATCTTTAAATTCTAACTGAAATTGAACAATAAAATAATTTTAATAGAAATGAAATGAAACAAAACACTATAATTATATACAAAACATAGTTATAAGTGAAATGGAATTTTCACGAAATGAAACTGTTTCATGAACTGAAATTGTTTCACTCACTCATGCACAACTCACACACAATCTATCATTTCAGTTGCAAAACTCACATTTCCAAACAACAATAATCAATTCAATCAACAATGAACAAGCTCTTCATAGTCAAATACTACCAGCACAAAAAAATTCACACAATTCCAACAAACAACGAGGACAAATGCAAAAGTGGAAATCTGAACATAAAGAACATAAAGAACTCAAAAAGAGAGGAGCATTTTAATACCAAAACCATAACCATGGGTGGTCAGAGCTACCGAAATCAACAGGGGTTCGGGTTTTCAAATTTGGACTTTTGAAATTCGAAGCAATTGAACCCAAACTTGTATACTAGTAGAGAGAGCATGTCGAGGGGAGAAGAATGAGATCAGAACCACTTCAATCTGCAGCTGGCAACGGCGGTGGTAAGTTTCAAACCTTCTCAATCAGCGTCGAGTCGCCATCCATGGTGGTCAGTTGGAGAATCAGAGACCACGTACCATCATGCTCAGGACATCGAGAGGAAGAAGACTTGGGTGGTCCGACATTCCAACTCCGCCGAAAAAGGCAAATCGACGGTCGAAGAAACTGCGGCCTTTGTGGCTTCGATATGCCGCTGTGGCTGATCGGATGGAGAATCCGAGCACACCATCATGCTCAGGACGTCGAGAGGAAGAAGACTTAGGTGGTCCAGCATTCCAACTCTGCCGGAAAAGACAAATCGCCGGCAAGTACCACCGATCGTAGTCGAGGCGATCTGGGTTGTTTGGGCATAATTCGGGGCGAGTGATGACAAAGAGAGGAAGAGGAAAGAAAGACGAAGCTAATGGTGGTGCTTTCGCTGGCAACACGTGTTGGTGACAACCGTTCTCGGAGGAGAGAAAACAAAGAGAAGAGAGAGGGTGCAAGAATATGAGAGAGATAGAGAGAGAAAGCGTGAGAATGAGAGAAATTAAATTGGAAAACTGATTTTGAATAACGACCTAGGGTTATAATAGGAAAATTAAAAATAAAAAAAGGTTAAACCTAGCTGGGTGTTAGTTGACCAGGAGATTTTTGGAGAGTTTAAGTAACTAATAGAAGGTTTTAAATCAGTTTTATTAAGGGTGCAGGTTTTGAAATAACTAAGCTCTAAATAAGGGTTATGAATAGTTTACTATAATAATTAATTATAATCAAATTACACGTAGGTATCTCAAGTATACACTTCATTTCAAATTAGTATCCCAACAAAAAAAAAATTGCTCGTAAGTACCTCAACTATACTATTTTTTGACACCCGCATACCTCCGTGAAATTTTACGTCTGAGAGGTCGTTAACCATCTACATGGCACACTGACATAGCTTTTAAAAAATGTCACATAGACAAAAAAAGTAAAATAAACTTTTAAAAATGAAATAATTATTAAAAAAAAAAACAAAAGAAGAAGATTAAAGAAACCTAGACAGACCCCACACCTTCCCTAGATCTGTTAGATGTTGCAACTCATAAATTATGCATAGCAGTATGGGTCTTGCCGAACCCTCTCTCCAACTTACTTCAATCCTTTTACTATTATTTGTATAAGTGTACTCATAGATAGGGGTCACCAAAAGCCTAAGGCCAGAAGCCAGCTCGGCCCGAAACCCGATCTGGCCCGAAATTTGGGTCGGGCCGGCCCTAATAGTTATTGGGTTGGGCTTAGGCCATCCCCTTGAAGCCCACAGGCTACTCGAAGCCCGACCCGCTTTGGTCCAGCCCAAAGTTCATTTACACACAATATATCTTCAATAAAAAATATATATGATTTTTACTATATTGTAAATCGAACATAAGACCTCATGGAACAAACTTCAACTTTCAACCAACTGAGTTGACTAGTTTATTTGTCTAATTAGTGAATTAGAACATATTTAATAGGTTTTTCGTTTGTATACTCTAATAAATTATTAATATGCTTATTAAGTTATTATATAATATTATAATGTTAGTAAATAGTAATAGTGTAAACTGTATAATACCATAAATAATAAATTTTTAAAATTATGTACAACATTACAAATTCACAACTATAGTTATTAAAATTATTATAATAAACTTTTATAATACAACTATATATAATTAAAGTTATTAAACCACAATCGTTCATTAATTCAGCGATCTGAACCGTTCATTTTATATGTTGATAGTCAAAGATCATCCTTACAAAAATCGGCCAAATACGAATTCATCCACCCGTTCGAATGTTCGATTATCATTAGAAAAACCACGATCATTCATTACTTCGACCACCGTTACGTCACTTTTACATCTCCGATTGAGCTAATTTTTTGCAAGGATTTTCTTTGAGTAGGAAACTAAAGTTTGAACGGTTCAGATCGTTGAAAACATGATTGATATGTGAGCTTCTATATATAAATACACTTGAAGAATATAATTCTAATAATTTTCTGTTAAAACTTTGTCGTTTCCATAATTAGGAAGACCACAACGTGATTTCAACAATCTAATCCGTTCATTTTCTATGTTCATAGTCAAAGATCATCCTTACAAAAAATCGGCCAAATCAAAATTTATCTACCCATTTGATCATCATTAGAAAAACTACGATCGTTCATTAATTCGACCACCGTTATATCACTTTTACATCTCTAATTTTTTGCATGAATTATCTTTGAGTGAGGAACTAAAATTTGAACATTTCAGATTGTTGAAAATACAATTGAATCGTTTGTTTATAAAAATATGTAATAAAATATATAATAAAACATATATACATTTATGTTTTATTCTAGTTGTAATATATGTTGTATATAATTTTAAAAGTTTATTATTTACGGTATTACACTATTACTAACATAATAGTATTATATAATAACTTAATAAGCATATTAATAATTTATTGAAGTAAATAAACGAAATAGCTATTAAATATGTTATGATTCACAAACTTGACAAATAAACTAGTCAACTCAGTTGATTGAAAGTTGAAACTTGTTATGTGAGGTCTCATGTTCAAATCACAACATAGCTAAAATCCTATATTTTTTATTGAAAATATATATATGTCTAAACAAACTTTGGGCCCATTCTGGGCTATCCGTTTAGGCCTAACCCGGCCTGACCCTCCAAGCCCGCAAGCCAAAGCCCGATGGACTGGCCTTAGGCTTGTGTATTAAAGCTCAAGCCCGGCCCGACCCAAAAGTCCTATTAGACTCCTATAATTCAAGCTCAAGCCCGGCCTGAACCCAAAAAATTTGGGCCGGGCTGGCCCAGCGCGGCCCATTACCGACCCCTACTCATAGATATGAAAGTAAATAAATATGATTAAACTTTGCGCCCCCCCCCCCCCCCCCCNTATACACAAGACATTGTTAATTATGATCGTTTGGTTATTTTTCTTTTTTTCTTTTTTTGTGTGGAGAAAATGCAAAGTTTGTAATATATGTGTGCAAGTCCGCAAGGCTATCAGTATATATGGCATTGATAATTCCACTATCCTTAAAATGCTATACAACGTACGTGCAATGTACGCTTTTCTCAGTTTTTCCATCACAATTTTTTTGGTACAATTTTCCATCTCAATTTTAATTACGTACGTGCAATGTCCCCTTCCCCTTCCCCTTCCCCTTCCCCTTCCCTTTCAGCTCTTATATATAATATATGTTGATAAAAAATTGCATTCCAACGTGAATAATAGTCAAATTGCATAACATGCACTATTGTAAAAAGCCATTGTTTTTTGGTAAGCAAATCCACTTCTTTTTCATTCAATTATAAATGTTTAGTAATCTAATACAATTAATAGGTTACGTACCATACATGCCAAAAAAAAAAAATCTAACTTTGCATTTTATTATTTGGCCCCCCTCCCCAAATAAAATATTCTAGCTCCGGCTCTGCCGACGAGATTTCTAATTGATGAAAACAATTCTTCTATTGCAGTATCACTTAGTCGTATGCATTATAGTTTACTAGCCTCTCCGCACTCGCTCTCGCCAGTGCGAAGTGGCTCTTTTTATTGAGCATACACCAATATTTTGACAAATGTAATCTGTTTAATAAGCTGTATTACGTATATTCTTAAAGCATTTAGCTATTTTTTTCAAGAATAGAATTTATCCGGCTTTTCTTCATTCTGGCCAAATAAAAATATCGAATTACACTTCTAATTTACCATTCGCTTCAGCTATTGTGCGAATAAGCTTTCCTTATTGTGCAAACGTTGTTATTTTAGCATGCCCAGTTTATCCTATAAAATTTATTTGAAGAAAGTTTCTCAATTTGACTTCTTATAAGAAAATTATAGAATCAAATATCATTGTGAATTTTTGATATATTCTCTTCATGTCCAGGAGTAGCTGAAGCAAGTGGTAAGTTGATTCATTTTCAACTTTTTGATTTGGGGTTTGAATCCCATGGGGTGCAATTGTTATAATTTTTTTTATATATTGATTCATTTTTTATTTGCTTTAAATAAGTTGGTTGTGTGTGTGTGGAAGAAAGTGTGTGAGTGTAGTGTATGTAGTGTGTGGTGAGGTTAGTGGCTGTGAGTGTAATTGGTGCAGCGTTCTGTGCAGTGTATATAGTTTGGTGAGTGGCTATGAGTGTGGGGAGTGTTCATTTGAATTTTCTTTTTCTTAATAGAAATTGGTTTTATAGCCTATAAATTTTGTAGAAAGAGAACCTTTAATTTTCCTTTTACAATAGATATTGTTACTTATTTGCATGAAAACAACAAATAGAAGAAATATTTTTTTTAAGTGCACCTTGATGCCCCCAATTTCCTCTCCATACTCTAGTACAAATTTTCTTCACAAAAAGTTTTCATTTCACTCTTAAATAAAAAAGATAAAACAAAATAAAGAAACCCCCCCCCCCCCCCCCCTAAACAGGGGTTGGCAGCCCCTCCAAATCGGATGTCCCTTCCTTCTCCTCAATTACCCCAATTAATTCACGTTATTAATTGCCTAATAGTACCAAGTAAATAGGGTCATTGAGGGGAGGGGAGGGACATCCAATATCTAGTCTTTGGCCACGTCCCCTGCACATGCCAAAAAGCATTCTCATATTGTGCATAATTTAATTTGCTTTTCCACAATAGGTGTTGCATAATTTTCATGTGTGCATTTCTTTCTCCTTGCCCTTGCCTATTTTTCTCTATGATATTTCTATAGCTGATTATTATTGTACTGTCACATTTAAATTTGCATGTTTTAGGTTCTTCTCAGTGATACTCAAGTGATGGGAAAAACGTTATTATTCAAAAAATAGAATATAAGGATAAACGATAGTGTAAGAAAAATAAAACCAATTAATAAATGCTATTAATTGAACAATACCAATTCATATCACATTTTCTGTACAATACTATCAACTATTCCAGTTTTGCTCATGAGTTTAGAGTATAATACATAAAATAGTAACAATTCACACTACTTTTCTTGTTATAATCTTCTAATAGCTAGCAGATTCGAGTTACTAATCTTCTTATTACAAAAATTAAGAACCTTAACAAATACCAAATTAACATGAGACACATTCGAGTTAATATCAGTGCATAATGAACTAATACCATCAGCATGTAAACCTTTGATTTAAAGTAGTACTCATCCTGAAATGCATACTTGAAGCCTTCAAGATTTATTGGGTTACAGAAGTCATCAATGAAAGCTTCACTCGGACAACCTAAACAAAGAGATGATTAGTAAGAAGATTAGAAAATGTACATTTAGACAACCCAGGCTAAGAATATAATAGACACATCAAAACTCAAAAGTGCCTCATTATCTTTCAAAAGAAAGAAATTTCTCATACATCAAAGAAGAAAAACCCATCTTTCTCCACACATTTAAATATATTAAATCAACATAAATGTTAGATGAGCCAAACCAAAAACCTGTAAAAAGTGTAGAAAATATATAAGAAAAGTCTATGGTAATATACAATTCAAGAAAAAAAAATAGGCTCTCTCTCTCTCTCCATCTCTCTCTCATCCAAAACAAACTGAATTTTGGTAAAATCCCTCCCAATATCTACCCCCGCATTTCATCAAGCACCTCATATTCAACATAAATAAAAATTTTAACCTATAAAAAAAATTCTAGAACATAAGAAAAGTTTGTGGTAATATACGATTCAAAAAAAGGAAAAAGAAAAAAAGCATAGGCTGTTGAGATAGGTTGATGAGCAAATAAACCCATACCATTTTCCTATGCAATGGATACAAATCGCTTTCTCTTACAGCTTCTGCACCTAACAACCCTGCCCTTACCACTGCTCCGCCATTGATGGCACATTGTGGCCTCCACTTCCATCCTCTGTGAAATCCAAAGTCATAAATTGCATAAATAAAAATAGTGACAACAAAGCATAAACAGAGAATTACAAATTTCTTACTCTTACTCTTTGATACTCCTTCCCAAAATTTGGCTTTGGTTTTTTCTTCTCTTAAATCTTTGAAGCCCTAACCGAACCACCAACATGTCCATGTCCTGTCTTAACACCCAACTCCTTTCACATGCTTCTTTTTTCTGCACTCCCTTTTTCAAAACCATTTCAACTCCCTCGCCATTAAAACCACCACCACCACCTCCTTGACCTTCTCCTCCTGACCCCAACTCACTAACCCCATCAACTTCCTCATTCCTCAGACGCATCCAACCAAACCCATTTTCCCAATCCTTGGCCACTCTTGTTTGGTAATAGAAATACCACCACACTTCTTATTCCTACCACGCTTCTTATTGCTCATTCCTCTTCCTATTCCCACCACGCTTCTTCTTCACAATCTCAGCAACCCAATCACCTTCAACTCCCAACCATTTTGTTCCATCACCACGTCCCACAAAGAAGAGAGAACGTGGTTTGGATACAAAAGAAAAATAAAAGAGAATGTGGTCTCCTAAACGTGGTGTCATACTGCATTATTTTTCATATTTATTTTTTAATTTGTTTAATTGCAAGAGTGGTTGATTACTTATTTGTCCTTATCGAATTAAAATTGTATGTTTTAATAAATTTAATTAACATGGGTATTTGTGAGATTTCAGAAAATTTCACCTAGTAGAGGTGTTTGCTTTTATATATATAGATAGATAAAATATTTAAGATTTTTCATCTTTGAGAAGCTTTCAGCAGCCAAGTGTATTTCATTTGGTTTCGGCAACTTCACCTTGATGCCAATAATATTCTCTATTCCCTAGTAAGGAAAAGAAACATAAATCAATAAAACACCTTCTTTATCAAATAAAAATGTAATATGTTTTAATATCATACTTTTCTTAGGATTTTATTAAGAAAATTATATGATATATACATAATGTAATTGTATATAAAAAATTTTTTGGCCAAGAATTGTATATAAAATTATATATATAGAAATGTATATATTCTAGTGCTTACAGTACTACACATGTTTATAATGCTATAATCTACTACGTTCACTAGACATATGCTAGCGACTCTTAGCGAACTATATCTTTACCCATTTATATTCACCGAGAACTATTACCTATATTTGCAACTATCTAACAAAACCAACTATTTTTTTTTTTAAGTTTTAACTATAAAAGACCTAATATTTACTCATACAGAAGTTTTTGAACTCTAACTACAAAAAAATGTTCAAATGGACCAAAGTTTTATGCCAATCGATACTGCAGTGTACGTAGTTACAATTTTACATTTCTTGCAGTTACACTTATATCCCTAGTAGAAAAAACTAAAATAATAGATCTTAAAACTCATAAATTTTAGAAAACCTACTAAACCATGCTTAAGCACACTCAAATAACCTCCAATCAACCCAAAAAAATTATATTCAGAAACTAGGAGATAAGGAAAAAAAAAATTGCACTATAGTTGCACTAACAAGTGTTAAACTGTAATAGTAGGGGTCGTCAATGGGGTTTTTGGGCCGGGCCGGGCTTGGGCTTTAATACACAAGCCCAAGGCCCGCCCATCGGGCTTTGGCTTGCGGGCTTGGAGGGCCGGGCCAGGCTAGGCCCGAACGGGTGGCCAAAAATGGGCCCAAAGCCTATTTAAACACATATATATTTCTTAAAAAAAATATATAGGAATTTGGCTATGTTGTGATTTGAACATAAGACCTCATGTAACAAGCTTTAACTCTTAACAAATTGAGCTAACTAGTTTATTTGTCAAGTTTGTGAATCATAACATATTTAATAGCTCTTTTGTTTGTTTATTTCAATAAATTATTAATATGCTTATTAATTAAGTTATTATATAATACTATTATGTTAGTAATAGTGTAATACCATAAATAATAAACTTTTAAAATTATATACAACATTACAATTATAATAAAACATAAATGTACATATGTTTTATTATATATTTTATTACATATTTTTATAAAAAAAACGATGCAATATATTGTGTTGTCAACGATCCGAACGTAATTTTATTTCCTCACTCAAAGATAATTCGTACAAAAAATTAGCTCAATCGGAGATGTAAAAGTGACATAATGGTGATCGAATTAATAAACAATCGTGGTTTTTCTAATGATGATTGAATGGGTAGATGAATTTCGATTTAGCCGATTTTTTGTACAAATGATCTTTGACTATGAACATAGAAAATGAACGGGTCAGATTGTTGAAATGACGTTGTGGTCTCATAATTATGGAAACAACAAGGTTTCAACCGGAAAGTTATTAGAATTATATTTTTCAAGTGTATTTATATGTAGAAGCTCATATATCGATCGTGTTTTCAACGATCCGAACCGTTCAAGTTTTAGTTCCCCACTCAAAGAGAATTCTTGCAAAAAATTAGCTTAATCAAAGATGTAAAAGTGACGTAACGGTGGTCGAATTATTGAACGATCGTGGTTTTTCTAATGATAATCGAATGGGTAGATGAATTCCGATTTAGCCGATTTTTTGTAAGGATGATCTTTGATTATGAAAATAGAAAATAAACGGTTCAGATCGTTGAATTAATGAATTGACGATCGTGGTTTAATAACTTTAATTATAATTGTATTATAAAAATTCTATATACACATATACATTTATGTTTTATTATAGTTGTAATGTTGTATATAATTTTAAAAGTTTATTACTTTATTATTTATGGTATTACACTATTACTATTTACTAACATTATAGTATTATATAATAACTTAATAAACATATTGATAATTAATTAGAGTAAACAAACGAAAAACCTATTAAATATGTTATGATTCTCAAATTGGGTTTTGGGTTGGGCTTTGGACAGGCCTAAACGGGCTGGGCTTTGGGCGGCCCATGGGCTTCAAGGAAATGGCCCAAGCCCAAGCCCAACCCAAGAGACTTTCGATCCGGGCCGGGCCGACCCAAATTTCGAGCCAAATCGGGCTTCGGGCCTAATGTGCATGGCGGGCTTCGGGCCTTGGGCTTTTTGGTGAGGCCTATGTAATAGCCAATCGACCAACCGCTTCATCGAGGGATCAATTCTATTCAGAGAATTAAAAATGCTAATGCGTGTTCGCCAATGTACTTATGTACGTATATGTTAAAAAAATACATATATCTACTTTTGGGGTTTTTCTTTAAGCGGCTGCTATTTGCATACCTTTTTTTTTTTTTAATTTTTTTTTTTATCTTTTTGCACACTCTTCTTAATAAAATAAAAAAGAAAAGAAAAACCAAAGGCAAAATACCAACACACCCCTCCCTCCTTAACACACCCCATTAAATCAGACCCGCACACCCAGTCGGACCGCCACCTGACCCAGCCTGATATTTGTCATTCGGCCACCTCCCAACTCGAGACCGGTCGGGATCTTTTCGACTTGGCTACGCCGACCTCCCTGTGAAGTCCAATCCTTCATCCCGCCGTCATACAATTCAGATCGAAGCCGAGAAGGTTCGGCTGCCATTGGCTTTCTTCGCCAATTCCGATCGTTTTCAGCCACCAATGGCCACGATTTTGGTACGGTTCTCTTCCTCTCCTCGTGGGCTTCAAAACTCATATAAGATTGCTTATTTTTATTTAGTATTTTGAAAGTTGGTAATTTTGTGGATGAGGGATTGAGAGTGAGAGGTGGGTCGGGTGGGTCAGGTGAAGGGGGGAGGGGAGGGGGGAGAGAGGTGGTCGGGTGAGAGAGGGGGAGAGAGGGAGG
>QANW01010978.1:599295-625779 GCA_003254865.1 Dryas drummondii | reverse complement strand
AGGGGCTAGGTGGGTTGGGTGAAGGGGGGTAGGTGGTCGGGGTGAGGTAAGGGGAGGGGTGTGTTGGTCTGAGTTGGGTGAAGGAAGGAGGGACACTGAGGGAGGGGTGTGTTGGTATATTTTCATTGATTTTTCTTTTATTTATTTAAGAAGGGTGTGCCAAAAAAAAAAGTGTGCAAATAACATCCTTCTTCTTTAAATTGAGTATTTTTAAAAGTTATTAATTAGTGGCTTTTTAGTATATAGTGTACTCTTTTTTTTTTGTTACAAAGCCACCTAAATTTTAGACCCTCGTTTTAAGGATGAAATTCTAGAAAAAAAAAAATGTTTGGCCTAAATTTAGAAAAGGAAAATTATATGAGAAAATTTTATAGCTTGCATACCAACTAATGTTTGGTAGCTAGCTTACTACAAATTAAATATTTAAAATTAGAAAAATCAGTTACATAGTCTTTCTAATCGATTCCTTTGGCATTTACAAATGGGAGGCCAAAATGGCCTTGGCAAACCCATGTACGTACCTAACTCCATTGCAGTCATCCATTAAATCTTCAAGTACCCCAAGAACTCAAAGAGGGCCTCCCAATTCTTGCTCAAATTTTATGACAGGCCTAGCTAGGCCATAGCTAACACACAACACTAGCAACCATTGTTTTCGTTCTCTTCCCAATAGCCTGTCATATCGGAGCTGGCTCAAACCAACCATATATGGCTCGAGCCGTGTCTCTAGTATGGTTCGTCGTTTCCATAATGATGGTCTGGACCATGGTCGACCTTGCACAAGGTAATGAGAATATAGGTGTCAACTGGGGGTCAATAACGTCACACCCTTTGCCTCCAAGCAATGTTGTCAAGATGCTCAAGGACAATGGTTTCAAGAAAGTGAAGCTCTTCGACGCGGACCCTGGACCCATGTCCGCTTTGGCCGGGTCGGGTATTCAGGTCATGGTTGGAATCCCCAATGACAAGTTGGAAGAGCTTTCTGATAGTCTTGGCAATGCCAAAGACTGGGTGAAAGAAAATGTCACCAAATATCTTTATGATGGAGGCGTCAATATCAGGTTTCGATTTCTATTCTTTCTCTTTTCCTATAAACAAGATATTTTTTTGTTTCAAAACTTGTACAGAAAATAATAATAATAAACATTCTGGATTTTGTGACTTATGCATGTTACCATTCATTCTGATAAAATTCAAGGATAGAATTAACTTGTCTTTTAAATACGTACATATGTTGTGAATTAGGTCATGATGCATTTAATCTCTATAGAATTTGCAAACAGAACTTACAAATTTACAGATATATATATATATATGTTGAGAATTATCTTTAGGAAATCAACTTCCAAGAAAATGGTGATTAAGACAATCTTATAAGGCCTCGTATAAGATACTGCATGCTGTCGTAGTAAATAACATATTCTGAAAGAGTATGGGAATTTGATTTTTAATTAAGGGAAAAAAAAAAATATATATATATATATAATTAAGTAGCTAGCTACCATCAATTTTTTTAATTTTGCAATATATATATATTGGGGAGACAATATTTTAGGTATCACGTATGCACTAATTTTCTAACAGAATAAGACCTACTTGTATTCACATTTATTAGATAAGCGGTACACATATATATAATACTCAAAATGTTGTCTCATGCAATTCTTTAATTTAAACTGACGACTTAGGAGTCCTAACTCTCTTGTTCGCTGGACATTGGTTATAGAAGTTGTCTGTATATATAAATTGAATGAAATTTATTTGATCTGTTGTTGAGTTTTGGGCGTGTTATTAACTTTTACAGGTATGTGGGTGTGGGGAACGAGCCATACTTAACAAGTTACAATGGTACATATGTGAAGACTCTTTTTCCGGCCCTGAAAAACATTCAAAAGGCCCTAGATGAAGCTGGCTATGGAGGCAAAATCAAAGCCGTGGTACCGTTTAATGCAGATGTTTACGAATCTCCTTCAAACAAGCCATCGGACGGTCGTTTCCGACATGACATCAAGGACAACATGCACCAGGTTTCACGTTTCCTCCAGGATCACAAGGCTCCATTTTTCGTCAACATATACCCCTTCCTCAGTCTCTACCAGAGCTCGGGCTTCCCCGAACAATTCGCCTTCTTCGACGGCGGTAGCCAGCCCGTTAGAGACAACAATCACGAGTACAAAAACGTGTTTGAGGCGAACTTGGACACATTGGTTAGTGCACTTATAAAGGCCGGCGTCCCCGATTTGAGCATTGTAATCGGGGAAGTCGGGTGGCCTACTGATGGCAACAAACACGCGAATATCAAAAATGCGAAAAAGTTCTACGACGGACTACTGAAGGAATTGGCAAGCAATGAGGGAACTCCTCTCCGAAAAGGGGGCATGGAAGTGTACCTTTTCGGGCTCTTCGACGAGGACCAGAAAAGTATTGCCCCAGGGGACTTTGAACGCCACTGGGGCATCTTCCGCTACGACGGGCAGCCCAAGTTCCCGATCGACCTGACGGGAAAAGGGCAAGGGACTCACATGCTTAAAGGCGTGGAGGGAGTGCAGTACTTGGAGAAGCAATGGTGTGTGCTGAACAGCGATGTTAAGAACTTGAGTGCTGCGCAAGTAGAGCTCAACTACGCTTGTGCCGAGGCAGATTGCACGGTCTTGGGACCCGGAAGGTCGTGCGATTTGGACTTGGCTGGGAAAGTGTCGTATGCTTTCAATTCCTTCTTCCAGAGGAAAGACCAAGACGTGAGGGCCTGTGATTTCAATGGGATGGGACAGATTGTAAACCAAAGTTTATCAAAAGGAGACTGCATATTCCCCATACAGATTCTGAGTGCTGGAGAGAGGCTTGACCTGGCTTATGCATTCAGTATCTCTGCAGGGCTATTCTTGATGACCTTCTTCACATTAATGTAAGGAGAATATATATGCATATAAATACTACTAGAGATTCTAAATTTGGATTCCAAATTTCTTTAATTCATATTTAAAAGTTCTACTATGTGACTCATTTATTAACTATAAGTCAAATGTCATTATGTAGTACACATTATTTGGAATACAAACTTAAAATCCGATAACATTATTCATATATATGATTGTCATATATTGATCATATGAAGATCAGAATTATGCAATTAAAGCTGTCAGTGTATATATATACACAAGACATTGTTAATTATGATCGTTTGGTTATTTTTCTTTTTTTCTTTTTTTGTGTGGAGAAAATGCAAAGTTTGTAATATATGTGTGCAAGTCCGCAAGGCTATCAGTATATATGGCATTGATAATTCCACTATCCTTAAAATGCTATACAACGTACGTGCAATGTACGCTTTTCTCAGTTTTTCCATCACAATTTTTTTGGTACAATTTTCCATCTCAATTTTAATTACGTACGTGCAATGCTCACATATTGAGTTTTAAGTGCAATTTTTTTTGGTAAAATTGCGCAAAGCTGTATGAGCTACTAAAATTAGAAAATGATCAGTTACTTAATGAGAGGCCTGTGCAACACTTGCCCGAAATGGCTTTAGCAAACTCCGTGATTTGCCTAACTCCATTGCAACCATATCAATTCGCAAACTCGATCTTAATTTCTTCAATCCAAGAAACTTGTCAAATCCCTAACATATTCACCATACTTAACCCTAGACCTAGCTAATTATACAACACTATATATCTAGGTAACAAACAGTACTGGTTTCTGTGTCTTGTTAACATTAACCCACCATATAGTACATCTGAGAGTCAGGTGAAATTAACCATATGGCTCGAGCGGTGTTTGTTGTATGGATGTTTTCCATAATGTGGGTCTGGGCCGATCTTGCACATGCAAATTTAGGCATCAACTGGGGTGGAATGGCGTCACACCCTTTGCCTCCCGACAGTGTTGTTCAGATGCTTAAGGAAAACGGTATCAAGAAAGTGAAGCTTTTCGACGCAGAGGCCCCGATGATGAAGGCGCTGTCCGGGTCGGGTATCCAGGTCATGGTGGGAATCCCCAATGAAAAATTGGATGAACTTTCTTCCGATTACGGAGCTGCCCAAGACTGGGTGAAAAAAAATGCCACCAAATATCTTCATAAAGGGGGCGTTGATATCAGGTTTGGGTTTGTTTTTTCTATCATTGCTTTGGTTTGAAAATATATATATTATACAAAAGAAAACAAAAATCTGAGTTTGTTAATGCATGGCAAGATGCTAAACAAAAATAAGTCACCGTGCATTTTGATCAAGGGAACGATATATACATGCATGCAGACAATTAATCTAGATCATATACGTACTAACTCAAAATGTTCTATATGTTTTCAATCTGAGATATTGGTGTTGTAATGAACACATTTTGAAAAAAAAAAAATTGAACTTGATTTTGATGAATAAGGCTACAAAAATATTAATTAGCTAGCATGCAATATATGTATTTATCCTCAATTTTTCAATCTTCAAATAATTTTATATATGAGATCTCTAGCTTATAAGGCTCACTCCGTAATGTAGTTTGTAGATCAAACTATCTGTTTTTAAATTTATGTTCAATGATCATTCTTGAAAAAATTAAACAAATTAAAAATCATTAAAATATCAAATTGTTATCGAATAAATAGACGAATATAATTTTTCTGATAAACACTAAAATTATCACCAATTCCTCAAATGGTTAAATAGTTTCCAATTTTTTTTTTTTTAATAGATGATCCTTAAATGAAGATTTAAAATAGAGAATGTTTCAATCATCAAGTTACATGTAGAGTATGCTCGACAAGGAATCCCTTGAATAAGCTCCCACGTTATATATACATAGAGATCGAGCTTCCATTATGTGATGATCTCTTTTATAACTTTATTTAAGACAAAAAAATATTAGCTACATTCTAGTTTAATAATCTGAACCTTTTGTTTTTCAAGTCCTTGTTCATGGATGCAGTGCTTCCAATAACTACTGAGATGATCACCATTCAATTAAAGAGTTTTTACACCTATACCACCCAAACTTGGGGGCCGGCCATCTCATATTGCCTCCAATGAAAAAAAAAAAAAATTTGATCCGGCCCCATTGACACATGAATTAAATATCGATCTATTGCAATGTGGGATCTAGGCCTAGCTAATTCGGTTAGGTTTTCCGTCTTCTAAGAAACAATAAAATGAGGCTCAAATGAAGCAAGTAGCAATAAAATGTGTATAATTAAGAAAATGAAAAATATACCCCTTAAAAAGGTATAACGTGCGAATTGCTTGCTATATTTAGACACCTTAACGTGCGAATTGCTTGTTATGTTTAAACAAAAATTCTAATGGACTTAGGTATGAGTCATTGCAACAAATTTTTATTTGGGTAGAAATGTGGTTCAAATTTATTTTTTTTTTGGGTAGAAGATGACCCCTAAAGTTCGGTAGGATAAGTGTAAAAAATCATTGAGTCAAACTGTTAGGTGATTCTTGATTTGTCTAATTGTTTGCAATAGTGATCCTTAAATGATCGAGAAATGAGTTTGAGAGTTGGTCTCTCAAATAATGTTATGTAAAAATTCCATCTATTGAATAATAGTTACTTGATCTACATTTATTGTTTAATAATTGGGTGTGGGTGTGCTTTAACTTTTGGAAACAGATATGTGGCTGTTGGTAACGAGCCATTCTTAAAAGGTTACAATGGCAGTTATGTGAGTCTAGTTCTTCCGTCAATGAAGAACATTCAAAAGGCCATAGACGAGGCTGGACATGGGGGAAAACTGAAAACCGTAGTGCCCTTCAATGCTGATGTCTACGATTCTGCTTCCGGCAAGCCATCCGATGGTCAGTTCCGAAAGGAAATTGAGCAGCAAATGGTCCAGATTTTGCAGTTCCTCCAAGACCATAAGGCTCCATTTGTTACCAACATATACCCCTTCCTTAGTCTCTACCAGAGCGATCATTTCCCCGTCGAATTCGCTTTCTTCGAAGGCCAGAGCCAGCCCGTTAGAGACAACAACATCGAGTACAAGAATGTGTTTGATGCAAACCATGACACATTGATTTATGCACTTAAAAAGGAGGGTTACCCAAACATGGACATCATAATTGGGGAGGTAGGGTGGCCTACGGATGGCGACAAGAGCGCGAATAAGACCATGGCCAAGAAGTTCTACGATGGTCTACTGCAGAAACTCGCCAAAGGGGAGGGAACCCCTCTCCGAAAGAACAAGGATATCGAAGTTTACTTGTTTGGCCTTTTTGATGAGGACCTCAAGAGTATTGCCCCGGGAGACTTTGAACACCACTGGGGCATCTTCCGCTTCGACGGGCAGCCCAAGTTCCCTATGGACCTCTCCGGGAAGGGTCCCGGGACCCAAATGCTGCACGCCGTCAAAGGCGTGCAGTACTTGGATCAGCAGTGGTGTGTGCTGAAAAGCGATGTCAAGAACTTGAGTTCGGCTCTAGTTGAACTCCAATATGCTTGCTCCCAAGCTGACTGCACAAGCTTGGGGTCCCAAAGGTCCTGCGATTTGGACACCAACGGGAAAGTCTCTTATGCTTTCAATGCCTACTTCCAAAACAAAGACCAAGACCATCGGGCATGTGATTTTAATGGGATGGCAGCGATTGTAGAACAAAACCCCTCGAAAGGAGATTGCTGGTTCTGGGTACAGATTGAGAGTGCCGGAGAGAGGAATAGGGTGGCTTATGCATTGAGTATCTTTGCAGGACTATTTTTGATGAGCTTCTTCACATTAATAATGTAAGGCCTTGCGAGTGTAAGGAGTTGGAGATCGAGGATAACTTTCATACTACGTTGCATTTTCTGTAATATATATAGGATTGAGAAGCTGGATTAGTCAAACAATGTTATTTTTTATTTACAATAAATTTGAACTAGATTATTCATATACATGGTCATTAACAGGAGGAGTTTCTTAAGGTGCTCTCTTTTGATAAGAATAAAATGAGATCGCCTAAACTCTCATGCAATTAATCTAATGATTCGAATTGTCTATCTGTTAAGTCCTAGCTTATTCATGGACCATCCATATAAAAAAGGGCAATGCTAAAGTGCCCTAATGATATGAAAATGTCTTTTCATTTAAAATATTAATATTATTGACTTCATCTCATTAATCACTTGTCATATAAAAACTATTATAACCTTTATTAGAAATCTTAAGAAATCTGAATTATAAAAAACAAAATGCAAAATCTCAAATTACTAAACCTTGATGATGATCCAGATTGAAACTAGAAAATTAAACTCTCTACATATACCTTCAGATCCCTCCTCTTTTTGTTTTGGTCTATTCAGATCTCTCTTCTTTACAAAAGAAAATACTTTCAACCATTTTTTCTATCTTTTTAGTAAATTTCACCTTTCCTCCTTATCCACATGGGTAAGTTTTACTGAACTTCTACCTGCAAAACTTAAATTACAAAAATTGACTTCCGGGCCGACACCAAGGATCTCATGGTGGAAATTATCAAGTTCTTGAGCGACAATGATGCTGCATTCACTGTCAATATATATCCCTTCATAAGCCTCTACAATGATGCTGATTGCCCTCTTGATTATGCCTTACAGAAAAATGGATTTGGAAACTTGTCCATAATTATTGTTGGAGAGATCGGTTGGCCTACTGATGGAGACCGAAATGCAAATTTACAGTATGCTCAACGGTTCAACCAAGGCTTTATGACCCGGATCAAGAACAATGTAGGGACCCCAATGAGATTTTTTTGTGGATGAATGGTCAGTTAGTAATATTCGATCTTGAAAGCAATGCTATCACTTTTTGTGATGGCACTCTCTCACTTCCATGTCTTTGAAGAAATTGAGCACACCCTATATACTCATGATCTAAGAAGTTAACATATCTCTTATCAATTAAGTAGTAATTTCAATCATTAAATTTAGGTTGGATAAAATAGTCTTTTAACAATAATGATATTAATTTGATGTGACAATTAAATAGTGATGTATACAAAATA
Organism: Dryas drummondii; assembly: GCA_003254865.1. NCBI lineage: Eukaryota > Viridiplantae > Streptophyta > Magnoliopsida > Rosales > Rosaceae > Dryas > Dryas drummondii. The sequence continues at coordinate 617,824 of QANW01010978.1, read as the reverse complement.
ATTTTGTCATATCAGATTAAGGCGTACAAAATCTTTATGTCCTAATAGGGCACAAAATCATTTCTTTATAAAAAATTAACTAAATAAAAAATTATACGATCCTTATAAAACAAAAAAGAAGCTAGATACAACAAATAAATATGTTGAAGTAATCTGCGGATTGTGGGTCTAGTGCTTATGTAATGATATGCAGTTAGGTTGAAAAGTCAACAGACACTTTTCTATTAATATATATTACTAGTTTCTTGGCACCTCCGCACGTGTCAATTGACAAATTAACTGTGTTTATTTTATTTTATTTTGTTCTTAGTTTTATAATTTTTCACAACTATCTTCATATTTTAAGATAATGAGCTGTTTTTATTTTTATTTTTTAAAGTTTATTTTAATGGTTCACAACTATGCCCTCATTTATTAGGCTTTTTTTTTTTTTTTGTTATGAGACTGTTTGTTAAATGAAAGATTAGGCAATTCCATTTTTGATGAAACCTATAACACTAAATCTCTCTTCTGGCTTTATAATAATAAAAATTATGTCTCTAGTTTTTCAGTTATAATTTAAAAGTATGTATATAGGCCTTTTAGTTAAAAGCGGTGTAATTGCATTGCAAGAATACATTGACTCTTGAGTGTATAACTGCATTGCAAGAATGCATCCATTCTTAAGTGTAATTACATTGTAAAAAATGAAAAATTATTATATGTAACCGTAATACCATATGACATAATAACGTAGTGTTAATAATTTATTAAAATTATAACACGTAAACGATTTTAAGAATTTTTTCCTAAATTTTAAGGGTTTTTCCTAGATTTTAAGGTTTTATAAATTAAATAGAGATTATTATACACGTGTTATAATTTAAATGTATTAGTAACACTACATCATCATGTTACGGGATATTACGGTCATACATAATAATTTCTTAATAATTTCTGGTAAAAAATAAAAAAGGTGACTAATAAGGCCCAATCATCCAAAAAAGACATTAAAACACAAGCGTAAAACATATGGATTATAGAACTTACGAGTTGAGCTTAAGTATTTACAATTGTTATTAGGAATACCATAGTGTTTAACCGCAGTGCAATACAATGGGGTGTTATTGTAGTGCAAGTGTTACTGCAATGAAACTGTGTACGTAATGGCAGTGGAGTGTTATTGCACATCTACTCGAATTTTAAACAATTGTTATATTAGAAATAAATTCCTTTAATTTGGCATACTAAGACAATCTTGAAAATAAAATTGAAAAATTGAAAAAACAAAAAGAAAAAGAAACGAAGAAAGAATAATATAATCACGTACCCACCTATCTAATAAAAATAATAAACTCATATTCTACTAAGATACACCTGGGTAAAACACATTAAGGGTCAGTTTGGTATTGTTGTGAGAAAAAAAAGCTATGAAGTAAAGTCAGCAGTAAAGTAAAGCAGTTGAGTGTTTGATAAACTATATTTTTAAAAGTGATGTGAGTGCAAAAACAGTATCGTGTTTGGTAAATGTTAATGTAAAAGTGTTGTGACTGTGTATAATTACTAAAATGGACATGATGCTGAAAGTGTCTTTCACTTATTTGTTTGGTAAAACTAAAATGTTTTTTTACTTATTTATTTAATATGTGGCTACAAATTTTTATTAGCATTAATTTTTTTAAGAACAACATTATTAAATAAGTATTCCTATTATTTTTTTAAGTATATTATAATTTTAATCGTACAAATAAAATATCATAATTAATTATCACAATATAAAATATAACTAACAATGGACATATTTTTTAATTTAAAATAAACAAATAAAAATTATAGAAATTAATAAGGGTAGTATGGGTAAAATAATATATTCATTATTGTTGTGATTCACTGCAGTTTTCAAAAGCACCTAGAAACCTGCTTTTTGTTTTTGCTGTAGAGAGTTGAGAATTGTGGGGGAAATCAGTTTTTTATTTTTTTACCAAACACCAAAACTATTGTAGGTGATTAAGAATTGTCATCCACAGTAGCTTTTGGATCCTCCACCGTAATCTCAAATAGGGACTAAATCACACGGCCTTAGTATCATGGGCGTAGGAGTTATAAAAAAAATATTAATAATGTCCTAATCTATCTAATACCACCACATGATGGTGTATTAGTCTCTAATAACTTTGTCAGGAGCTTTTGATCATAGTTGTTCAGTTACTTAAAGGATTAATAGGCCTTTTAGTTGAAAGCCCTAAAAAAATCTAATGCTAGTTGCACAAACTTAAAAAAAAAAAAAATTCAAAACTGTTTGAAAAAGCTATAAATTTTAAATCATAGACCTTTTTTTCTTTTTGTCAACAAAATATATTGAAAGAATCCAACGGCATAACTACAAACATAGATGGCCCAAAAGCCAACCAAACAAAAGACTAAGTAACAAAAAAGGAAAACGGCTGCTACAGTAACACAAAACAACTACAAATTCCTCAAAATATTGAATTCAAACCCTAAACAAAGCAATTAGCTTTCTGCCTAAGGCAGATCACCACCAACTCGATGCTATACAAGAGCCATCGACAAAAACACCAGCACACGCAAACAACAGCTATCAGTACAACACCAAACGAAACCAAAAGCACCACAAGCCCGAGGACGAGAAAAAAGTTGTAGAGAATTCGTAGATTATACCCATGCACTTAGCTAGTCCCACAAACTCACCAAGAAAGTCTCAAGCGCGAGAAACTCTCGAAATTAGATAGTCCTAATCCGTCTAGCACCACCAACAAAACAGTACTGTGAAGTGATCATGAGAACCATGATGTCGAAGTCGCTAGCTGAATTTGAGTGCATGTAAGCCGTCTCAGTCAAAGATTGGAGAAAAGTATCAACCCAAAAGAGATGGAGGAAGAAAGAGATTGAAAAAAAAGGTTTTAGAGAGGGGGAGGTAGTAAATCTTCTAAACTATGTCTATACTATAACACTCTTAAAAACCTAAATCACCTATAATTAATCACCCAATAAATATCATTGTATTCAAGGAATAAAATTTCGAATTTCGAGGAAATTTCGATGGAAATTTCGATGGAAATTTCGACGGAAATTTCGAAGATTTTTAAATTTCGACAGAAATTAGATGGAAATGACGGAAATTGCTATCAAAATACGGAAATTTTGAATGAAACTTTTCTATATGTTTATTTAACATATTATCTACTAAATTGATAAAAAACATTGAAGAAATCAAATTATATAATAGGTTTCATGTGATATAAAGTGAATATAATGCGCGCTGAAATAAATACTGTTAAATAAAGTTAGTATAATGAATAAACAAAATTAGTATATTATTTATACGTTATAATTTAATTATACACTAAAATCTAAACTCTAATACTTTATATATTCATTATACCCTAATACTCTTTATACTCTATAATCTATACATTAAACCCTATATACTCTATATTTTTTAGGATATTAGGTTTTAAGCCCTTTAGGATACTTTTAATTATTTTTTTATATAGAAATGTATTAAAGTTTAAGATTTAAAATAACTAAAAGAAATCTCAAATTTTTTTTTTTTTTTTCCAATTGCCCAAAGGCCCCAAACCCTCCCTCATTTTTTTTCTTCTTCCTTTACTTTTTTTCCCCGTGTCTCTCTCTTCAGTCTTTTTTTTATTTTTTATCTTTCCTTCCTTTTTTCCCGTGTCTTTTACTTAGCCAAGCTTTGTCTTCACTAAGTGTAATAACCCAAATTTTGGCTTATGGTAATTTTGTTACTTAAATTTTTCAAATTTGTTTTAAGGTTTGTTTAAAGGAATTAGAAATTTCTTTAAATTTATTTTAACTAACTTATATATTTGGTTGTGGTTCTAAAGCTTAGTTGTGTGGAAATGAATTTTAGAAAATGAAAATCAAGAATTTGACTATTATTATTTTTTTCAGAATTAAATTATAAGAGTATGATTTTTCATAATTTTTTTGAAAGCCATTTGACTATTTTAAGGTTATAGGAAATTAGTACTCATCAATACGAGTTCATAGAATTTTTCGGTGAATTATTTGGAGTCTCGAGCTATTTTTGGTGAATTTCTGAAGTTGGAGAAAATAGAAAATATGAAATTTTCGAAAATTTCGATAAATTTCGGTAAATTTCGGTAGATTTCGGTAAATTTCGATAAATTTCGGCGAAATTTCGAAAATTTCGGCGAAATTTTCCTGAAAAATTATCAAACATGTGTTTCGATTTCGATACCCCAAAAAAACGAAATTTAATACCTTGATTGTATTATACTTTTTGCCATTTCAAATTCAAACGCTTGAGACAAATTTGAAAAAAAGAAAAAAAAAAAAAAAAGGAAAAACACTGTACTTTTGTTATTAAAGTTATAAAACTAATCCCAATCTTTCATTCTTTTGGGCATTTTAGAAAGTTGACATTTAATTGTTTTCTGAAACAGCATCCTAAACAAAACCAACAAGTCAAACACTAATTCAATCCTCATTCTAATAAAAGCCAACGAGTCACACACTAAGCATGAGGCACTACCGTCAACGTTTCTGTCAGTAAAAATGTGAATTGCCTACGTGGCTTTTGCTGACGGGCCTCTTGTAATGACATGGATGCCATATGTTCTCCATGTGGATTGATAAGCCACGTGTACAGAAAAATAATAATAAAAATATTAAAATATCTTGTAGTGGGAATGTGGGATTCATCATTAATATGTAGTTGAGCGGCCTATTATCAAAAGAAATTGAAAGAAAATTGTTACAATAATCCAAACATATTAAAGAGTGAGACAGAGAGCAGTGACTATTGAGAAGGCACGTCGTCATGGCTCTGGAAGCTCCACCACCACTTCTCAAACCGAAAACCAGAATTTCATTGAACCGCCGCCGGGTCGCCGCCTATGCAGCCGGTTTTCCAGCTTCCCCATTTTCCATTCGGAAAACGAAAACGACTTGCCGTTTGCCAGCTACCACCTTGTTGGCGGTTAAGGAATTGAAGGCGGGTGCGGTGACGGGGGAGGAGGAGATGCAGTCAGACCAAAAGCCGGTGAGAATAGTAGCACTCGTGGGCCAAGGTAGCCTCAGCCCTCTGAAAGACGCACCTTGGGAAGAGGTCATGCTCCACACTGTAAGTAATTAAAACCCAAAATTAATATTTCTCAATATATCACTTGCTTTGTATTGGAGTTGTTCTTTTTCAATGTCAAATTTGTAAACAATTTAAGGAAAATTGTACTTTGTTGTTGGTATAGTTTTAACAAATGATTGAATTGAAACTCGCAATACTCACTTCTCTTTCTCTAGTCTTGATTTTTTTAAGAGAAAAAGGTGAATTAATATCAATTGCACCATAAAAGGGAAGTTTCTAATTACAAATGGTGTGCCTTCATTGTTGGTAAAATAGAGCTTGTGGTGTAAATGTTGATTATCTTTACTAGCTGAGACAAACCCATATGAGAAAACATAGAAAAGGTAGCGATCATGCTGTCTAGGTTCTCAACACCTCTTTTGTTTTAGAACCATAATCTTTTATGCAAAAGGTAGCAGCTTTTGCCTGTATATTTCCATTTTTGATTGTTTATAACTTAAGGACCTCACCCTTCCCTGTTTATCAGTTATCCTTGTGCTTTGGATTGTGCTTGGTTTCTAGTTATCTGAAAGCATGGTTGTTTTGTATTTTTTCCTGATGCTTTCTCCGTACTTTTTTTTTTTGCCATTATGCTTTCTCTGTACTTAAACAGGCAAAAAGACTGAAATGGGTAGACGAAGGATATGAAATGCTTGTTTTTACTGATGATATCTGCCAATCTAATAACCAAAATGCCGCAAATTTCCAGAGGGAGGTACGACGTGCAGATATTTTGGTGATGGTTTCTGTCACGAATCAAGAATCGGTCAAATGGGTTCAATCCAATAGTGAGAATATTGGAAACATAATCTGCTTTGACTCATCTCCCAATTTGACTAACAAATTAGGAGGGTCTTATATTCACAGTGAAACCAAGGGAAGTACATTTGGAAAAATCTTTGACACTTCTCAATCCAAAAAGAACAGGGAATCAGTGGAAGTGGTTCAGACTGTATCACAGGCATGGGGTCGGAATAATTCTGATGATATAAGGTTTTGTTTATTGGTTATAATCAATGCTTATATAAGGCCGGTGCCAATCCTGAAGAATCTAAGATCGAAAGGTCTTTCTACCCTGAGCTGCATGGTGAACAACTGTGGGCCTCAGATACTAAACTGCCTCCTGGATCCCAACTGTAGGAAAGCTCTTCAGTGCTTGAATGAGTGCAGTCCCGTGGATCAAGTCTGTAACTATCGGTGCATTGCTTCGTATGAGAGTCCAAATCTAGAAGCATTTTCTCTGTGTGTGTTGCAGAAGAACAATTGTCTTGGGTTGGATGCAAAGATCCCTGACAAACCTTTTGTGCCACCCATGGTTAAATTTCAAGGGAAGGACTTGTGCCATGAAACTGCTGAAGATCTTTTTGTTGGTTGGTTGGGGAGTTTGAATTGGAGTTGGCGTGTTGTGGCAGGGCAGAACCCAGCTTATGATCAATTTCCTTGCCAGTTTCAGCTCTTTTACAGGGGGAAGGCAAGAGGATCATTTTGGTATGAACCAGTTTTTCAGGTGAAAACATTGGAGGGGAAGATGGTTTGGAGGAGGCGAAAGTATCGTGTCAAGAGAAGTAAAATCCCTGGGACATTCCACTTCAGTGTCTTGGACAACGGGGTTGTTTCAAATGAGTTTTGGACAATTGTGGATGTTGCCGATGATCTTAGTTGGGGTTTGTTTTATTATAGTGGCGCTGCTCGAGTTGCAGGCCAATGTTACACTGGCGCTGTGCTTGTCAGTCCAGATGGGGCATACCCAAATGATGTGCATAGGAGGAGGTTGGTTTCTGCTTTGGAGAAGTGTGGAATTAAAGAGTGGGAGCTGTATACAGTTAATAATTGTTCATGTTTGGACCCTCCCTTAGGAATTCCAGAGGGTTCACGTTTGCATTCTGTGATAGAAGTTAAAGATCAGACAGGGGCATCCATGTTGGGTTTAGCAGATGCTTGAAATTGAAAATGCCCTTGTGCATTGATGAGTCATAGACTCCCAATAGAAGCCTGGATTTAATGGTTGTGAAAACAATGTGAGAAGGCTGGTAATTAAATATTACATGTGATTGCTTTTTGCTCTGGAAGATCAATTTGGCTAAAGAATCTGATTAAGGTTCCTGCTTCCTCAGTAAGTCATTATTGTTTGTCTTTTAATTTTAAGCACAATTAAACTTACTTTTATGTATTTATATTTTGTAGAGTTGTCTTTGTCATTGTAAGTTAAACAATGTAAATTGAGAATCATTGTATGGACAGGGTAAATTCATTGAAGATAGCATATGAATAGTTGCAAAGAAAACTAGCTAAAATCAAACACAAGTCTGTATTCACATGAATGAAATTGAAAGTAGTCTAGACAATTCAGACAACTAGCTAAAATCAAACACAAGTCTGTATTCGAAAGAAATACCATCAGACACAAGCCAAAGTCTCCATGCAATGATAAGTATGCCATCCAACCTGTAAACATTTCTTAGTCTGAGTACCTATGGGAGTTAAGTCACAAAATTTCTTAAAGGTCTTATCTCTAAGATTATATGAGATGAGCTTACATGGAATATGCAACAAAAGGGATGAATCCTCTTCACTTTCCTCTATAGCAACAAAGAGAACAACAAATGAATAAGAGTAACAATCACTAGGGTCATAGTAGTCCCGAACCATCTCAGGAAACGCGGATATTATCAGGTGAAGATCAACATGGTACTTTACAGACCAGCAGAGTAGTCCCTCTCCATCTCAAGCACAACAAATTGAGTAATATAAGGCCGAAAAGTTTCAACACGATAGAAATGGCACCGGACTCACCAGAATATCTATGCTCCCCATTCTCATAACCTGGTAAACTATTCACCACCCCGAAAAAGCACTTCATCTATGTCATAGTGTAACAGCACACCTGCCCTGTTAATCCAATGAATTGCAGTATACCCCGTGGCTGAAGTCTATACCAAATGCATAAACTGCATCAGCGAAAGTAGATATGCCCAACCTCCAACTCCGAGTCTTTGACGAATATATCTCAAGCTCAACTTGTAATTGTGGATAGTCTAAATATGCAGCAGCGTTTCAAAACACATATCACCATGTAATGAAGCGATTGACAACATAATATCACCAAATGTTTGTGGATTTACTAGTAGCTGGAAGTTTGAAGAACTGGTTGGTTGTGGGATTGACAACATAATATCTGCGTGTTGTGTTTACTTGGCAGCAGGTGCTGCACAAGAGCAAGCCATTGCAGGACTGCAGAATCTGAATGCCTGCAGGGTCTTGGATGAAATTGAGAGTTGTTGGGGGGCACCCGGATGGGTTTTCATTTTGTGGAAGAGATATGTAGTAGGATTCAGTTTTTGACTTGTTGAAGAAAAAAAGATCTTAGAGTTTGGGTTTTGGACGGTGTGGCGGTCACAGAATTTGCAATTTGATATAAGAGAGTGCCATTGCTTGGAGATGCATTTGCAGCGGAGCAGAGATCGAGCTGGCAACCACAGGAGGATTTGTGTAAGGAGGTCTTCGTTGTTGGCTATGACTTCTTCTGGTTGGGGCAGAGATTCTGCATTTTTGCTGGTTTGACTTCAATGTGGTCACTGTGAGACTAAAGCAAGCAAGCATCTTGAATCACCTCTTTTTAGAAATTCAGTGCGCCTTCTCATTATGAAATTGTTGCAGTCAGCTTGAAGGAAATTTAGATGTATGAAAAGATTTGTGATGGCTTTATCCCTGATGAGTGCATTTGATTAATCAATCCAGCTTGAGAAGGTTTTATTGTTCTCTGTGACCTCAAAAAATGTGAACTTGATACCGGCACAAGATCATGATTATGCTCACCTAGAACTTTGCCACAACAAGTTGATAGTTGATCATAATATGTTGATAGTTTTTCATATTTGTCACCTATGAAAAAAGATGTGGATGCAATGCAATGCTTGAGATCAAACTTAAACGAAGATGACAAATATGTTGTGGACTTGAAGCATAACAAAAAGGGAAAATGTGATGAAAAAGACTCAAACTTGTGTGTTGGAGTCAGATCAAGACACCCATTCAAAAGTGCATCCGTCGTAACTATTACTTCACTTAAGGTTCACATGAGATTATTCCGTCAAATCCGTTAACCTTTTTCTGTTAAAAATATTAAAATATTATTTTTTCACTATTAAAATATTTATAAAATTAAAAAAAATAACACTAGAATAAGAAAATTAATAAAAAATAAAAAAAACTAAAAGAAGAAAAAATAAAAACAAATTATAGAAGAAGAAATATTATAATTGTTAACGGAAAAATAATTATAAATAATTATTATAATTTTTCTTCTTTCTGTTTTTTAATTTTTATTAATTTTATTCTTTTAGTTTTATTTTTTAATTTTTATAAATATTTTAATAGTGAAAAAAAAAGTATTTTAATATTTTTAACGAAAAGTGTTAACGGATTGGGTTAATTTTAGGAAAATGACACCAACTTAAGTGTCGGAATCAGATCAGGACTCGTCCTTCAAAAGTGTACCCGTTAGGACTAATACTTTACTTAAGCCTTAAATAAGGGTCTTCCGTCAAATCTGTTATACTTNGTAGGCATATATATATATATATATTTTTTTTTTTTTTCTATTTTTTAATAATTAATTTTATAAATATTTTTTAATAGTGAGTAAAGTGACAATTTTACCCTTAAAACTAATTGACAGAAGACCTTTATTTGAAGCTTAAGTGAAGTATTAGTCCTAACGGATACACTTTTGAAGGAGGAGTCCTGATTTGGCTCTGACATACAAGTTGGAGTCCTTTTCCTCAAATTATCTTTAACGGATTTGACGGAATAGCCTCATTTGAGATTTAAGTAAATTAGTAGTTCTGACAGATACACTTTTGAGGAAGGAGTTATGATCTAGCTCCGACACCTAAGTTGGAGTCCTTTTCCTAAAATTAACCCTAACAAAAATGATAGAATCAATGCTCCACGTGGTGGTTGTCTACCCAGTCAACAATCCATTTTAATTTATTTCTTTTTCATATGTTATCTAATTTCTCCAAATTCATAGATTCACCAAAAATAGCTCGGGATTCCAAATAATTCCCCGAAAAATCTTACAAACTCATCTCCATAAGTACTAATTATCTATAGCCTCAAAATAGTTAAATCACTTCTAGAAAAATTATGAAAAATCCTCCTTTCATAATTTAATTTCAAACAATAAAAATAAACAAAATAATCACCAAACTCTTGAATTTTTTTTTTTTTCCAAAATTCTGTTTTACTTAACTAAACTCTAGAACCACAGTCAAAGGTCTTGGTTAGTTAAAACAAAGTTAAGGAATTCTCCAATTCCCTTAATCAAAATTTAAGAACAAGGTTAAAAAGCTTAAGTAACAAAATTACCATAAGCCGAAAATTCAGGATGTTACACATTCTCATGCAATTCGCGATCTATGGGACCTAAGAACTCTACGTTCTACTAGGATTCTAACTCTCATATGAATTAAAGTGGCTTGAATATATCCTTCCAAAATAAGGATTCAAGTATAGGAGTTCATTCCCACAAGGAGTATACTTCTCGGTGACTACAAGTTTATTAAACTTACAGTACTAAGGCCATGAGGTTTCCTCCAAACCTCTATAAATACTCCATTATATGCTCAAGATAAAGGCAATGTCATCTATGGCTCCAAGCTTATTTACTTGGCTTTTATTCAAGTACCTTACTAACTTGATCGTCGAAGGGCCCTTATCCAGCACCACACCGGTGTCCTCTTACCTCGAAGAGTTTTTCCATGTCATTTAAAAAAACAGTAGTTTAGGCGACGAAACTTTGGGCGACGAACCTAAATTCGTCTCTCGAAGATACTTTAGGCGAAGAAATGGTCTTGGCACCATACTTTGGGAGATGAATGTATAGATTTGTCGCCCAAAAGTCCCTTTAGGCAACAAATTCTTTATTTCGTTGCCTAACATGTCTTTGAGCGACAAATTAATTTTGTTGCCCAAAAGGGCATTGAGCGACGAAGTCTAGCTTGGTCGCCTAGCTAAGAGACTTTTGGGCAACGACCTAAGTCCCAATGCCTTTTTTATGTGCATTTATATTTATGTATAAGAATACTATGCGATTGTATTTCTAACGATCGAAACCGTTCATATTTTAGTTTCTCACTCAAAGATCATCCTTGCAAAAAATTAGCTAAATCGGAGATGTAGAAGGTATGTAACGGTAGTCAAACTTATGAACGATCGTGAATTTTCTAATATAATCGAATGGGTTGATGAATTCTGATTTGGACGATTTTTTGCAGGGATGATCTTTGAGTATGAACATAGAAAATGAACGATTCTGATCGTCTAATTTAGGTAATGATGATCAAGTAAGTTGACAGAATAAACGGCTAAGTGTTGATCAAGTAAGGTGTCAATGCCTTTTAGGAGACGAACTGGTTTCGTCGCCTAAGGTGTAAAAAAAGTGGCAGGGTAAATTTGCGCAAAAAAAATTTAGTCCCTTAGGTGACGAAGTTGGCTCGTATTTCGTCACCTAAGGAACCTTTGGGCGACAACCAACTTCATCGCCTAAGGTCTGAATTTTTTCAATTAACCAACCCCCAGATCCCTTTTTCTTCTTCTTCTTTTATTTCTTCCCCTGCGCTTCTCCCTCTTCTTCTTCCTCCATCTCTCTCCTCCACCGCCACCTCCCCTCTCCTCTCCTCCCCGAAAATTGTCTCTCTCCCTGACCGCTGCCTTCCCCTTCGAACCTACCCCACCTAAACCCTTTTTCTCTCATCTTCCTCATCCTCTTTCTCTCTGCCAACCCACTTAAACCTCCCATCCCTCTCCTCCCCAACCCCACCCACCGAAACCCCCAGCCCCTCATCTTTCTCTCTCCCCGCCAGCACACCACCTCCCAAACCCCAATCAGGTTTATGGGCTTTTTTGGCTCATTTTTTTTTTTCATTTTTGTATTGTTTTATATTTTATAATTTTTTTATTGTAAATTGTTTTTAATTTGTGGGTCTTTTTTTGGTAATCATTTTTTTGTAGGAATTAAGGAATTGCATAATTTTGATTTGAGGAATTGTGGAATTTTGAGGAATTCAGGAGTTTTGAGGTAAAATTGTTAAAATTTATTAGCTAGTTTGTATGTTTGTAAAAAAATTTTAGTTAGTTTGCATGCTTGTTTGTTTAAATTAGTTAATTATAAAATTTATTACTTTGTTTGTATGTTTTAATTGTAAAATTTATTGATTAGTTTCTTATGATAAGTTTAGTTTAGTTGTATTTTGAAATTTATTTTACTTATTAAATGTATATTGTTGAGGATAAAAATGTATATATATATATAATCAAGAATGCTGTAAAACTAACTAGTTAGCAAGTTAATATAAAGCTAACCACCATGTTGGGTTCACTGCACAATGTAATCTCAAAATACGAACCATCCAATTTTTAGATCCTACTTTAAAGATCATCTCTATAAAAAATCTCTAAAATCGGAAGTCATTTAGCCATTTGATTATGATAACAATTATTTATATGCTTTTATCGAAAACAGTGACCGTCTATTTATTTGATCACAATTAGATGACTAAATGATTTCTGATTTAGTTGATTTTTTGCAATAATGATATTTGAAGTAAGGACTAAAAAATGAACTGTTCGGATTATGAGATTAGTGATATGGTGGACCCGAAAGCATGGTTAGTTTTGTATTAACTTACTAACTAGTTAGCTTTAGAGCACTCATATATATATATAATTATAATCAATTGGCAAAATGAATTCTGATTTTGGAAATCTTTTATAGAGATGATCTTTGAAATAGGGCCTAAAAAATGGACGGTTCGGATTTTGACATTACATTGTGTAGTGGGTCAAATAAGGTGGTTAGATTTGGTTATATTTCGAGTCTCCAGTTCGACCATTTAAGCCAAGCAGCAAGGGAAGTAAAATCTCTTGTAAACCCCCTAGGCCTGCTGTGGATTATATGCCTTTGACTGGCCTAAAGAATTAATCTGGTGTGCGAAAGCTGGCCCATGACACCATAGGTTACCTAAAAAAAAAGTGATGCCTCTAGCATTATTGTTATATTTAACAAAAAAGTTGACGTATGTGCCACATTAGCACCATTCGCAAAGTATGTGTGGCAATTGACCAATTTTTTTTATGAACTGTAATTACGCGCGCATATGCTAGAGTTTGGATGGTAATGCGCAAAAGGACCTTTCCAAAATTGAAATTTTGGGCCCAATACTCGGTAGAGTCCAAACATAACAATAAAAAATAAAGTAAATGGTTTTAAAGTCCATTTTAAAGATCTTAATGATAAATAAACTCAGGTTGCAATTACAAATAGGTGCACTTTTTGACAAATAAGCCCATGTATAACTTTCTCCATGTTTTTTGTGTTGAGCCCTAGCCCCTTTACTGACCCCTCAGCTTGTTTTTTTTTTTTTTTTGTGTTTTTTTTAACTGGTCAAATTGCTACTTTCGAATAATGGCAATTAGTAACAGTCATTTTTACGTTATAACACTGATGAATGTGACTTCATAAGCTTAAATTTTGTGTTTTATGTTGGTTTCATTAGTCTTTGATATGTTATGTAAAAAAAGACATAAGGTATATCTAAGAGTATTATTTTAATGCAGTTCAAATAGCTACTGTCTGACTGTGACAATTGTTGAGCGCTCAGTACTGTTCGCCGAGTACTCGGTGGATTTCGTGTTCACTGTAGCGCGTGAGTTGAGTTATCAACCTTATTTTTCAACTAGAATTAAAAAAAAAAAAAAAAACTTTTATTTAGGTCTTTTAATTTAACAATTTACTGAATAAAACTTTATGTCTTTTAAAATTCTAATTAAAGTCGAATAATATTATAACAATTTCATATTACATAATATTGGTCTATTAGTTTAAATTTTTTCACATATACCTAGTGCCGAGCCCTTGGCGGTCATTTTTTAGTGTTCAGCAATGCATTTTTATTTGTTCTTAGAGTTGAAACTTAACATGTAGCTTCTACAAACCTTATTCTATACTCTAAGAAAGTACGAGTTGAATATATATTTTTTTTTTAAAAGGGAAAACTTCGGGTCTATAATTAATGCCCAAATATGAAAGGCTTATTATGATTTTTGCCCCCTGAACTATGATTCCATTCCTAATGTGCCCCCTGCCTTATTAATTTTATCAATTTACCCCCTAACAGTTACAACGTTATTCTAATATACCCCTTCGTCCAATTTCCGTCTCAACTTCCGTCTATTTTGCTGATGTGGCAGGGTATATTGGTCATTTTGACCTCCCTGGACCATTCAGCACCCCATTTTTTCCACCTAGACAGCCCCCAATTGCCACATACCCACATGTGGGACCCACCCGATGCCAGCTCAGCTGGCCCATAGACCCAGTCTTATTGGGTGAACTGGATCAATCTCCATCAAACCATCATCGCATCCCCTCCGTTTTCAGAAGATTCTCTGCAATTAGGGTTCCATCATCGCATCGCCTCCTTTCTTCAGAAGATTCACGGACGGAAGCCGAGATTCTCTGCGTCTGGGTGTGGGATTTTGAGCTGATTTGGTGAAGTGAGGTCTGAAGATTCATTTGCCACACAAAAGTAAGTTTTTTTGAACTTTTGGAACTGTTAGGGTTTTGGACTTTTGAGCTTTTTGGTTTGTTTTATTGTGTATCGATGAGTGGTGTGCCATGTGCAAGATTCTTTGCATTTTAAAGTTTTTTTGAACTTTTGGAAGTGTTAGGAATTGTTTATTGTTTTAGACCCCAGTTTTCAACGAATGTGGTCCATGGTTGGTGTCGTGTACTTGTGTAATAGTGGGTTGGGGGTTTTTATCTACCATTCAATATTGGAAACAAAATTTGTCTTTTACCTGGTGTTGCAACTTTATGGTTTTAGATTGGTTGGTGTCGTGTCTTTTAGTGCATAAATGAGGCTTCCATTTATATATGCTGCCAAGGGTTGTTACACCTAATAAATTTCATTAAACATACTTCCAGTGAAAAAAACTAAGAGGAGAGTGGAACCTGCTGATGGCGAAAGGGTCAATGTGATTGAGGTGGAAAGTGAGTTTGAAGATGATAATGCAGATGATGGTGAGTCTGAAGATTATAATGCTGAAGATGAAGATGATAATGCTGAGGAGGGTGAGTCTGAAGATGAAGATGATAATGTTGAGGAGGGTGAGTCTGAAGATGATAATGCAGAAGAGGGTGCTGATGAATATGAGGAAGATGATGCAGCTGATCCTTTGTTTGAGGATGAATTTTATGGAGTTAGTGATCAAGAGATTAGGCTAGTGAGGGATGATGATAGGCTATTTGAGGGATACATAGACCCCACTGCTGATGACAGAGACCCTAATACTGAATTGGATGATAATGTGGTTTCGGATGAGCAAATTGATGATGAGGTGAGGACACCAGACAACTCATCAGATGAAGATCTTCCTCAGCAGGGCACTGTAGTTAAAAGACCAAAGAGGAGACTGCCCAAGTTTCATGAATTCAATGAGGATGTAGACCTAAAGGACCCTAATTTTAAGTTGGGAGACAAGTTTGCCACTGCTAATTTGTTTAGAAGGGTTGTTAAAGAGTTCTCACTGAAATGTGGTAGACAAATTGATTTTGTGAAAAATGATAAAAATGCAATAAGGGCAGTTTGTAAGAAGAAGTGTGGGTTTGTTGTGTTTGCATCCTCATAGAATGGTAGTTCTGAGTTGTATGTGAAGACCTTGGTGGACAATCATGTTTGCAATAAGGAAACAGTAAGCAAGCATCTCACTGCAGATTGGCTTGCAAAGAGGTATATGACTCAACTTGCTTACAACCCGAGATGGGAGCTGAATTCTTTCAAGGAACAGGTCCTAAATGAGACAGGGATAAATGCACAAGCCTCATTGATCTACAGAGCAAAGGCTAAGGCCACTGTGTTACTTGAGGGAACATATATGCAACAATATGGACAAATGTGGGACTATTGTGCTGAGTTGTTGAGGAGAAATAGGGGAAGCACAGTGATATTGAAGACATCTGGTGGTGAGCAAGATGCTATTAGGTTCCAGAGGGTGTACATTTGTCTTGGTGCCTTGAAGAGAGGTTTTTTAGAGGGATGTAGGAAAGTAGTTGGGCTGGATGGGTGTCACATCAAAGGACCTCATCCTGGACAGATTCTAAGTGCTGTTGGGATAGATGCCAACAATGGCATGTACCCAATAGCATATGCTGTGGTTGAGGTGGAGAATTATGAGACATGGTACTGGTTTCTGGAACTGGTGGGGGGTGACTTGCACATTGAAAATTCGCATCATTGGGCATTTTTAAGTGACAAGCAGAAGGGACTCATAGATGCCATCAAGGATCAGTACCCCGAGTCAGAGCATAGACATTGCCTTAAGCATTTATATGCTAATTTCAGTCAAAAGCACAAAGGTTTGGCATTGAAGAAGCAAATGGAGAAAATAGCAAGGGCCACCACACTGGAGTGGTTTGATGCTGAAATGAAGAAGATGCTTGAATTGGATGAGGCTGCTTTTAAGTGGTTGCATGAAAAGGATCCTAAGAATTGGGCTCTTTCTCATTACAGTACCCAATTCAAGTGTGAAAAGATGCTGAACAACTACTGTGAGGCCTTCAACATGGCTATATTGGAGGCTAGAGATAAGCCCATTCTGACTTTGTTGGAAAAGATCAGAATGTACTTGATGTTGTTAACAGCCACTAGAAGGGCAGGTGTTGAGAGGTGGCATCATGAGGTAAGTCCTAGGGTGGTTAAGAAATTGAATGACATTAGAGATGAGGCAAGGTGGTGCATTCCAAGACCAGCAGACAAGAACAAATACCAGGTTATCCAGCATGGTGGCAACAGGAGCTTTGTGGTTGATTTGGTCCAGCATACTTGTTCATGTAAAGCTTGGGACCTAAGTAGGCTGCCATGTGTTCATGCTTGCTCAGCTATAAGCTACTTAAATGGGGATCCCCTTCAGTATGTGAACAATTGTTACAAGAAAGATGCTTATATAAGAACCTACAGGGAGCTGATTGAGCCAATGCCAAGTAGTGATCAGTGGAAAAAGATTGGAAAAGCCCCAATGCTACCACCACTTTACCACAAGCAGCCAGGTAGACCTAAAAAGTCAAGGGTTAAAGCACCAAATGAAAGCCCCAAAAGGCCAAGTCAAGCTCACAAGCTGCAAAAGTTTAACTTCCACACAAAGTGTGGTAATTGTGGAGAGATTGGGCATAATGTTAGGAGTTGTAAAGCAAGTGTTGGGACTTGGGGCAAAAAGCAGGTAAATAATGGCCTTCTCATTTTTTCATATGTGTATGCAATCTATTGTTGGGCTTTGGTTCTCATTTTATCATGTGTACATGCAGGCTGCTAAGAGTGCAAGGACCACTACAGATGGAAGTGCATGTCTTTCACGCAGGCCCACAAAACAACCAGTGAGTGGACTTGACACTTTAGTGTTGTCATGTTACTTGACACTTTAGCATTTAACTTTGGCTATTTTTTTGGTATGTTTCATGTAGTTCAATAGACAGACCCAAAACAATGGAGAGGGACCATCAAAGAGAACAAATCCATTGAGGAAGGCAAGATGTGTATCACATATGAGCCATCAGGAGGGTGAAGGGCCTTCAAATAATGTCCAAAAAGAAGGGCCATCTCAGCAGGACAACTTTGAGGGTCCATATGAATATGACAACTTTGAAGGTCCATCTCAGCAAGCCACTCAAGGTCCATCCCAGCCTCAGCCATCCCAATCTTGTGGAGACCCCCAACAACAAGCCCAACCTTATGGAGACCCCCAGCCTCAGCAAGCCCAACCTGGCACCAAGAAGGGCAAGAATAAGAAGCCCAAGACTGCAAACCAGCTATTCAGGGAGAAGTGTTTGAACTTGCAGAGGGTCACATTTGGATGGTTGGATTGATGATGTTAAGACAACTAGTCATTTTTTGAGAACTTTGATATGGGTGGCAGACAATTGTCAAGATGATGTTGGTTTTAGGCTCATTTTGTAAAACTTGCATATTGCCATGTTTTGTGTACTTTGTAAGCAGGTGTAGATGTTTGGATGTCTTGTGTTGCTTTTAGGCACATTTTGTGAACCTTGGAAGGCTTGTGTTGCTTTTCGGATGATTGTATGCAGGGTATGCAGGGGTTGCAATATATAATATGTCATATTACTGCAAAATTCATGTCCATTTATTTTCACAGAAAATCTATGTCAATTTATTTCAAATAGGATCAACCATTAATTCATGTCAATTTATTGTCCAAACCCATGCCAATTCACCTTAGTTTTTCATACTATTCATAATCATATTTATTTCGTTTTCATACCATTCCTAATCAAATTCATTGCATAATATGGAAAGAAAATCTAAATAATATATACATTGTCAATTTCATTACAACACAATTTCC
>QANW01010978.1:573039-599264 GCA_003254865.1 Dryas drummondii | reverse complement strand
GATGCCCTTAATAGCATAATAACCAACAAAATTCCCCAGGAGACAACCATACATTGTCAATTTCATTACAAACCCAGTTGGATATTTTCCATACTTATGCCCTTAATAGCATAATAGCCAAGAAAATAGCATAATACCAGGGCAACCCACAAGCGCTTTTCTCTAGCATTCTCTCTTTCAACCATTACTCTAGGACCCTCAATACCATTAAGCCTTCTCCGCAGCCCATGGATCACATCCCTTGAACGATCGCACATCTTTGGATCCAGCCACACGAAAAAACCACAACCCGTGTTTTTCTGCAAAACCAACCATTATTAGCTCTAACTAAATTATTAAACATAAACCATGAACCAGAATCAACTTATAAATCTCACCCCAGTCCACTTTGGACACCCATGAAACCTCCTCCCTGGATTCAAATCTGTCCAGGAGGTGGATATTCGTGCAACCAATCCACAGTGGCAGCGCAGTGATGATTCACCATCAGCATCTTCGTTGTGCGTCCTGCTCTGGTAGCTTCGATGGCTGCTTCGACTCATTTTGAAGAAAAGAGAAAATTGATGCTAGTGGAGAGAGGGAGAGAGGTAAGCTCGATTCTGAAAAAAAAACATGGGTATTTTTTTGTTTTAGAGATGGGGATTTGATGAGATAAAGACGGCCAGCTGAGCTGGCATCGAGTGGGTCCCACATGTGGGTATGTGGCAATTGGGGGCTGTCTAGGTGGAAAAAATGGGGTGCTGAATGGGCCAGGGAGGTCGAAATGACCAATATATCCTGCCACATCAGCAAAATAGACGGAAGTTGAGACGGAAATTGGACGAAGGGGTATATTAGAATAACGTTGTAACTGTTAGGGGGTAAATTGATAAAATTAATAAGGTATGGGGCACATTAGGAATGGAATCATAGTTCAGGGGGCAAAAATCATAATAAGCCAATATGAAAATAAAAACCTGAAACAAAGAACCCCAACCGTAAGCGCGCCATTCTCTCTGTCTCTCCCCCTCTATCTTTCTCTGGTTCTGCCATAAAATTCTCGAGGGTTACAAAATCGTTCGTTCGCACTCCTACAGAACCGACCTATTTTTGATATCATGAGTAGTAAGAGGGAAAACCCACTGCGTCTGGAAGATTCAATGCCGAAAAGAGTATGCTCAGCTTTTGAATTTGTTCGATACGATGTTAGACTGGTTTTACCCTAGATAATTCATCATTCGCATCTTTTTCTCTTATAATTCAATTCTTTTTTAACTTGTTCCCCGATATCTAATATATTGTTGTCATCGTTATTTGGGTTATCTTTTTTTTTTTTTTTTTTGTAAAATAAATTTAATAATTTAATGAGGCCATGCCATGAAATTAAAGACATATGATTGATTATACCTTTAGTACTTACTCCTTTGATGTTTTTTCTTTTGTTTTCTTTGGGCAATTTCAATTCAATTCACCAGAATGAGTTCAATTTGGTGGACCGGATCAGTGAGTTGGCAGATGGAATTCTTGCTACCATATTGTCTCATTTGCCGCTTAACGAAGCAGCAGCTACTAGCATCCTCTCTAAGCGATGGCGCTATGTGTGGGCATATATTACCACTTTCAATTTTGATGCTCATAAAACTTTACTCGGCTTCATTGAGCTCGAAAAAAAGTTACAATACCAGAAAAGCTGTAGATACATCAACTGGGTCAATTCTGTGTTGGATCAGCATAGAGCCTCAAACATCAAACGATTCAGGCTTTGCTTTCCTCTAAATTGTTATTTCACCAACTCCATTAATAAATGTGTACAATTTGCTTTGGAAAAGGGAGTTCAAGTGCTTGAGTTGGATTTTGTTGGTCTTGGTGAACTCGATGATATCTATACTTTTCCCCAAGAATTACTAGGTCTCGGTAATGGTTCTGCTCGGGAGCACTTGATATATTCTAACATTCCAACTCGACACCCTTGCGGATACATTGGCTTGCAGTCCCTCAAAGTTCTTCATCTCAAACAAGTTGATGTGACGGAACAAGTTCTTGAATACTTCTTGTCTAACTGTCCAGTCCTTGAACGATTATCAGTGTGTTCTTCTCGAAGTTTGGCCAATGTAAGAGTTGTCGGTCCATCGATTCCATTGAAGTATTTAGTGATAAAAGGATTTGGCCTCGATAGCATTGAGATTCGTGATGCAAACCTTGTGTCACTTAATTACAATGGATTGGTTAAAAACTTGCTTCTCAGTAATCTACCTTTTCTGGTTGAGGTATCCATTTCTTGGGCTTTCTGTACCAGAGATGTCATGAGTATTGCCTTCACCCAACTTTCATGTCGTCTTTCTCAGCTAGAGACTCTCAAGCTGGATATCTACAATGGAGTGGTTAGTATATGTAATTATGATGTCTTGGTTTTCTTTTTCCTTTTTTCAATAATGTTTCTCCTTACTCTTCGTTTGGCTTTCAGGGCTACAACAAGAATGTATTGCCTATATTACCAAATCTCAAGCATTTGGAATTAGTGGTTCTTGCAGATTATTATTGGGGCCTTAGTGAGTTAAATTCTTTCATGAAGGCATCTCCTGGCTTGCAGAGACTTGTGTTGAAGGTATCTATTCATACTTGGTAGATACATAGGGTATTTGTATGTTATTTTGCTCACCTTCTATTCATCCTGTTTTCAGTTTTAAAGAAAAAGTATCAAACAACAAACACAAATAGTATTGTTGAATTTTTCTGCGGGATTGATAAAACATGCTAATATTTTGTGCTGGTAATTCAGTATGATACTTGATTCTGGAAAATTATGAATTGGTTAATGAAGATGGGAATCAGCATTTGTACTATTTATGATGGGAATCAGCATTTGTGCTCATGACGAGTTTTCAGCCGCCTCAAATGAAAAAACATAAATCATAAGGGAGGGAATGGCATGGTTTTATGAGTTTTGAAACTCTGAAGAAGGGACTAGATATGGTAGGGAAGAAGAAGATAAGAGGGGTCTGATATTTGTGTTGGTTTCTTTTATATTGTTTCTGCCTTGTGAAATCTTATCTTCATGTGTTTCGCCTAGGATGGACCCATATATGATATGCATTTGGTTTAATCAAACGTCTGTTATATGACAAGATGATATAATATAACATCTTTATGTTGGATAATTGAGAAAAGATGGGAAACCTGATATTAGACAAAAGCAATGCTGAATTTCTTTTGAATTTTCAGTAGAATAGAAGAAATTGTTAGTTAGTTTTCTCTCTTTCCAGTGATGTTTGTTTCGTGTATCCTATGCTTGGAGATATGTTCTCTTTCATAGTTTATTGGTCTACACACTTGTGAAATCAGTGGTGGTTCTGTTTTTTTTTTTTTTTTTTGGTAAATTAGACTTGATGATCCATGTTGTTCTTTTTGCGTGTACATTAATAAATTTTTTTTGCTTTTTTTGTTTTTTTTTGGCATAGTTGGAATTCAGAGATCAGAACAAAACAAAAATAAAGGAAGCTGCCAAATGTCCCCATCATAACATCAAGGTAGTAGAACTAGTAGGGTATCGAGGTAGTACAAATGCTGTTGAACATGTCATCTACTTGATAGAGAATGCTGTTGCACTCGAGAAAATTATTATTGATCCTGCTCGGCGTTGGCGCCATCATCATACTGGAGCAGATAAGAGAATTGAAGATGTTAAGGAAGAAGCAAAGGCAAGAGATCATGCTATGCACCAGCTTAAGGAAAAAGTGCCTTCAACTATACAATTTGTATGCATGTAGTAAGTGCAGTGCATCTAGAGAGTAGAAATTGTTTGTGTTAGTTTTTATCAAATACTAGGGTTTGATTTATCGATGTTTTTACTGATGTGAGCAAACAAGCTCATAGACATGGGACCTTTTGCTTTATTTTCAAGTTAATGCATTTTGATTTTGACTGGCATTCTGATATGTTCATGAATTTTGTGGTAAATTTGAGATAAATGTGTCACATCTAAGGACCCCTTTGGTAACTACTAAATTATCAGTATGATGATGACGCCAACACTCTCCCCTTGTCATGACCCTGCGCACCCCCCCATTTCAGTTATATTGAAGACTGTTGATGCAAAATGTTTTATTTTTTTCTATGGGGCTTATTTGTTTTTAGCCGTCAATTTATCTGATGATTTTAAATAAAAAGTTTAAGCTTGTAATCTTGACGAGATTCAAAAGGGTTCATTGGAGATGTTAATATGTTAACCCGATAAGGAAAATCTTATTTATTGCATTACACCGGTCAAACAGAACATTTTGTTTATTATGGGTCATATTGATTTGCCTAACCTCAATGTAATTAGTAAAAGAAAACTGTGCCTCTCTATGGGGTATAAAGCTCTTGTTATTTTAGCATATCAGTAATATTTGTTATTATGCATATTTCCAATTCCAACTCTTGCTTGATATTGCACTAAATTGGGGGCAATTTTCAAGGGGTAAATTAAACGATACTTTTATAAGTGGGTCTTCCTTTTTCTATTTTAATCTTTTTTAATTAGTGCTTTTTTCTGAAAGCAATATAACCACAGAAAAAAAAGCTGAAAACATATGCAGACTATTCCTTATAAAATTAGCGTAATATTTTTCTCACTATAATATACATTACAAAGACTACTGTTGTACTACTGAAATTTTAGGCTTAGTTGCATAAGATGATTGTTTTATAAGTATTATAAATCTTACTGTTTTCCTTGTTATAAGGTACTAAAATCTTACACTATCAATATATAATATTACATTATAACAACAGTAGTGGTATTTTGTTTTTGTCTAATCTAGCTCAATAATTTGAGTTAAATCATTTACTAATTTGCCCCAATGAAAGAGCGAACTTTTTGTTGATTTACATGTATGACTACTTGATCACTTGAATAATATTTCTTTTTTGAAAGATGCCTGATGAGCTAAAGAGGCTTGTAGGCTTGTAGCCATTGTTCATTTATTTGGCAACCCCCCCTCTCCTTTCTTACTCATCATTATCATTGCAAATGTTTTAAAGCCATGCAGAGCTGTTCTGTGCTGTTTTTATTGCATGTACTTATATGGCTTATATTTTCCTAAAACCATGGATGATCAGTTACTGGGCTTTGGGGAAGTATGATGAAAGTGTTTCCTTAAGGAGAATCATAAGAGACACAAAGTTGGTGGATTTTGTAATCTTATCCATTACTACTACATTGTTTTCTTTATTTAATTTTAGAACTGAATGGAATCATTTTAATTGTGCTCCATCAAAAGCCTAGCTTGTTTTTAGACTTTGTTCTATTAAATACTTCACTTTCATGCAACTGCACCTAGACATTGCCTAGTAGATACAATGACATCCTTGTTGATATCTGTTATGGATCCCTTTTGCATGAACTTGCTATCTCATTTTGAATATTGCAATTTAATTTGTTTAAGTTTTGTTATTACTTTCTGAAAACCTACTTTTTTTGCAGGTCATCTCGGAACTTGCTATGATTGTGTTTGTTTCCTTTGCCTTTAGACAAGACAATCATGTTTTTTACTTTTCAATCCACTCAATATAAGGTCTGCAAGTATGCAGCATCATCAAAAGAAGAGTGGGAAGAACAATGTAAGCTCCCATTCTCCTTGTAAATTATTAGTTATTTAATTATGCTTGTTTACCTAAATGTTTTTCTCTTGGGAAAATTTTTCATTCAGGACACGTACTTTGGGGTCAATCTTAGTTTAGAACACCAGTTTGGGTTTGTGCTAGTTTAGGACACATATTTAGGATTTGTATTAATGTGGGACAATCCGTCACCTCTGTCAAGAATTCCGTTAAAAATAGACATGTGTCATGCACATGACCTATTTTCAAGGGACAAAATGGACAATTCACCATAATATATTAAAATAATTAAAAATAAAACTAAAACAAAAAAGAAAGAAGAACAAGATGGCAGCGCACCCCTTCTCCACCCAGCCCCAACTCACCTCCGGTGGCCATACTTGCCGGCAGTGACCCCACCATCCCCCCTCTCTATCTCACTCTCTCTCTCCCTCCATTTCTCTATTCCTCTCTTTGTCTCTTTTTCTCTGCAGATCGCACCCTCCTTTTTCTCTCTCTATTNTTTTTTGTGTTTATAGTTTTAAACTTTTTTAATATATTTTTAGTTTTAATCTTGTTTATTTTTAATTATTTTAATATATTATGGTGAATTGTCCATTTTGTCCCTTGAAAATAGGTCATGTGCATGGCACATGTCTATTTTTAACGGAATTCTTGACGGAGGTGACGGATTGTCCCACATTAATACAAATCCTAATTATGTGTCCTAAACTAGCACAAACCCAAACTGGTATCCTAAACTAAGATTGACCCCAAACTAGGTGTCCTGTTTGAAAATTTTTCCCTTTTCTCTTTTAGCACAAATTTCCTTCTTAGTAATATCCTAGCTTTCTTTGTGGCTAGTGAGCTCTGTCATTGATGTTCAGGGGACTTTAGTTTTTCCTTTCTAAGATTAGAGTGATAAGGAAGTGAAAGATATCTCACATGTTTTGATCAACAATAGTCATGTAATTTGTTCCTGAACAAAAATGATGGAACAAGGTCATGTCATTGCTTAAATGCATTAAATTGCCATATTTGTGTTTCTTGAGCAAATATAATCAAATAAAAACACAAATCCAAATCCAAATTCAGTTAACACCTTCCAAGTCTCAACCTGCATGTGATAAGCAAACGTATATTAATAAACAAATATAATCTGTAAGATGGAAGCTTTTATACCTTATGTGCCACCCATGGTTAAATTTCAAGGGAAGGACTGGTGCCATGAACTGCCGAAGATCTTTTTGTTGGTTGGTTGGGGAGTTTGAATTGAAGTTGGCATGTTGTGGCAGGGCAGAACCCAGCTTATGATCAATTTCCTTGCCAGTTCCAATTCTTTTACAGGGGGAAGGCAAGAGGATCGTTTTGGTATGAACCAGTTTTCCAGCTGAAAACATTGGAGGGGAAGATGGTTTGGAGGAGGCGAAAGTATCGTGTCAAGAGAAGTAAAATCCCTGGGACAATCCACTTCAGTGTCTTGGACAACAGGGTTGTTTCGAATGAGTTTTGGACAATTGTTGATGCCGCTGATGATCTTAGTTGGGGTTTGTTTTATTAAATGATGTGCATAGGAGGAGGTTGGTTTCTGCTTTGGAGAAGTGTGGAATTAAAGAGTGGGAGCTGTATACAGTTAATAATTGTTCATGTTTGGACCCTCCCTTAGGAATTCCAGAGGGGTTCACGTTTGCATTATCAGATAAAAGTTAAAGATCAGACAGGGGTATCCATGTTGGGTTTAGCGGATGCTTGAAATGAAAATGCCCTTGTGCATTGATGAGTCATAGACTCCCAATAGAAGCCTGGATTTAATGGATGTCAAAACAATGTGAGAAGGCTGGTAATTAAATGTTACATGTGATTGCTTTTTGCTCTGGAAGATCAATTTGGCCAAGGAATCTGATTAAGGTTCCTGCTTCCTCAGTAAGTCATTATTGTTTGTCTTTTAATTTTAAGCTCAATTAAGCTTACTTTTATGTATTTATATTTTGTAGAGTTGTCTTTGTCATTGTAAGTTAAACAATGTAAATTGAGAATCATTGTACGGATAGGGTAAATTCATTGAAGATAGCATATGAATAGTTGCAAGGAAAACTAGCTAAAATCAAACACAAGTCTGTATTCACATGCATGAAATTGAATGTAGGATAGACAATTCAGACAACTAGCTAAAATCAAACACAAGCCAAAGTCTCCATGTAATGATAAGTATTCCATCCAACCTGTAAACATTTCTTAGTCTGAGTGCCTATGGGAGTTAAGTCACAAAGTTTCTTAAAGGTCTTATCTCTAAGATTATATGAGATGAGCTTACATGGAATATGCAGCAAAAGAGTTGAATCCTCTTCACTTTCCTCTAGTGCAACAAAGAGAACAACAAATGAATACGAGTAACAGTCACTAGGGTCATAGTAGTCCCGAACCATCTCAGGAAATGCGGATATTATCAGGTGAAGATCAACATGGTACTTTACAGACCAGCCAGAGTAGTCCCTCTCCATCTCAAGCACAACAAATTGAGTAATATAAGGCCGAAAAGTTTCAACACGATACAAATGGCCACCAGACTCACCAAAATATCTATGCTCCCCATTCTCATAACCTGGTAAACTATGCACCACCCTGAAACACGCTTCATCTATGTCATAGTGTAACAACACACCTGCCCTGTTAATCCAATGAATAGCGCCATTGCAGTATACCCCGTGGCTGAAGTCTATACCAAATGCATCAACTGCATCAAGGAAAGTAGATATGCCCAACCTCCAACTCCGAGTCTTTGACGAATATATCTCAAGCTCAACTTGTAATTGTGGATAGTCTAAATATGCAGCAGCGTTTCGAACACATATCACCTTGTAATGAAGCGATTTGGAAGGGTCAAAAGCCAAAGAAACACACCAAATGTTTGTGGATTTACTAGTAGCTGGAAGTTTGAAGAACTGGTTGGTTGTGGGATTGACAACATAATATCTGCGTGTTGTGTTTACTTGGCAGCAGGTGCCGCACAAGAGCAAGCCATTGCAGGACTGCAGAATCTGAATGCCTGCAGGGTCTTGGATGAAATTGAGAGGTGTTGGGGGGCACCCAGATGGGTTTTCATTGTGAGGAAGAGATATGTAGTAGGTTTCAATTTTTGACTTGTTAAAGAAGAAAGCAGAGATCTTAGAATTTGGGTTTTGGAGGGTGTGGCGGTCACAGAATTTGCGATTTGAGATAAGAGAGTGCCATTGCTTGGAGATGCATTTGCAGCGGAGCAGAGATCGAGCTGGCAAACACAGGAGGATTTGTGTAAGGAGGTCTTCGTTGTTGGCTATGACTTCTTCTGGTTGGGGGCAGAGATTCTGCATTTTTGCTGGTTTGACTTCAATGTGGTCACTGTGAGACTAAAGCAGAGGGTGTGAAAAATAGAGCAAGCTAGAGATGGATCAAGCTCTGTGACTCAGTCGTTGTTCAATTCAATTCATGTAATGGATCAAGCTCTGTGTTTGAAGTACATCAACATATATTCCTTAATATTTTATAGCGTGGCTAGAGAAAGTTGGAATCACATTTGTCAAATTGTCACTTGTGGAGACTTAACTTTTCTATTTTTTACTCATCCCACCATCTTTCTTATCTGCAAAAAAGAGTCCACAGCTATAAAGAAATGATAGTTGCATAGAACAATCTGAAGTTGGTGCAATAATTGATATTATGATATAATATATATCACTGAATTCTCATTTAATTACACTAAAGATTCTCACTTGACACTAAAGAAAGGATTGTGGAATAACTGATATTATGATATAATATATATCACCGCATTCCTATTTAATTACACTAAAGATTTATCCCACTACAAAATTTTTGCAAGTTCAAAAAATTATAAAAAAACCAAAAAATTAATGCACCAGCCGGGAATCGAACCCGGGTCTGTACCGTGGCAGGGTACTATTCTACCACTAGACCACTGGTGCTCCTTGTTGTCACGAACCTGAAACAAAACTAATTATAGGTTCCTCTTGGCTAGAAAAAGGACCTTTACTACATACTGTCACTGTCGCATTATTTTTCCCAACGCCATAAGCTTAAAAACTTAAAAAATTCAATCAAAACATTATGAAAAATAAATTAAAATATAAAGACCTTTTGAGGCTTGTTAAACAATGGATCTTCACTGAAACTGGTAGAACCAGTGTGAGCCAAGTAATCCGCAAATCCAATTTTTTTTCGTCTGAATCCGCACTTTTAATTTTTTTTTTTTTTAGGTCTGAATTTGCATTTCTAATTTGAGAAAAAGAAGAAAAAAAACTATAAGAAAAAGTATAGATTTGGTAGTCTTTGTTGTTCAAAAATAGTCTTCCCCCAAATGTAATAAATATTGATATTTATGTGGCTATCCACAGTTATCTATTTGCAATTTTTATGTAATTTGTATATATCAAAGTTCTTTCTTGTATAAAACATGGAATCTTAAGAGTGATCCAAGTATCTTTAACCTGATGTGTATAAAAAACACTCTTCTCTCCGTCACTCCATTGTTCTCTTCAGCTTTTCTCTCTTATTTTATAACACTATTTATCATTTCTAGGTCATGTTTGTTTCCTCCTGTGCATCAGAAACAATGGAGCAAAGTGAATGCAGTGTCTGGGTGCCAACACTCCTCTCTCTCCAAAATCATAATATTCATTTTACTCTAATTCACCTGAACTTGGGGAGGAAAAAAACTGAAGAAAAATTGTGACCTCCTCTGCCCCATCACCCGCTTCCGCTCCCTTGGTTGGCCATTGCAGCTGACTATACCACACTACAAACTTTTTGGCCAAAAATAAAAAATGGAAGTGAAGGTAAAATGATAAAGGAAAGTTTTAGGAGGTATAACGAGTAATGTGCAGGGTACCAAAAGAACCACCCATGATAAAATCCATCCACCTCTTAGGACAAATCCTCAAGTTCAAGCCTGAGCAATGTCCCTTGAGTCTCTAGTTGCCATCAAATAGCATTATTGAAAGTGATACGTTACAAGAAAACTTGCTCTGCCTCTCTGTAACATAATTAACATTCACTGTTTTTACAATTTTTGGTCTCCCCCTTCTATTAACAGCATTGGACCGCACCAGAACCAGCCTCACAAATCACAGTAAAGAAAACATAACTAAAACAAACAATGATAATCTAACCACATCTGGTATAGACAAATTTAATTCCAAGGACAACCATAGGTTCAAGGTATCAGTTTATAGTTTTCATGCATACATGCACAACCTAACATCACATTGCCTAAGATAGTACATACATTTGGAAATAAACCAGGAAGCTTTTCCTACAGAATTTCTAACAACTAAATGTCCTCAAGTAACTTTACAAATAAACATAACAGAGGAAGCTTTTCTTCCTGAATCAGTTTATAAGTTGATAAAAGTCTACACGTCTCCATATATCTCTGGCAAAATGCATTACTTAAGTAAAAGATCAGTGATGAATTTTGCTAGAGATTTATGTTGGTAAGAATCTTTTGAGTCATTGCTTCACAGAATCTACAGCTACCGGTAAAGAATGGTTGGGTGCGCATCCCAAAAACTTGGCTCAATAATATTACAATGTTCTACAATCACTTTTTTCCGAGAATTTTCATCAGAGGCTTTATTCTCATGTATCAATATATTGTCTTCCTGCATGCAAAAGAAATATAAAGGCTGAAAAAGGAAAACCAAATATCAAAGGAAAAATTACAAAGGACTTAGCATGTGATAAATTATTGGGATAGGCTAGCTTAGTTAGGAGTGTTGGAATGCTTTTTTTTTTTTTTGCCAGAGAGTACTTCGAACATTGTGTTATCTACTCAAGGCTCCACACCAAGAGTTAGGCCAGTCCTTTGAAAGCATTCTAAGTTCCTAACTCATAACTGGGTCTTGCTTTTCATAGACACGTGTTTCCGAATGGCAAATAAAAGAAAAGTTAACAAAAGCATAAATAATTACTTTTCCTTATTTTATCACCACTTCGTATTTTGAAAAATATGGAAACTGTTTAAGTTAATACGGGGAATAGAAGTCCACCAATTTATATTTTTCTTAGAAGAGAGAAAAGGATATAAAGGGTATGCTCCATATATTTCACACTTAGGCTTGGCTTTTTCAGATCCAATGATGATATTGTGCTTAATCTTTTTGATTTTTTGGCCAGAGTGCTAATCTTTCAAAGAGGTCAAAATACTCACTGTTCTGTCTATGAAAGATCTTCTAGTGGGTAACTTTTAAAATTTACGTAGAGGGGCTTTTTTTTAAACCAAAAGTTTTATCAATAATTTCCTAAATTCCCTTTTTCTGGAAATTATATGAAAATGAAATGGAAAACCTATGTAGGGACACCAGGCTGCCATGAAGTAAGGCACACAAACCTACTAGAAGAATGACCTGCAGATGAAGACTAACTGACGTCTGATTCTGTCGTAAGTATTGTACCCTACATGCATGTAGAAATATCTACTAAACCCAATCAACTTGGGGATATCCCAAGTCCCAACTGATGTTTGAGTTAAATTTTACCTTAGTATGATGAAACGAGGATGAAACTATGCATATTCTATAGGGCTGCCCTTTGGTTTGGTTTTTACCGAACCGACCGACTACCGACCAAATTTTTTTCGTTTGGTATACCGATTTTCACAATTCGAAAATCGAAAATCCGAAACCGAAAATATCCGAAAAAAGTTGGTTTGGTTTTGGTAAAAACCGAAAAAAATTGGTAAACCAACCGATTACCGAAAATTATTACCGAAAGAAACCGAATCGATTATTACCGAAAAAACTGAAACAATTACCGAAATTTAGTTATATATGCTTATATAATACTATTATGTTAGTGGTATGATAAATATTAAACTACTAATATCTTAAACAACTATAAAAAAATATAATTGTATAATGTTATCATATTAATATTATCAAAAGTGTGAGTTAAGATATAGAATCATTTTCTAATAAAGTAAATGTTATTATTTTTAGGAAAATAAAAATCTCATCTTTAGATAAGTAATGCATATATATATATACACACTCATATTTATCGGTATATATACATACTAAATTAATAGGATATGTACTAATACATATTATTAAACTAATTATACTAGTATATATTATTACTAGGGTAAAATACTAGTACTATAATAAACTACTAATATTTCTCGTGCAAATATATATTCATCAAACATTATATTTTATGTATCATATTTGATTAAATTTTAATTTATATTAGTATATAATAATTAGTATTATTATAATTAAACTGAAAATGAACTGAAAATATACCGAAGTAAACCGAAAATGAACCGAGGATAAACCGAAGTAAATCGAAAATGAACCAAAAATATCCGATACCAAAATTACCAAAATCGAACCGAAAACTGAAATTTACCAAAAATTACCAAACCAAAAAATACCGAAACCAAAAAATACCGAAATCGAAAAATACCGAATTTTTTGGTTTTGATTTGGTAAGCCCCAATACCGATCCGAACCGACCGATGGGCAGCCCTAATATTCTATAAATCATATTTCCACATGAAATAATAAGATATATTTGTTGACACTGGTACAATGGTCAATACTAGACTTAATCTTGGGAAAAAGGTTGGGCTGTCAAACTAGCATAAACTAGATGCACTACGAAGCAAATTGACCATCTGGTCCACGTGGTCTCAACTCACAGCCCTGTAAACATGGTTTTGCTAAGAGGCCACATGGATTTTCTGAGAGGCCAAGCTGAGCTAATTAGTCTAGGCTCTGACCCATGTTTTCCTATCATTTTATTATGTGGGCAAAATTTAAAATTAACTGGTGAAGGTATTTCCTTGACACCATATAATAAAGAAACGTTAATATAATAAAGAAATATTGCACTTTGAAATTTTCATGTCCAATAAGGATAGGAAGACAACCTGGTCCCAAAAAGTGGAGGAACCTTGGCGGAACATGACTTGTAAGTTGTTGTAGTCAATACCGAATTGCTTAAGCAGTTTATCTTTGTCTCCTGCTTGGGTACCCTGGCAATTCAAAATTTAAAAAACAAAATTACGTGAGATACTTTATTATGAAAACATGGACTCTAAGTACCCAAAAATAACATGGACTCTGGAGTAACTACATAAATGTAATGAAATAACTATAAAGTAATCATGGGCATATATTGAGATTGGCCAAACATTGAGTTTTCTCTCTTTCTTTTTTCCCTAGAGAGAGAGAGAGAGAGGACATTTTCTAGTACTTACATTGGTGGAAAGCATTCCGACCATGTACAGAGAAAAACCCATAGACACCAATGATCTACCACTATTATTCTTAGTTTTATTATTTTGCCAGAAACCTGAAGGAACATAAAAGAACAAAAGAACTCTGTCCATAAACTACTAATACACTAGATCACCAATAATGGAATAACTGAAAGTCATACTTTGGCTTGCTCCCAAGGGTTTCACATCTTCAAACAAAATGATTCTAGACAACTGACACTATGTATTCCTAGTCCCAATGGTACATAAATGAACATGTGCCTCCGTGTTCATATAGGAGTCTCAACAGTATGACATGCTAGCTAGATTTATGGAAAGCAAGTGCTTCACCAGTCACCACCCTAACCCTTAACCCAATAACTTTGGCCTTAGTTTCTTATGCAACAATGAAGCATATATTACAAAGCTTAGGCATAAGACCATTAGGCACAAACACACACCTTGAACTTTCCCGTCAGAACACTAACATAGGACAAGATTAATAGAAGTAAATCAAAAACACACTTGATGTTTTATTGTTGAATCCTTGATATAGGATTTACAGTGGACATTGGCTTGGGGCCACTTGCAAGTCGCAAAGGTTTGTTCGCATCTGAGTTAAAAACATTGGTTTTCTAAAGGAGAAAGAGAGAGCGAGAGAGAGAGAGAGAGAGAGAGAGAGAGAGAGAGAGAGAGAGAGAGAGAGAGAGAGAGAGAGAGAGAGAGAGAAGCAGATGAACACTAAATAACCATTTGAAAATAGTTCAATAAAACACCTTAAATTTCTAAAATTATAATGAGATCCCTTATCTTAAGGGTTCATTTCTTTGCATTTTCAAGCTTTTACTTCATTAAGAAATAATTCTAGTGTGATGTTAATACCTTTAAAAATCAATCAAAAATTCTTAATTTAGCACATTCTAAAATGTTAATGCACCGAAATTCTGAAAAAGGAAAAAACAGAATGGCTTTGCTTAAATAAATAAAGTGGTATCTACTTCTAGTTGTAAACAATTTAATACCTAATGAATTGCCTGCAGTTAGCAAGGGTTGATATCTTTCTAGACACTAGAAGCATCCCAAACGCACACACAATGTGCAATATTATCATTAATTTTAATTTTGGGAAAACTCATCCTAATTTTCAGATCTATTATTAAAATTATTTAAAGTAATAAGGGGTATAGTTGGCATTTTCTATATGATGATTGATAAATGTGTTTTAATAATATTAAATTATACATATTATAAAGATAAATATAATTCAATCGCAAAGATTCACCTTAAAATAGTATTGTTCCAATAAGAAGAAAAATCTTTAATATTATGTACAAACAATCTTTTTAGAATAGGGTGTCCTTTATATTTTTCAAAAGTTCAGAAAATAATTTAAGAGGTTAAAATGACAAATCAAGTTGTAGCTTTTCCAAAGATAACATTTCTAGATGTGCCTAAAAAGTAAGTTTAAATCAGCTCGTTCTAAGCTGCATCCAGTCACCAGCTCCTTGAACAAACATCTTCAATGAAGTAAAAACTTGAGATGCTAATCCCAACTTATATGACAGTTAGAGAAATACTATGATATGAAATATTAGGAAAAACAGAGCATTATAACAAAAACAAAAAAGAATTCAGCTCGATGATTGTAGGCAGACATTATGATCACCTACAATGTGATTTCAAACATCAACCATTAGTCAATTCGGTAGTTTTTACCCTTTTTTAATCTTTTTTTTTTTCTGGCATTGAGGTGAACCTGATTGAAAAAAATTCCCAAAATTGATTTTAAGGCATCAATACTTACCCACCCATATCCCTTGACATGTTAGTTGGTGTACAGTCTTTCTAAAGAAAATAAATTGTATAGTTTGTCTGTAATCAGGGAGTATGGAGATATCCATTGAGACAGCAATAGGGATTACATTTTTAAAAAGAAAAAGGTAGGCAAACAGATTGAAATAAAGTGCAAGGATGCTCAAAAATAAGTCATTTGAAAAAACATGGAGAATAGATCTTAAGAGAAGAAAATTGTGTTCAAAATAGACTCAGCACAGATTAAGTACCTTTAGAAAATTCTGAGCTTCACTTTTGCTCTTTCCCGACTTAACAAGCTCCCAAAAACAGGTATTGTATTGATTGTTGATATGGCCTGCAACCCAAAAGAAAAGTCCAGAGTATTTACAACCTTATCCAGATGTACATATGTTCAAATGGAAGCTTATAGCTTTTACTGATTAGAAACTTCAAGAGTTATCCTTTTTTTCCCTTCTTGAAAATTTATAGCTGAAATACTCACAATCAACTTGTCTCCATGCCAAATAGTCTCGAAGGATTTCAGATGATGGATAGCATACAGCACGCCCGTCAAAATAAGGAGCGAACTTCAACTCTATCTGAGGGAAGAAATCTTTCCATTTCATTACGTACACAGAAGTGAAGAATGACACAATGGCAGATACAATCTCACTGCAGAAAAATTGGATTTAAGGGGGAAAATGTGCCTCAAGTATAAACATCAGGAAGGACCCAGCAAAAAACATAATATTCAGGATAGGACTTGAGAACATAATTTTCTGGAGGAGTTTTGAAGCCCAAAAGGCTTTTCTTTTACCAAAAGGTACTTCAAAGAATAAAAAAAACATTCTCACAGGAGAACCCCTATATACAAGACACATTTTATCAAATAAAGGGAGGGAAAAGTGCAGTATAAAAGCGAATCACAGAGAAGCACTTTCCTGGGATGGGAGCAAGCATGACCGATAATAACCATAGTTTTATAAAATAACTATAGAAATATTAGTCATCTATACATGCAGAGGTATGAATGCATTGTCAATGATTTTTATCTATACATCTAACAATCCTCTAAAACCTGAACCACAAAGTAATTTCTAATCAAGAAAATCTACTATTAAGAGTTGATTTTTTTAATTACTTCTTCTGTATGGTACTTAGAGTTTTGAACTATATTTATTATAGTGGAAATATTTTCCACTGGGACTGTACTTTATATTTTCTATTGGTTTCAATTGTTTCTCGTCAAATAATAAAAAATAACTATAGAAATATTAGTCATCTATACATGCAGAGGTATGAATGCATTGTCAATGATTTTTATCTATACATCTAACAATCCTCTAAAACCTGAACCACAAAGTAATTTCTAATCAAGAAAATCTACTATTAAGAGTTGATTTTTTTAATTACTTCTTCTGTATGGTACTTAGAGTTTTGAACTATATTTATTATAGTGTAAATATTTTCCACTGGGACTGTACTTTATATTTTCTATTGGTTTCAATTGTTTCTCGTCAAATAATAAAAAATAGTCGACCACCTTAATCAGCTTAATTTTCTTATTGTTCTACCATTTATTGACGGTTCATCAAACATTCTTACATCATAATAGATTTCCTGGTTAGTTGAATTTTTCTTTTAGGTGCTTGGCAGGTCGCCTTTAATCTCCAAATGGAAACTTAATTATACCACATAGACCCATACAGAGTACTCATAAACAGCATACATAATTAAGGAACTATAAGAAAGATGATGGAAGAGAAACCTTGCTTTCCTTTGATAGAACTGAGAATCCTTCTTCAAAACAAAGCTGCAAATAACAGGAACAATCAGATTACAGATGGTGTAGATCAAAAGTTCCGCTAAACTTCTATTTCTACCTGTATTCATCACTGACTCCATAGGAGAAAACTATGTCTTGAAACTCTTTTACCACGGCCACTGAACATGAATTCATAAGGTTGAGAGCTTGCTCATCATTCGGCTTCACAAATTCATGAACTTCAGTAAACCTGCCAAGAGCCAAATAATTGAACACTGAGCATCATTTAGAGAATTTAGCAGGGCAATCATCAACAAAATCACATGCATCCTTGCAGAAAATTTGATTAGTCTGAGTTATAACTTATACGTATTCAGACTAACAGAGGTGCAGAATTGGCCAGATGTACTGCTGAAGTGGACACATTGTCCACAATCTGTACTTCTTTTGTTTTCCTTTAATAAAGTATCTGTTTATCTTTTTTAAAACATTTAGACTAACTGCAAGAACCATAGGTTACCTTCTCACCTGTGAAAATGGCAACCATCAATTCTAATAACAATCCAAGTTGAAGGGATCAATTTGTTTTCAAACTGGAAGGACCTAACATAATCTGGCTCAACTTTCCCAATGTCCTTTGTAAAACTACCAAGCTCCTTCAGAAGAATTGGGTGCTTGCTCCAAAAACTTCTCCCAGCTATATTCTTTGAATGGACTATGCATGACTTTTTCCTAAGTCTTTTGACTGGATAACCATTCTCATTGTGCTTCACAACATCAATCGCCTGAATAAAGTACCATGAATATCACAGAATAAGAAGTCAAAAAGTCATCTACAAGGTAACGTGAACAACATGCATAGGAAAGCAAATGAAAATCAAACATATGAAATAAAAAAAATAAAAATAAAAAACAAAAGGGGAAAAAATAAAAAGATAAAATTCTAACATAGTGATCACTGATCAGCATTCAACAAAAAAACCAAACTCTTTCTCATCAGTAAATTAAAATCACAGGTTTTTGTATCAATAAAGACACCCAAATGCTTTTTAATTATTCAAGTTGAAATTTAATGGACTGTGGTCAGATTGGTAGCCAGCAGATACTGCAGCCTAAAGTCTAAGTAGCAGTCCAAGAACAACAGCTAAACATTGTCAATTTGCCAAGCATCTCTTCTTAGATCTCGATGTGACACTTCAAGTTCTAGAAA
This sequence comes from Dryas drummondii, assembly GCA_003254865.1. Taxonomy (NCBI): domain Eukaryota; kingdom Viridiplantae; phylum Streptophyta; class Magnoliopsida; order Rosales; family Rosaceae; genus Dryas; species Dryas drummondii. Next base: position 580,679 of record QANW01010978.1, on the reverse strand, counting down.
GCATCAAATCACAAAAACAAAATTATGCAGCCAACCAAGAAAGCTCAAAAAAATCAGGAAAGGGTCCCCTTGCAAAGAACTATGTACACCAAAAAAACACCCTAGCTGTTGTGTTAAATTAACAGTAGAATATTGTAGCTGTATAAACTAAAACAACTTTGAGACCCTTATCCAAATGCTAATTTGATGGTGCATGAACTAAAAAAAAATGCCAATCAGATGTTGTCGTATGTCTATTAAAAAAATTGTTAAAACCGAGATTGGACAGTTATTCTGCTCTTGCTTGATACAAATCATCTTTAGGTATGACCGTATAAACTGTCAAATATTTCCAATCCATAATGACCTAACAAGTCTTCCTTTTTCCTTTTGGTCAGATAACTAGTATTCATTAATGATATGAATTTTCAAGCCAGTTTCTAATACAAACAAAAATCTACAGAAGTAGTGTAGTAATTTTTAAGACTAGACAAAGGGCAACCACATTCGAGTAACAACTTTAATTCCTCTCCAGTTCTCAAATTTTCTTCTCTCTCTCTCTCTCTTCTGATTCTAAAAACTCTCTCTATCTCTCTCTCTCACGCTATTTTAATATGTATATTATTATTTATTCTACACACACTAGCAATGTCGAAATATGCATTATGCGAGTGCATGCATAATGAAACCTCCACTTCCTATCATTCAAGGACTCTTATTTAGCAATCTCAACTTACACCATTAGCTCAAAAAATGGGAAAAGAAAATATTAAAAAGCATCAGAGTTCTACTTTTTCAGTAGGGTGAAACCTCCTAAAAACAGAAACTGAAAGCTTTGATTACTGATATCAATAAATTATAGAAATAAAAGATAACCTCATTTTTCAAAACACATGATCCCTGACGGAACATTGCGTTCAATTTTTGGTAGTTGATCTCAAACTTCTCAAAAAGCAGGTCATTTTTCTCTTCTTTACTGGTGCCCTGTGGATTTCAAAGATACACCATAAGTGAAGAAAAAAAAATGGAACTATAAATATGAACATTCAACATGTCAGTTTGAACATTTAAAATTAATTTTTAATGGAAAATCTAACCACATGCTATACGCCATCCCAAGTAGTTCAACTAGGAAAATTTGACCATTTGGAAAGATGAGAACGAACAAAATGTTAAAAAGAAAATGATACAAAATCAGAGTACAATGAGAAGGAAAATTAGAGGAACATATGCTACAGTTTAATATAGCCTCTTACGTAAAATATATTGTTCCACATATAAAGATGCATATCAAGATGCCAATCAGGGCATAAAAATTATAATTAAGTCTCATACCTTTAGAAACTCTAGTGCTTCGCTTTCGGTCTTTCCACATTTAATTAGCTCCCATAGGCAAGTGTTATGCAGGTTATTCATATGACCTGCAGAACACAACAAGTACATGGGAAATTAAATCTATCTTTTTTTTTTTTACAGGTTTCCTTTAAAGTTTTGAAAGTTTTCCATGAATCAAGACTTATCATGTCAAGATGACTATAGTAATTGTCATACTCGAAACACCATTTGTGAGAGTACTTACAATTATTTTGTCTCCACAAAAGATATGATTGGAGGACTTCCACTGAAGCACAACGTATAACCTGTGCATGAAATGAAGGTGGGTATCTTAACTCCTTATGAGGGAAGAATTCTCGCCATTTCGTGACATATACCGAAGTGAAGAAAGATACAATAATGGACTCTACTTTGCTGCACAAACAATTTGCATATAAATGATTTCACCAAAAAGAAATTAAATACAACCCAGGAATGAAACAGCTACAATAAGCATTGTTATAACAATTATAGATTGAGAATTGAAACCTGGCACGCCTCTGGTAGAACTTGGACGTCTTCTTGAAGACAAAGCTGCAATGACCAGGGTACAACAAACTGAAGCTCTCATACATATACCCAAGTTAGTGTAAATGGCAGAGACAGAGTACCTGTACTCATCACTGAACCCATATGAAAAGACTATGTCTGGAAACTCCTCTGACACAGAAATGGCGCATGAGTTCATCAAATTCAAAGCTACCTCATCATTTGGCTTCACAAACTCATGCACTTGAGAAAACCTTCCAAAAAAAAAACAGGAAGAATGAGAGGCATGCACATACATTACTGAGGGCGAAGAGTGAGGAAGAGGTAGGCACCTTCGAAAATCTCGGCCGTCGATTCGAACAAGGATCAAATTGGGCAGGAAAACCTCGTCGTCGACTTCGTATGACTTGACATACTCGTATTTGCTGTTAGCCATGTTCACGTCGTGGGACTATTCTCAGTGACCAATACCACTAGAGTCTGCGAGAGAGACTCAGAGAGACAGTGAGGAGGTTTCGAGAGGATGGGTCACTGGGTCAATGGGGTTTCAGGTTTCTGTTTTAGTGAATTAAATTGGGAAAAATGCATTTTTAGTCGTGTGTTTTACCAAGAGTCCAAGACTAAAGGTGTTAAATTTCGTTCGCCAAAAATTTCGATTTTGTGGGGTGTCGAAATCGAAATCTATATTTGATAATTTCGGCGAAATTTTCGCCGGTGATCTGGTTTTGGACTTCTGGGTTTTTGGAGAGGAGGCTGGGTTTTGNTTACTATATTGATAAAAAACATTGAAGACACGAAATTATATAGTAGGTTTTATGTGATATAAGATGAATATAATGTGCGCTAGTGGTAAATACTGTTAAAAAAATGGGTCACTAATTAATAATTATATAAATAACACCTTAAATTTATTTATATTACAATTTTAAATCATGAATTAAATAAGTATTCAATACCACTTAGAGTTCCTAGCAGGTTCAAAAGTTTCGCTGTCTTCAGTATCATCATGTCCAGAGTAGGTAAATTGTGAAGAATAATCACCCCAAGATACATCTTCAGCATAACTTTGCATATAATTTCCAACATGCCAACCGTATGAATCAGGAGGTGGTATTTGTGGTGGGATTTGCAGAATATTATGAATTCTAGCCTTTCTAGGTTTCTACTCTCTTTTCAAACAAATGGGTCATATTTGGTTTTAGACTGATATGAACAAAATCGATAATAGAAATTATAGAATCAAGAATCAACTCAATCAAGCTTTTTGACAAAACAAATTTCAATTCATATACTAGACTACAAGCAAGTTTATCATTATCATTTTTCCCACAGCTTTCACTGTCATTTTTTTTACAGATACATTTTTTTTACAGATATATGACTCTCATTCAACTCAAAAAGAATATCCAGGTAATATTACGTATTGACTATGATTGTGAACAACGATAATATATAGTTTTTTTTTTATTTGGTTTGCAATCAAGTCTATCAATCACCTGCATAGACTTGACATAAAAAAGAAAAAAAAACGAAAAGAAATATTTGAAAACTAATTAAATAAACACCATAGTAATTAACGTTTGTATTTAGATGAATTAGTAGAATTACAAGGAAATTGCTTCTCAAAAAATAGAAAATACAAGGGAATCAAATGAAAGAAGCCCTGACCCAATGCTCCTTTTTGGATGACACCCACGTTCCATTAATCCACTAAAGTCAAAGAATGTACTCCTTGTTCCATTAATCCACTAAGCAAAAGTGCTCCGCTCTCGGGTCTCTCATTTTCTTGCAGTACCCATTTACCCACCTTCCTTAGCTTTGCTATATCTTTTTTCTCATTTCATTTTCAATTTTTTTTTGGGTTCCCATTTTTGGTTTTGAGGTTCTAACTTCTTAGCTCTGTCAGTCAACTTTAAAGATCCACCATTTCTCTCACTTTATTCCAAGTTTCAAAGGGTACGCTTCTCTGACTCTTAAGAATTTATTTTGACTTCATTTCACCACCTCTGCTTCCAGATCTTCATTAATCTGTTATTGCATTCTTGTGTGGCTCTGTCTGAGTTTGGATCAGAGAAATTCTTTTTTTTTTTTTTGTGTAATGTTAAAATCAGCTATTTGGGTTCTACAGCTTTTAGATCGGTTTCTGGAAAAGCTGAGAAAAAGATTTGATTTTGGGCTTCTGGGTTTTCCGTAGATTTGTTAAAGTTGCTAAATTGTTTAACTTTGTGGTTTTACCTTCACAGCGAAATTTCGTCAAATTTCGTCGAAATTTCGCTAAAATTTCGACGAAATTTGACATAAATGCACTTGAAGGGGAATCGAAATTTCGTCCGAAATTTTGGCGAAATTTCGCCGAAATATTACCGAAATTTCATGGTTATGTGATAAAATTTCGGGATCCCAAAAAAACGAAAATTTCGGCGAAATTTCACTCCTTGCCTTGACATAAAAGCCTTTCTCTTCTACTTAAACTTTGTCCTTCTTTCTTTTTCTCCTACAAATTTGTATAAATTATTAGAGTCAGTTTACCTGAAACACTGTAACCATTAGGGCTGGGTCGGGTTGACCGAAAAACCGAGGCCGAGCCCGAAACCGGCCCAACCGATACTGAAAAAAACCGTACCGAAATAAAACCGTACCGAACCGGGAGGTTCGGACTCGGTTCCGGTTCCCATATCCTTAAACCGTCGGTAAATCGAACCGAACCGAATATACTTAATAAATCATTTACATAATTCATTTTTATACCTTTCTAATACATTTCTTATACATTTCTAATAAATAATTTATAATTTTATATAATACATTTCTATAATTTATATAAAACATATATAAATTTATAAACCCCTATAATTTTAATTTATATGTTTTTTAATATATATACATATATATAAACTAATTAAAAATACCCTAAACCATAATATTAGTATATTATACTAAATTAGTGAATGGAGTCAAGGCCCAAAAATGGCCCAAAATGTGGCCCAAAACATGGCCCAACATGTGTTCGGTCTAGGCCCATGACCGAGCCGAGCCGACCGAATTCTTCTGTTGACCGGACATCGGTTTACCGGCTTGCCGGTCTCGGTCTCGGTTGCCATGGAGACTTACCGGAGGGGTTCGGTTCGGTCTTCGGTTTAGGGGTTTCGGTTCGGTTACCGATCCGAACCCACCCCTAGTAATCATGGTTATATTACCCTTCATTTTTTTAATGATGACCCAGTTCCTTGATTATTGCATATTGGCTTTGATAGGCACCAATGGGGTTCTAATGAAGAAGTGTGTTCACTGTTTTTTAGGCAATTTAAATATTAATGCTGGTTGATAATTGGAGTATACCAAAAGAATGGCGCACAATTTGCTCCAGACCAATTGGTTTTATTTCCTTTTGTTTTATTGGGTTCTTGTTTTGGACTAGATTGTAGATAAGTGTTAGTGTATAAGCTTTCATCTATTTGAGGGTGTGTGAAGTTTAGTGTAATGAGCTTGGACATGTCTAAGAGAGGCCACTTTGGACCTTCAAACGAGCTAGAAACACAGTGGAGCTGGAGACTAGGGGGAAAAGAAAGGAAAGGGAATGAAAGAAAAAAAAAAAGAAAAAAAAAAGTAAAAAAGAGAAAAAAATTAAAAGGTTTAGGATTGATTGTGGTTTAGGGCCTTTGGGCAATTGTAAAGAAAAAAAATGGTTTGAGTTTTCGTTTGGCAGTTTTGGAGTTTTGTTTAATTGTTTTTAAACCTTAAATTAGTAAACTCTAATATATTTTTATATAAAAAATAATTTAAAATTCTCTAAAGGGCTAAACCCTAATATCATATACCATATCCTAGTTTGAGGTTTTTGGGCAATTGAAAAAAAAAATGATTTGGGGTTTCGTTTGGCCGTTTTGAGATTTCGTATAATTGTTTTTCAACCCTAAACCAATAAACTCTAATACATTTTTATATAAAAATAATTAAAAATATCCTAAAGGGCCTAAACCCTAATATCCTATATGATATCTTAAACAATATAGAGTATATATTATAAAATATATAGGATTTAGTGTATATATTATAGAGTATAAAGAATATATTAATTTTATTTATTCATTATACTAATTTTATTTCACAGTATTTACCTTCAGCGCGCATTATATGCATCTTATATCACATGAAACTTACTATATAATTTGGTTTCTTCAATATTTTTTATCAATGTAGTAGATAATATGTTAATCAAACATATAGTAAAGTTTCATTCTAAATTTCCGTATTTTGATAGTAATTTCCATCATTTCCGTCTAATTTCTGTCGAAATTTAAAAATCTTCGAAATTTCCGTCAAAATCTCCATCGAAATTTCCGTCAAAATTTCCATCGAAATTTCCTCGAAACCCGAAATTTTATTCCTTGGTTTTACCTTGTAATTAATTTTGGTGTTTGTGTTTTTTAAATTGCCAATTTTGTCTCTATATTTATGTTTGCAAACAATTTTAATCCACCACCACCAAAATCATCCCTTTATTCCCTTCCACCATCGACAGCAACACACCACCACCATCTTCACCCTCCCTCCATCCCTCTTTCCCCCATTAGCTTTCTTTCTCTCCCTCTCTCTAATGGGCATAATAGGTGAAATTCACTACAAATCTGCCGCCATAATTGGTGGTGGTGGACTAAAATTGCTTGCAAATATAAACACATTGACCAAATTGACAATTTTAAAACACAAGGACCAAAATTGATTGCAAAGTAAAACACATGGACTAAAAATGTATTTTTCCCATTAAATTTTTTATTTTTGTCATTTTGTGTTTTAGTTGTTTGGTTTGGGGTTTCATCATTTTATTACATTTACATATGTTTTAATGTTTTATAATTTATATAAAACATATGTTTTGGGGTTTAGGCAATTGGATTTGGTTTGGGGTTTGGGCAGATTGGGGTTTGACCATTTGGGCAAATTGGAGTTTGGTTGGGCAAACTAGTATATGTAACTAGACTATATAGAGTAGAATATATAAATACCCTAAAGGGCCTAAACCATAATATCTTATACTATATTTTAAACCTTATACCATAAATTTTAAATCATATATCTTATAATTAGAATTGTATGCTTGGGTTTTAAGTTTCAACTTTTAATTATAGTGTATATATAGGATATTTAATAGAGTTTAGGATTTAGAGTATAGGGTATAGGGCAGAGGGCAAAGGGCATAGGGCATATACCCTATACAGTATATACTATACCCTAGAGGCTAGAATTATAAAAAATTAAAAAATTTAGTATATAAAATATAAAGAATATACTAATTTTATTATATAGAGTAATGGGTATAACTAAAATTATATACTAAAACATTATTATTATATTATATATCTAGAAATAGGCCATAGGGTTATATAAAATATATTTTAGGTCTAAAATATAGCTAGGTTAATATTAATTTTATTATCTTAAATCTGTATAAAATATAAATGTGTAAAAAGTGTATAAAAATGTGTATAAAGTATATAAAAATGGTATAAACATGTATAAAAATAGTATAAATATGTATAAAATGTGTGTAAATATATAGAAATAAATATTTAATATTTGTTTTATTTGACCGTTCTGGTTTGGTTAAATGAGATGTGGAATTGGTTCGGTCCAATTTTCTTTTCAGTATTGACTTTTTTTGTCAACGAGGTTTTTTTCGGTGATTTACCTGTGTGGTCCGGTCGATTTTGCCAATGCACGGTTTAAATTCCCACCCCTACCAATTAGTGAGAGACAGAGATGAGTTTTTTGGGGAGACAAAATAATTGAGAAATTTT
>QANW01010978.1:518763-572690 GCA_003254865.1 Dryas drummondii | reverse complement strand
AGAGAGAGAGAGAGAGAGAGAGAGAGAGAGAGAGAGAGAGAGAGAGAGAGAGAGAGAAAGAGAGACAGAGATTAGAGGTCGGTGGAGGAGGTCGAGGATGGTGGTGGGCACGGGCCAACGACCCATCATCTTCTCTCTCTATCTCTCTCCCCTTCTCCTTAATCCAAATCTGGAAAAAAAAAAAAAAAAAAACTTGAAAACTCAAATCTAGTGAAATGTGCTAGCTAGAACCACATTGTCGACACACCAAATGTCTACCGCACTATTCACTAAGTGCTATAGCACCACCATGTGTCGACCAAAAATTCGACAATGTGTCGACTAAAAACCCAGATCTAAATTTTTTGCATCTTCTTCTTTTCCATTGCTGGGTTTTGATAGGTTTGATCTCTCAAAGAATCAACCATTTTATGAATTTTTTTGTGGGTTTTGCTGGGCGACGAAGGGTTTTTTTTTTTTGTTAGTTTTGCTGGGCGACGTGGGTTTTTTCATGGGATTTTTCTGGGTTTGCTGCAGCGGCGGGGGATGGGAGCGCCGGCAACTGGGGCGGTGAGGGGAGCAGTGATTGGCTGGGAAGGGAAGGAGGAAGAGGCAATGGTTGGCTGGGGAAGAGAAACAAAAAAAAAAAAAGTTACAGTAAAAAAAATGGTTTTATATGGAGGGTATTATGAGAATTTCACAGGCAAAAGGGTCATAAAAGTAAGATTTGGGGCTAAGGGGTCAAAAAAGTTTAAGAAGTATTTAAAAGGGTTATTGAATAAAATTTCTCAAATAATTTGGGTTTTTAAAAAAAATATTGGTGAATTATCAACCTTGTTCCAGTTTGGCATATTATGTGACTTTTGTGATGTCAAATAATACTAACAAACGGTATCAAAACTAAGTTTCTGAAAGAAGTAAATTGAGTCTCTAAATATAAAGTATCTACAGCCCGTGATATGGGGTTGGCCTAATTGGCCGAGGACAATAGCTCCCCCTTATACACTCGGGTTCAAACCCTCCTCCCTTCCCTATAATAAAAAAAAAATAGTATATGCAACTCTGCAAGGAGTATGATCAAAATTTGTTGATATTGTTATACTCAATAATCCCACCTGTTTTATGGATTCGAATACGATACCACCCCTGAAGATTATAAGGTCGTATTGCGGTCTTTGAGTTCGTGGAAGATTGTTGGTGACCTCAATTATGTAACTTACATTGGATACAATTTGAAAGAGATCATTGTCCAATCTTTGAAACTTTAAAATTCTTCTACTTAGAAGCAATGTCTAGCAAAGCCACATTTCGGGTATTGATTAAAAATATAAAATTATTAAAACAAATATTCATTGTCATTCAAAAATATATATAATATCACATTACTAATGCTAGAAGCCCATGGCCTACCTAACTCAACCTCCCAAACATGCTCAAGATGGGAGGATTGTCCAACACTTATAAACACCCCAGCCAAGTGGTTTCTTAGTGATGTAGGACAACAGCTAACTCTAACAAACAACAGCTGAAACTATTATATGCCATACAGCTTTTTGTACAGTGTAATGAGAATCTTTACTATCAACTTTCCTGTGATTGAAAATTTCTTTTGAAGATTACTTTATGTGTCTGCTAGCACTACAAGAAAAACATATTTTGGCGACGAAACTTTGGGCGACGAACATATATTCGTCGCCCAAAGAAATTTGGGGCGACGAACAAGAACATTTGTCGCTCAATGTCATAAAGGTTTGGGCGACAAATAGGTCCGTCGCCCAAAAGAGGTTTGGGCGACGAATCACACGTTCCTCGCCCAAAGTTACTTTGGGCGACGAACTCATCTCGTCGCCTAAACATACGCGACAAACAATTAATTGAGAAATACATTGGGCGAGGAATATACATGTTCGTCGCCCAAAGTGTTTTTGGGCGAGGAAAATGTAAATTTGTCACCCAAACATACTTTGGGTGACAAAATATATTCGTCGCCCAAAGAAATTTGGGGCGACGAACAAGAACATTTGTCGCTCAATGTCATAAAGGTTTGAGCGACGAACAGGTCCGTCGCCCAAAAGAGGTTTGGGCGATGAACTCATCTCGTCGCCTAAACATACGCGACAAACAATTAATTGAGAAATACATTGGGCGAGGAATATACATGTTCGTCGCCCAAAGTGTCTTTGGGCGAGTAAAAAGTAAATTTGTCGCCCAAACATACTTTGGGTGACAAAATATTTCGTCGCCCAAACTCCTTTTTGGGTGACGAAATTTTGTTCATCGCCCAAAGGGTCATTCCCTTTTTTTTTTTTGGTACAATTATATGTCTGTTAATCATACAATACAATCATGTTTCCAACGATCCGAACCGTTCAATTTTTAATTCTTCATTGAAAGATCAGCATTGCAAAAAATTAGGATTATTGGAGATGTAAAAGTTATGTAACGGTGCTCAAATGTATGAACGATCAAGAAATTGCTAATACTAATCAATGGAGTAGATGAATTCCGATTTGGGCGATTTTTTGTAGGAATGATGTTTGAGTATAAACGAATAAAATGAACGGCTCCGATCGTTGAAATTATAGTATAGTCTTCACAATTCTTGAATCGACAAAGTTTCAATGAAAAAACTATAGAATTATACTCTTCAAGTGTATTTGTATGTAGTAGATCACTTTTGTATTGTGTTTTTAACGATCCGAACCGATCATTCCTTAGTGCCCCACTCAAAGATCATCCATGCAAAAAATTATCTCAATTGGAGATGTAGAAGTTAGGTTTAGCATTTAAGATGTATGAACGATCTTGATTCTTATAATAATAATCGAACGGGTTGATAAATTCCGATTGAGCCGATTTTTTCCAGGGTTGATGTTTGAGTATGAACATATATGATGAATGGCTCTGATTGTGATAATCACGTTGTGGTCTTCACAATTATTGAAGCTACAAGGTTTTAACGAAAGAGTTAATATAATTTTATTCTTCAAGTGCAAAAACCGTTTATGTATATATACAACCTCATATGTCGATCGTGTTTTCAATGATCCGAACTGTTCATTTATTAGTTTCTCACTCAAATATTAATCTTGTAGAAAATTAGGTCAATTGGAGATGTAAATATTTGGTATCAGAGCTCGAATGTAGGAATGATTGTTTTGTAATAATGGTTTGGGCGAGGAACTTCACATTTCGTCGCCCAAAGTCGTTTTGGGCGACGAATTGTGAAGTTCCTCGCCCAAGATAACTTTGGGCGACGAAATTTGCAGTTCCTCGCCCAAAGTAAGAATACTTTTTTGTTTACAATTTTATATATGTAATAGCATACAATACGATTGTATTTCCAAAGAACATAACCATTCATTTTTTAATTCCCCACTCAAGGATCATCCATGCAAAAAATTAGCTCAATCGGAGATGTAGAAGTTAGGTAACGGTGGTTGAACTTATGAACGATTGTAAATTTTCTAATACGAATCGAAGTATGAGATGAATTCCGATTTAGCCGATTTTTTGCAGGGATGATCTTCCAGTATAAACGAATAGAATGAACGGTTCCGATCGTTGAAATCACATTGTAGTCTTCACAAATTGTTGAATCGCCAAAATTTCTACCCAAAAGTTAATATAATTATACTCTTCAAGTGTATTTGTATGTAGAAGATCACTTTTGTATTGTGTTTTTAACGATCCAAACCGATCATTCCATAGTGCCCCACTCAAAGATCATCCATGCAAAAAATTAACTCAATTGGAGATGTAGAAGTTAGGTTTGGCATTTAGGATGTATGAACAATCTTGATTCTTATAATAATAATCGAATGAGTAGATGAACTCCGATTGAGCCGATTTTTTCCAGGGTTGATCTTTGAGTATGAACATATATGATGAACGACTATGATTGTTGTAATGACATTATTGTCTTCACAATTATTGAATCGACAAGGTTTGCACGAAATAGTTAATATAATTTTATTATTCAAGTGTAAAATCCACTGATTTATATGTAGAATCTTATATGTCGATTATGTTTTTAACGATCTGAACCGTTCATTTATTAGTTTGTCACTCAAAGATCATTCCTCTAAAATATTAGGTCAATTAGAGATCTAGAAGTTTGGTATTGGAGCTTGAACGTATGAACGATTATGGTTCATAAAAAAATTCAACTTTGGGCGACGAAATGTAGCTTTGGGCGACGAACGGTGCGTCTCCCAAATTCTGAAATTATGGTGGTATAAAACGGTGCCCTAAAGTCAACGACTTTGGGCGACGAACTTGATTCCGTCGCCCAAAGATACTTGGGCGCCCAAGTATCTTTGGGCGACGAAATTGTTAATTCCTCGCCTAAAGTTACTTTGGGCGACGAATTCATGTTCGTCGCCCAAAGTCTTTAAGTTTAACCCATTACTTGGCGCATGGGCGCTGGGCGTGACTGCGCTCCAATATGATTCTTGAATTGTCCAAATTACCCATGGACAGTTTGGGAGAGCACAATTATGTGTTATGGTTAGCGGTTCATATGATGTGTTTTTGATCTGAGAAAATTTCGGCAACATCTCCTTATGTGTTCTTCGAGTGCATACTAGATATTTGTTTTAAATATCTACGTCGTGCACTTGGAGAATCATAGGGAGATGCTGCCGAAATTTTCCCAGATCGAAACTACGTCGTGTAAGCCAACAACCACGACACATATGTGCATTCTCAAATGGGATAGGGCCCTTACCGGAGGCATAAGGAGACGAAGAATGGTGACGCATCGTTTTCTAATTGTCGTGTAATATGGAAACAGGCATCATGGACCGACAGTGGATACGTAATACGAATCGTGTTAGTGATGAATATTTGTATGGGATCGAGTCATTTATCCAAGTTGCACAGGAACATGTCAATGCTCAGAATAATATAAGGTGTCCGTGCCGGAATTGTAACAACTCTTTATGGAAGACAGTGCGTGAAGTCAGAATTCATTTGGTGAAATATGAGAAGTCACACAACTATACGACATTGTATTATCATGGTGAACCGAGAGTTTATGCTTCGACTTCCTCGGAGACCCGAACAATTCTGCAGCCTACTGAATCTGTTGCTGATGATAATGACCAAGTGATGGGCATAATAAACGATGCTTATCCATATGCATCGCTAGATCACGAAGTCAGTCAGGATGATACAGAGAGCGATAATATGGATGAAGATGATGGGTTGCCCGAAATCCAAAGTGAAGAGTTTGATAAGTACGAGAGATTGTTGAAACAAGCTCAGCGGGAATTGTACTCTGGTTGTGAAGAGTTCTCAGTGATAACTGTTGTTGTGGAGTTAATGCATTGGAAAGTACTTAATCAACATTCGAATCGAAGTTATGATCAGTTGATGGAGATTTTGAAACGAATGCTTCCAAAGAACAATCATATATCTGAAACCCATTATCTTGCGAATAAGGTGTTGAAAGATCTCGGTTTAGGATATGAAAAGATTCATGCATGCAAGAATGATGCCCTGTGTGCAATGAACCGAGATATAAGAACAAGTCTGTAGAGAGAAAGAAATAGATTCCGCAAAAGGTGTTGCGTTATTTCCCACTTAAGCCAAGGTTGCAACGATTGTACATGTCGACACATACTGCAAGTGACTTGAGGTGGCACAAAGATAAGCGGGTTGAGGATGATGTGATGAGACATCCTGCAAACGGAAGCGCATGGAAAGAATTTGACAAGATATATCCGGATTTTGCAGCAGATCCACGAAATGTCAGATTAGGACTTGCTACTGATGGATTTAATCCATTCGGAAATATGAGCACATCTCACAGCATTTGGCCAGTGGTCGTGGTTCCTTATAATTTGCCTCCCTGGAAATGCATGAAAAAAGAATTCACAATTATGACGCTATTAATTCCAGGACCGCAATCCCCTGGCAAGCAGATCGATGTATATTTGCGGCCGTTGATTGATGAGCTGAAAGAATTGTGGCAAAATGGTGTGCCGACATATGATAAGTCCACCGAAACAATGTTTTCCTTGCGTGCGGCAGTCATGTGGACAATAAATGATTTCTCAGCTTATGGGAATTTATCAGGCTGAAGCACCAAGGGTTATATGGCATGTCCTACTTGTAATAAAGATATAACTTCCGCTTGGCACAGTGGTAAAGTATGTTATATGGGCCACCGAAGATGGTTGCCGGGGGATCATAAATGGCGTCACAGTAAGGAGGCCTTTGACGGAAAAAATGAGATGGGCGTGAAACTTAAAGAATTATCTGGTAATGACATCTTGAGGCAGTTGAATAACTTAGAACTTGGCCGGATTGGTAAACATCCCTCTAACAAAGAACGAAATATGCCAAGGTCACCTGCACATCTAAATTGGACAAACAAGTCGATATTCTTTGAGTTGGAGTATTAGTCCAAGTTGAAAATCAGGCACAATCTCGATGTAATGCATATTGAGAAGAACGTATGCGAAAGTTTGGTGGGGACAATTTTGGGCATTGAGGGAAAATCAAAGGACACAATTAAGGCTCGACAAGATTTGCAAGAAATGGGCATCAGGAAACATTTGTGGTTAACGAAGAAAGGTGATAAAATGATAAAGAAACATCCATTTTATACCATGAAGCCTGTGGATAAGAAAGAATTCTTAAAGTTTCTTGCATCGGTCAAATTTCCAGATGGATACGCGGCCAATATCTCTCGAAATGTGAAAATCGACTCTGGAAAAATTTTGGGCTTGAAAAGTCATGATTGTCATGTTTTATTGCAACGTCTGCTTCTGGTGGGTATTCGAAAGTTTTTGCCCGAAGATGTGGTTGAACCGATTGTTCGGTTGTCGAGCTTCTTTCAACATATCTGCGCTAAGACGTTGCGCGTGTCAGACATGTTAAAATTAAAAGATGAGATTGTGTACATCCTATGCAAATTTGAACAAATATTTCCACCGGCCTTTTTTGATATAATGATTCATTTAATGATACATTTACCGCAAGAGGCAATTCTTGCTGGGCCGATCAGTTATCGGTGGATGTACCCAATATAAAGGTAACAATTCCTAAACTATTTCATTACTATTCTCCAAGTTCAGCTCTATGTTACTCATAAAAGTTTTCTCACTATGTAATTACATTTGCAGAATGTTGGGTAATTACAAAAGGTACGTCCGAAATCGGGCACGCCCCGAAGGCTCCATAGAAGAGGCATACATTGCAAATGAATCCGTCACGTACTGTGTAATGTATTTCAGCAGTGTTGAGACGTCATTCAATCGGCCCCAACGCAACGGCGACGGTAGTGAAATAAATGAGACACTTTCTGTCTTTTCTCAAATTACACGACCATTTGGCGAAGCCCTTAAATCAGCTGTTGAATTCTCGAAACACGATATGGAGGTGGCTCATTGGTTCATACTCAACAATTGCGAAGAAGTTGACTCTTTACGCATTGAGCATGAGGAACTAATGAAGCGCGACTATCCAAGATGGGACATGGAACGTGTATAGAAAAAGCATCGGGAATTGTTTTCTAAATGGTTTAAGGAACATGTAAGTGATTACTGACAATAATGATCAGTTCGTTCATGTGTTTGTAAATTTTTTGTAATATATTAATTCCATTATCTTTTACCAGATGGAAAAGCTGACTGATGATAATTCGCCGTTATACAAGGAGTTAATGAGTTTGGCGAGTGGTATTCAATGGGTTGAAACGTTTTCCGGATGTAATGTGAATGGAGTCAAGTTTTTAACTGTACAACGAGATGCCATCTTGAGCACTCAAAATAGCGGGGTTTGTGTAGAGAACTTAGAGACTGACACAGTTGATTTCTACGGCAAGCTGACGAGTGTACATCAAGTCTTGTACTCGCATCGCTTTCAAGTTGTGTTATTTAAGTGTCATTGGTTTAATACAGACCCGAATAGGAACAACAGTATTAAACTCGATTACGACTTAATATCTGTGAATACAAACACTCGATGGTATGAGAATGATCCATTTATTCTTGCCACAATGGCAAAACCAGTATGTTATCTGGATGATCCTAAGGCGGGTGTGGGTTGGAAAGTAGCTCAGATGATTCAGAATCGAAATATATGGGATATTCCGGAAAAAGAAAATCAGGATGACGTGGCCTATCAAGAGGATTCATCTTCGACCATACCCAATCCATACAACAATGATGTTATCATACAACAAGTCGAGATACATGACGTTCCTCCAATTGAGATCGATGCCTTATCAATTGATCTTGGGCCACTTCCCCGAATTGATGTTAATGATTTCATCGATGATGATGATGATGATGAAGATGAAGATGAAGATGAAGATGAATATGAAGATGATGATGTTGATGGTATCGATGATGATGATGATGAAATGAGTATTTCTAGTGGTGATTCAGATTAGTAATTGATAATGGTGATTCATATTAGTAAGTGATAATGATGATTCAGATTAGTAAGTTATTACTTTAGTTTTCTTTTTTACTAACATAAATATTTATTGAATTGTGCAGATGAGTTTGATCTCGAACAGGGGTGGATCTCGGAGGTCCAGTTCAGCATTCATGTCCGCCCCTGCAGCCCAGCCCGCCCCAGCAGTACAGCCCGACCTCATAGCCCAGAGCGAATCGACCCCGGCGATACCCCCAGATCTCTCATCTAGTACTGGGTCTGCGATTCAGTCGGCACAGAGGGCCCGACGTGGTCACCGTTATGGTGCATATGATAATGTTGCATCATCCACTCGTACTGCCTCATCATCAGAGAGTAAGAAAAATGTCTTCACATCACTTGTGTTTATGTTTAATTTTATTTAGATGTTATAAAATTACTGTGAAATTAATATGTTATATTTGCTTTTCTAGGTACCAAAACC
This sequence comes from Dryas drummondii, assembly GCA_003254865.1. Lineage (NCBI taxonomy): Eukaryota > Viridiplantae > Streptophyta > Magnoliopsida > Rosales > Rosaceae > Dryas > Dryas drummondii. The sequence goes on along the minus strand of QANW01010978.1, from coordinate 563,836 downwards.
ACGAGGGGATAAGTAGAGGGTTGAAGGCGTCGCGAATCACTCGCACGACGAACGAGAGGATTCGAATCGTTCTTGAGCAAGATCACCTACGACCGAGCAAGGAGGTCCATAGTACTTTCGCTTCCTTTGTCGGATCGATTATCCGTGGTGAATGCCCCATGCTTTTCCCCAGTTGGGAAAAGGTTGATGACGCCATCAAGAGGAGCATTATGGGCTCCATTTCTGTGAGAGTATTTCGATTAATATAAAATGATTAATTTGATCATTTCTAACAATTTAATAATTGCATTTTTTTCAGGTAAACTATGACATTCGGATGGAGGATCCAGATGTAGCTAGGTATATGGAGAAGTTATTGAGAAAAGTTTACACACAATGGAAGCACGAGCTGCAGAGAGAATATAACATGTTTGGATCGGCAGCTGAGGCATTGGCCAGCCCTCCTCCGAAGATAGTAGCTCGGCTTGATCAGTGGCAGTGATTGCGCACTCATTTTCAGAGTCCGGAATTTTTGGTATGTTATATCATTTTAGGACTTCAAAATTATTTTTTCTTATGTTATTCCTTTATTGTGTATGCACTAATATGTGCATTTACAATTTGCTTAATATTTAACAGAGGAAGTCGAATGCCAATCTTCAGAACCGGAAAGCGCCCGCAAGGATTGATCATCATGGTGGTTCCATGCCCTTCTCATACCGGGTGGAGTCGTATCGTCAGGTGCGCTATTATTTAATTTAATATATATATATTTCTTAGTATTGTTTGAGTTTTTGTCAACATTACATTCTTTTTCAGGCTGGTTCGCAATTTCCGGAGGTCGACAACTACGGGGATGTTTATGCCCGACCCGGCAACGACAAGGGCAAGGCGAAGCACGTTAGTTTTTTATATTTTAGTTTTATTTCACAAATTTAAATTTTTGTATTTGATTTCTTAATTCCTAACTTGTGTATAATATTTTGAAGGCTGAGATGCTCGCCAAGAAGGCGAGTTATTTGGAGGAGGTGGCTAGCCAGTACCCTCCGGACACTCCGTTGGAGTCGATCTCAGTCCCCGATCGCGATGTCGGTCTTCGTATTATGACAGAGACACTGGGTGTTAGGCGTGGTAGGGAGATACGCGGAATGGGAGCGGGTCGGGTTCGTGATCTCAGTGCCGGGTCTCCATCTCAGCCATCTGCAGAATTAGTTAACTTGACCACTGAAGTGCAGCTGTTGAATGGTCAACTAGAAGAATCGAGAGCAGCATATGCGGAGCAGACGAGTAAGGTGCAGCAGATGCAACAGATGTTTGGCCAGTTGGCCAGGATTGTACCTGGGTTTGTGCTGCCGCCCAACATTGACCAGTGCATGCCAGACTCCTCCACCGGTGTCGATGATGCTACTGACCTAGGGGGCCATTAGTTATTTATATGTATGTATTAATTAAATTGTTTATACTTTGTATTGATATTTTGGATATATAAATTTATTAATTTTGTTTTATATAGTTTTTAAATAAATATTTTTTTTAAAATATTAAATTCATATATATAATTTAAATAAAATTTTTTTTAAATCAAATATATTTGTTCGTCGCCCAAAGAAGATTTAGGCGACGAATTACCTTGTTCCTCGCCCAAATCATCTTTAGGCGACGAACAAATTTCGTTGTTTGGGCGACGAACACCCTTATTCCTCGCCCAAAGAATGTTTGGGCGACGAAATTTGTTCGTCGCCTAAACATGCTTTGGGCGAGGAATAAGGATATTCGTCGCCTAAAGCACGTTCGAGCGAGGAAATTAGTTATTCCTCTCCCAAATCTTGTTTAGGCGACGGATAATTTCGTCGCCCAAACATGCTTTGGGCGAGGAATAAGGGTATTCGTCGCCCAAACCAGTTTTGGGCGACGAAATTTGTTCGTCGCCTAAACATGCTTTGGGCGACGAATTTTATGTATTAGGAGACGAAAAAAATTTGTTGCCCCAGGTGTCTTTGGGCGACGAAATTTACGAGTTCGTCGCCCAAACTCTTGGGCGTCCAAACGCTCGACGAACCAATTTCGTCGCCCAAATGTTTGGGCGACGAAACTCTCTGCTTTGAGTGACGAATTTCGTTCCTCTCCCAAACCCTTTTTTCTTGTAGTGACTATGTATTTTTTTTTTTTTTTGTATTTCAAGTTAGATTAACTATCTAGTGTTTAGTGCGATTGACATGATTACAAGACTTACCTCCTTTTCATCTTGTTATTATTATTTGTTTCTAGTTCTCTATATATTTTTTTTCATTAATTCATGTTATTTTAAAAAATTTCAGACGAAGGAGGCACAAGTGTAAGAAACTACAAGTCTACAAGTACCCATTCCTTCAGAATGAGCAACTATTTTCTATTTTGTCACCTACATTTTCTCACGAAACAAACAAAAACAAAGACGAAGCTGAAATAGCAAATGAAGGACCAAGGCTGTGTTTTGGACACCCTTGCTTATAATGCCATCATTGATGGATTCTGCAAATGTGGAAAGGTGAATAAAGCTTACCAGATGCTGTAGGAAATGAAAACTAAGGGTCACCAACCCACTGTTGTTAATTACTTATGGTTTTGTCGTTGATAAACTTGCCAAGATTGATAGGCTTGATGAAGCATACATACTTTTTGAAGAAGCAAAGTCAAAAGGAGTAGAATTGAATAACTGATATATAGTAGTCTTGTTGATGGGTTTGAGAAGCGGGCAGAATTGATGAAGCTTTTCTAATCATGGAAGAGTTAATGCAGAAAGGTTTGACACCTAATGTTTACACATATAATTGCATGCTTGATGCACTTGTGTAAGCTGGTGAAATTGATGAATGTTAGACAAAAAGAGAAGAAACTTGGACAAAAAAAGAAGTAACTTGGACAAAAAGAAAAGAAGTGACTTTGACAAATCTTTTTTGTCGATAACCTCAGACCAATCAATCGAATATTGATTAATACGTGAAAACTTATAGCATTCTCGTAAATGGGCTTTGTAGAGTTAGAAAATTCAGTAAGGCTTTTGTGTACCGGCAAGAGAATTAAGACAATGTAAAAGCATGTGTTACTTCATATCATATGGCATTAGTTCTTACTGTGCGTATGATACAAACCAGTCAAATGTATGCTTCTCTTTTCTCCAAAGATTTGAGTTATAATTTGGAATAACTCTTTGTATAGTCTAATAATATGGTCATTTGAATTATAACTTTTATAAGGCATTGTCATTTTAGCTCTAAAAATCAAGCTTACACGTTGGATGACGGTAAAGACAAAATAAAACAGCAACTTCACACAAATAGAACAATTTTACAAAGATGAGAATCAAATTATATACTTTGGTCCCTTTAAAGCCAGAGCAATCCAGGCACTAATAATGACATTAGTAAGAGTTCATCCCACTCTACACGGTAAGTTTGCAGGGCTGTGGCCCCTCTGAGTCCCTTCTATATTCCAACTCTGCTTATAGTGCTTTTGGTATCATCATCCTTTCATGCTTCTGAATCATTTTTGCTTCTGCGCAGCCTACAGTAGAAAAACCAACTTGATTGCCTTAAAACTACTACATCCCTTTTTTCTTTCTTTGATAAGAGAAACTACCAAATTCTTTCAAAGCTGATAAAAGGTTAATTTGTAAAATTGTAGAACAAAAACGTTTAATACAAAAATGCAACAGCAACAGCAACAGCACAGTAAAAATAAGAGATAATTGGACTTAGATCCTTTAAAAAAAATAGTTTTTAGATAGAGACCGAAGGTGTTTTAAAATTTATAAAAAAATTATTTTAATTCATAATAATTTATAAGAAAATTTTTTTAATTCATAATAAAGTCATTCTCCGATTTGAAGGGTTTTTCCCCTTCTAGGGTGTAGAGTGGGTTTTATAGAGGCTACATGTTAGGTTTTAACTCTGAGATTTTGAGCGAAACCAAAAATCTTGGAGTTAAAAACCTAACATAAAGTTGTTAAAGAAAAAAAAAAAAAAAAAAGGACTTAATTAAAAACCCTAAATCGCTACCGGTATTAGTCTAAGAAAGACTCATAAAATAGATTGAAACTCTAAGTTTCCCTAAAAATAATGGGAGAACTTTTTCTATGATAAGAAAAAGGCCTCATTGAAGCTTTCCGGTACGCTAATTGTTAATGTGACATTAACATGTCAAGCTAGTGACTTAAATTTACCAAGTCCAATGAAGAATGGTTGAACCAAAGTCAAACCTATTGGAGTTTCCTCAAAATTAACAGCATCTTCAAATGATTGAAAGCCGACCCCAAGATCAGGTTCACCAGACTTCAGAGCTGTTGGAGCCATTGTGACTGAAACTGGTTGAACAGGTAGAACCAACCACGGGTTAGAAAGATCACCAGACACAGTTCTTGTTGCCACAACCTACAATTAATAACACCTATGATAAGTAACTACAACATTAGGAAAAAAGAAGTCAAACTAAGAAAGTGTAAACATGACAGTACTGGGCCAAACCACTCTTATAACCCTTGATGACAATATCTTTCACCTCACCGAACTTGGAGAACAAGTCTCTCAACCTCTTTGCTGTGTAATCTTCACTTAACCAAGAAACTTCAAGTATATTCTCATTATCGAACCCCAGCTTAGCACCACCCACACTCTTCTTCCCAACTCCCCCAGTCTCTCTCTTTGGAACTGAAGCAATCACCGCCCCTTTATTTGCATGCATTGCACTTCTCGCGATGTCTTCTTTATGCAGCTTCCAAGCATATATCCCCACTAGTGTAGGAACTGTTGTAGGCCACAATGGGAGCACAAATGTGTAGAATCATGTCCGAAGACAATCAGAATCAACCATTGGAACATCTGCAGCTATCTCTACTGTTCTTCCAAGAATGTTGCACATCACAATATTGTAATTGGAAGATAGATACATAATATCTATATTATTTGGGTCCAAACACCGCACAGTATAACCAGTGCTCCTATCCATCAATGGAGAGTTGGAATCCATTTGAACCTTGGAAACCATTTGATCCATGGAAACTTGGTCCTCAATCAAACAACATTCATCTTCCTTCCAACTCCCAAAAACTTAATATATTATCTACATATATTAGAAGGGGAAACATCCGCAGACTCCCTCCGGATGCATGTGGTTTATAGTCAGAATACTCTTGGGTGGGCACCTCAATCAACGAACATACCGCCGTTGATGTCATCGATGATCGAATTTGTGGGAGGAGAGCAGTTCTTGTCGAGCCTGGGTCGCCGATGGTAGGGACTGCTGATGACTGGAGAAGGGAGGAGGTAGGGGTGGGGAGACGTTTTTGCTCGCTCAAAATTGGGATTTTTGATCGAAAATCCTTAATTGAGCCAAATAAAAAGTTTGAGATTCTTAATTGGAACAAATTGAATATCATATCTTCAACTTCAACAATAAGTATATTATGAGTCCTTTTGTTAAATTATCCCTTTTATGTAATGGAAAATACTTGGCTACTTAAAAATGAGTACTATGTTTGTTCTTACAACCAATCACATGAGCTCATAATGAGGTCCACCACCATGAGAGAGAAGATAGTGGGGCCCATCATGCACTCATGTGATTGATTGTGAGTACAAGCTTGTACTCATTTATGAGTACCTTGCAGCTTAAAAACAGTACACAATTTACCCAACAATTAGTACCAAATTTGCAGCTTCAAATTTCTTTCACATTTTTTGAGCATTCGGTGAATAATTTCAAGGACTATATGAACTTCCTTTACAGAACAACACCCAAATTCTATACTTGCTAGAGAGCATGAACTCCAAATTATTGAAAATCCAAAAAAAAAAAAAAAAACCCAATACCAAAACCCTAAAAACCCAAAATCAAACCTCAAAAAACCCTAACTTGAAGAAGCTCCGCCAAAATCTGGACTTTTAGGGACCAGGCAGGTTGTTCCAATGGTAGAGGCTGGGTTAGTGGGTTGGGTGTGTGTGGTGTGGGTTTAGGGAAGTTTAATTAAGGAAGGGAATGAGAGTGACTGAGTAAGGGGCACACTGCACACATATGTGTTAATAAGTTTTGAAGAGTTTTTTTTTTTTTTTCCTAGTTCTAGCTCAAAACGACTTTTTTTGAGCATGAATTAAAAAAAAAAAAAAAAAAAGCCTGGCCAAAAACAACGTCTTTTTTGCTAGGCAACAAACATATTTAAAAAACAAAAAAAGGAAGAAAGCTAGCTATTGAACTGGTTTGACCTAGTCTAACAGTGGGCGGCTTCTCTCAGCCTGAGAAAAGTGAGGCCGTGAGGGTCGCTGTCCAAAGAGGAGGGGTCGCCGTCCATACACCCGACTATGAACCAATAGAGCATCATAGATCCTTCTCTAAATATTGTATGAGGGTCCCTGTCCAAATAGAGCATCATAGATCCTTCTCTTTTTCTATATTAACCAATATTCCCAAACTAACTAGGAACTCTAACAATAGAATCCCCACAATGTCGTTTTGTAATATCCCAAAATTTAGAAATTTATAATTTAGAAAAATTTTAGGCCGAATTAAAATGAGCCTAGTCAACTTTTTAAGTTGTGTTGCTCTATTTTTATTTATTTTTTTGTCGTTCATGCCCAAAGTCTTAGTTGATCATATGCAAGAACCTAGATAGGTTTTCCGTTCCTTTTTCTATCATTCAATCAATTTTAGAGGTTATATTTTTCATTTGGTGCTACAAAGTTATTTTCATTAATTTTTAATTGCATATTTTTCTATTCGGCTACTCCAAGTCAAATAGTGACACACCCACGCAAAGGTCGGAAGCCTTGCCTCACACACGGAGAAGTGTGTTGCGAGTAAATTCAGTACTATCATAATGAATCTAGTTTGGCTCTTGCCAATACTCATTAACTGCATACAAGGATTCACAAAAGGGGCCTCAAGAAAGCGACCAAGACTTTAGTACTCATCAATTAGTATTTTTTTTTTTTTTTTGGCCACTTCTCATCAATTAGTATTTAAATAGAAATGGCTGGGCTCAAAAACTGGTTCAACCAGCTAATTTTTTGGTTAAGTTCTAATAATTTGATTTTCTTTTTTTGCCAGGAAGTTCTAGTAATTTACTAATTTATTGCGCTTAGGCCCAAAAAAACAAATTGCTTGGGGCCCAAAACTGGACCGAACCGGAATCTGAATGATCTGGTTTGATTTGGTTTGGTTTTTTCTCATATTTTTTTATTTTTAGAACCGAACCGAACTGACTAGGCATCTCCGGTCCAATTCATGATTTCAGGGGTGAACCAAGCTGAACCGGACTGTGCCCACCCCAATGGTGCATATCCCAGAGGAAAGAATTGTTGGCATTACTTCCGGTATGAAAACTCAGCATCAAACTCCTTCTGAAACTTTTCCCCGGGTTTGGTTTTGGCTGCCAACACAACATCATCAAGAAATCCCCTTTGTGGAAATTCTTCAGGAACAAGGGCCCTATATGTTTCAAACTGCTCTGTAGCTTCCTTCTTTTGATTAAGTAGACTGTAGATAATTCCCTGCCACAAATTTCCAATATTTAGTAATCATTGTGCCTTTAAATACTTTTTTTTTTTAGTCTGTTTAAACACCTTAGTTGTATGCAATCAACACTGTTCTCACAGATCAACAAACTTTCTGAGAACACTTGGGGGTATTTATTTTCTTCTCTCTTTTATTTTTTGGTTTAAGACCTGGAGCAAAAAACAATTCCATCATTCCAGTGTCCCACGAATTGCAACCTGCACTTTTAAAGCTAACTAAAACCCACCTCTTCCGTTCATGCAAAATGGTAAGTAAATATCTTATTACGTGAAAAACAAGTTGCAATACATGGTATGCTTGGAAAAGAACCATTTACCATAAAGAAAGCAGAATAATTCCTCAAACTGGTATAAAAGCATGACTTGTCTATGCTCAGAACTTCTGTGTTTCAGTAGACTAATCTTTGCGCGAGAGAGACTCTATACTGACACATGGGCAGAGTAGCATTTTTAAGGGAATATTTCGTCCTTGATTTTGAAAAGACAATATGCTATCTAAACTCCTAACAGACTTGGGTAACACAGGCACCAAGCAACACGTACTAGGTGGAGTGTCTTTCTAGAAACACTAATCAATCCTGCTACTAAATCTATTGTCTTAACAAATGTAATGCAGACAAACACAAGTTGAGGTGCTCCATTCCACCTAGGTGACAGACTGTTTAAACTAAAATAACCAACAGGAAAATTACAAGTACATCAAGCATAATAGCTATCAGTCACTAAGAGAAAGGAGGTTTATCATATTAGAAATGTTAAGTTTTGTTGATTTTTCCATTATTCCTAGAAACTAAAGTTGTTAGGACATGGGCCAACCACTGTTTTATATTCCAAAATTTTTCCTCAGACATGGGACTCTCTATACCACTAGAGGCCCCAACATGTAAAATTCAACATAAATTGGGAGGTTGCAATTGCAGGGATTTGAACTTAGGATCTCTTGTTCTGTTAACATGGTAATAAAAGCTTAAGTTGTTGGGATGATAGTCAACTATTATTTTAATGAAAATCAAAGTCTAACCAGCAGCAGCAAGTGAAATAACATGAACTCACCTGGCAAAGGTAAGGCCGAAAATCTCGAGGATCCTCTTTGACCAGATCTCTAAATTTATTCAAGCCTTCTTCCAATTGTCCCTAGAAGACATAAACCTATAAATATCACAAATAAAAAACCATATTTATTGTGATTTTCCCTAACCTATGTGGCAATAGATTAACAATAATTTTTTATCTACAAGCAATTCAATTTTAAAATCTTTTAAATACAATTCCAAGCACTTAATAGAGTGATAATTTTCATAGGACATCCAATACCCCCACCCTCCAGTCAATGGGTTTAGGAAATGAAAGGATGGACTGATTATGAGTTACCTTTACAACATGCATCTGTGCAATCAGAATTCTTATATTCCTCTCCTCAATGACTCTTTTTTCACGTTGCGCAATTTCTAAAGCCTTGTTAAGCATCACAAAAACAGCTGGACCTTCACGGTTTTTGTGCATAACCAATGCTAGACCCTGATGAAAGAGGAGAGCAGTAAGTTCTAAGTTTCTCAGGCAAAGACATGTAATTTCGACAGATAAAGTGTTACTGTACATATAAAAAAGCATAATGTAATACAAACATACTGCCTATAAATGATCATGATTGATTAATTTATACCACATACGTAATGCAGTCAAAGTTGGAACCACCCAACTAGGTACCATGAGATAAAACAAATGAATTGTCTACTGAAGCTTAACATTTTGGGCACTTTTTGATTTCCTTGCACACAATTGATTAGTGATGTGCATATATCCCTTGAAATGACGCATCTGCCATTAAAAAAAGCAAGGTACTTGGGAACTCTATGAAAATCCCACCTAGGGGATCAATGCGCAAAACATGCATGGCATTCTCAATTCTCATAAAGTAGTCTTGAACTTTTAACCAAAACCATGATGAGACAGAATGCGAATAAGCTCTTAACAGGAAATAGACAGAGACGGAAGCGCGCACAAGCACAGTCATAAAAGTTGTTTCTAGCTAAACAGCCTAAACTTAAAGTGAATTAGAAATAAAATAAAAGAAATATGAAATGAACTACCAATAGAAGCCAAAGACACAGACTTTGTAATAAGTACAATGCTGAGAAGCCAAATATAAAACCCTCTAATTCAATGTTTGATTCGTCCACCATCAATGTCATATTGTCAATCCTTCAATTTTGAGTTCTAATGGCTATGTCAGTTTATACATATCAAACCACCAAATACAAGCATAGAAAGAACGTCTACCTAATCAAAGACTCCAACAACAATAATTCTTTACAAGGGAAAAAGTCCAAGAAGCATACATGCAAAGCTCTGAGCAAAAGAGGCCTCTCCTCCAAGATTTCCCGAAACAATTTTTTAGCAGTACACAGTTGCCCCATGATCTCATAACAAAGAGCTAGCAAAAGCCGCCATTCGACCTCGTTTGGTTCCACATCAATCAACCTCTCCACATACTTGACAGCCTCCTTGGTGTTCCCTCTCCTCATTTTCCCATACAAAACCACCTTCAAAGCCCCAACATTTCTGGGGTCCTCCTCCAAAATTTTCTCATACATTTCCTCATGCTCACTTTTCCCTTCCTGGGTCTCTATCTTCTCCTCCAAATTTGCACTGGAACTGCTTGTTTGAGCAGGTAGTGCTACAGCTGCTCTTACATTGAAACACCCAACCAACAAAACTGACCCTATAACAAAAACCACTACTTTTTCTAACAAAATTCTTGATAAATTTTTGTGGGGTTGGAGAGCACAGGAGCTATTTGAGAGTTTAGAGAAGGGTATGTGGGGAGAGGGTGAGTAAGAGGAGTGTGTGAGGAGGTTGGAAATAGAGGGATTTTGGGAGGAGAGGAATTTGAATGGAAGTGTAAGTGGCTTTTGTGTATATTGAGGATTGAGGAATGGGGGTCCGGGTGACTTGTAGTTGTACCAGAGATTATAGGTTAGAATTTTGGTACTGGGTCGCTCTGTTTTGGGTTGAAGAGAGAAAGCATTTAAGGAACCCATCTTGCTGAGAAATTCAAGTGGTGGGCGGATGCACGTTGAGACCGAACGCCGGATCTCCTAGCCGTGAACCACCTTTCTCAGCTGCCGGTGACCCCCCAAACCTCTGGACGGCGACCCCTTGACCTCTGGCCGGTGACCCCTCGCTGACCAGTCGCCCACCACCTGCTTGATGAAAAGCCTGAGTGGCTGCTGGACTCTCTCGGGTAATCTGTGTTTTCTTTCTCCTCCTCTGTTTAACAAACCCAGACTTCAAACACACACACCAGTACACCACCGCCCTGCCCACACACACACACACACACACACACACACTTAACTCCCAGCCACGCGCACACACACTTAACACTTGACACTTACTTTCAGCAGCTTCCCCCCTCCTTTTTGTTGTTTTTTCTTTTATAAATAGAACTATATATAAAATAAGTTTATATATATACTATAAGTCTATAACATAATTAAAATGTAAACACAATTATAAATATAAATAAATAATAATATAAGTAATTAAGTATAAGTAAGTATAAAGACAAGTAATTATTTTAATAAACAAAATTTTTATTTTTTAAAAAAATTAGGTTATTACATATAGCTTGTAATGCTGTTTATTGTTCAATTTTTCATTGTTATGGTTGTCCAAATTTTTTTAAAAAAACTTGTACACCATGACTCCCGGGTTAATGATCCTGAATTGGGAAGGAAACAGTAAACCCTGAGGTTTTATATCTTAAGTTTTAACAAAGGGGCTTTTTGTTTTTGTTTTGGTCAAAAACAAATGGGCTTTCTATATGACTCGGTACTCCTATTCGTTCGTTATATTCTCCGACAAATTTCTTTTACAAAATTTTATAGTCAATATAAAATAAATAAATAAATAATTTAAAAGTCTATTTTACATCTGTTAATGTTAAATCAATCCCTTTTAAAATGATAAGAAAATCCACCTAATGATAAACAATAATGCTAGTTGTACGTTTCACATTTTTTTTTTCACATTTGTATCTCATTTAATGTGTCATTACTTTATTGGAAGGGTATTTCCTTTTTCTTTTTTAGATTTTATTTTTTAATTTGTAGTGTCCAATATATGAATGACGTGTAAGATGATATGAAATTGTGGTATAAAAATGTGGTAAGTGTAGCATTACTGAATGATAAATAAGCGGAACAGTAATGCTACATTTACCACATTTTTATACCACAATTTCATATCATCTTACATGGCATTCATACATTGGACACTAAAAATTAAAAAATAAAACTTAAAAAAGAAAAAGAAATACTTTTCCAGTAAAGTAATGACATATCAGGTGAGATATAAATATGAGAAAAAAAATATGGGACAACTAACATTATTGTAACCGAATCATGTTTCTTTGCATTTACCAAGGGTGCAGTTCTCTGCATTTGTTTAAATCTGAACCATTCACAATGATCGAACGGTCAAAGTTGAAGCCACATCAGCTAACCTAATTTTAATATTTTTCATTTCAAAACTCCCTTTTGTCACCCCAACAGTCTCCACATTCTTCTTATCTATCTTCCTCTCTCTAAAATTTAAAGATTTTTCTCTGTTTCTTAAGGAGATTAGAAGCTCACTGTTTCTCTCTCTCTAATTTGTAATAGAGAGAAAGAGAGATGATTTATTTTATTTTCATCCATTTTCTATAATAGAACAACTTGACGCTACCTGTGTTTAGACCATGATAGAATATTTCACCAGTGGAAATCATGCTAAATGTTGCATATGTATATGTCTTAAGTACAGTTATGTTTCTTTTTACAGATTTTGGATCTCGTTCCAATCCTTTCACATCTATATTTCCAAGAGAAACTGCCAGTGGCATTGTCATATGTCCAGGCTTCCAATTTGCTCTGCAAGGGTTTACAAGGTCAAAATATCTCCTATATTGAGGTTTGTTTCTCTACTTGTTCATGTGATTTTTGTGACTATGCAGTCTATGTTACCAGTTAGATACATGTGAACATGCACTCACGGCTCATGATGTTTGAGCTTTACCTCCCCCCCTCTGATCATCGATCTTAGTGTTGGTTTTACAGATACTCTAATGAGTTATCTCTCTATCAATGTCAATTGGCCATGCTGTACTACTACATTGTGTTGCATGTGTATAGTGCACAACATTTTGCCTTCAGTGGTGTCATTTTCGCTTCATGTATGTAGGGGCTGATGGAAAGTTTGAAAAGGGAGCAAATATTGTCTTTGTTTATAAAAGTTATGAAGAAATTCCACAAATATCTATACGCTATTGCATCTGAGGAGATTGAGTCAACCTTGCCTCGACCAAAAGAAGTAGGACATTGTTATCATTTCCTGCCTACAGATGCTTATATTGTGGGATCAGATTTTCGAAATTAGGGTTTTGGTGGTTTTTCTTGTGGCAAAGTATGCATAAGGCTTGGAAATAAATTAGGTGTTGGGCAGGTAAAAGTTCAAGGGGAATGTAGAGCTAGTTACATGTACATAGAAGACACCTTGCAGCTTCGTTTTTGTATCCAATGTGGGACTACTGAACAGATGAACTTCCAAGTTTTGTTGGGTCTTTATTCCCAAGGTTAAAGAGTTCTAGTGTTTGGAATCTTGTGTTAAGTTCTAAACTCTATGAAGTAACACTTGGCTGTTATGGATGGCTTGTGAGCCTAAAGAGCTGAGCATGACAAAGGTCGGATGCTTGACTTTTTGACCTTAAGTAATGCTTCAATTCGGCTTATTTAGTTGATTGAACAATCTTGAGCCAAGCCTCATTGAGCAGCTTGTGAGCATTAGTTTGGCTCAGTTGTACCTCCTGTTGTGGTTTAGCTAATTGATTAATTACCAACTTTTGTTGTCATCTATTTTCGAGCCACTTGCTAGAGAAAGTAGATTAAATCACCAGCATATTAATAACCCCAGTTGTAGTCTAATGGAAACATCAATATGCTTATGTATTAAATCAGTGGGCCCAAGTTGTGCAACAAAAGTGGTGTATATATATAGTGCAAACCTCCACAGTAGAATGGCTAAGTTAGCATTGCCCATGCATGCAAACATTTTATAATATGCGTGTGCATGTGTGTGCAAGCATACACATCCTTTCTCAAATTTTATTGCTGATATCTAACTCCATAACTTGGCAATTGGGTTCAGATTGTCATGGAACCTCACAAAATCTCTGTCGATGATGATCTCAATGATGCTGCAAGGAAAGTAGAGGTATGATGCAGCTGGATTGTTAGATCCTGAGTTACTTGAACAGTATGCGATTGGGGACAGGGACGCAGATTTTGAGAATGCTTTACAGAATGGTGGTGTTATTAGTGTTAAATCAAATAGAAACAAAATGGAGGAGAAAGGAAAGCAGAGAGAGAGTCACAAGAATGGGAAAAAGAGAGGTCAAAATGAGCATGGCTCCAATTCCCACAAAAAGAAAAAAGTTTCACAATAGTGACGGTCATACTTTAATATCAAGATCATATATTCAAGATTGATTACATTATATTGTAATGTTAGTGTCATTAGATAAATTGATGAATTACTGGTCATGCAGCGCATGCAGTTCACAATTTTGACAGGAACAGACATATATCACTATCAAGAATGCATTGTTGTCTCCAGACTAGAATCTAGATGCGTATTTACATGTTTAATAGTATTATTTGAGTGGCGTTGCTATCACAATATCTAGATTCCATTTAATGTCATTTATGCTCTTATGGCTACCAAAAAATTTTTGAGTTTAATGGGACGGCATGAATTGCTCAAGGAGTCTCAAAGCGTTTATTTTTTTGGCCATTTATTCAAGCGATTTTAACAAAGAATAAATATCAACATTTGGCATGGCTGGTCGATTGACACTAAAGGGTCGATTGATCAGCTGTGCAAAACATGAAATTTGTGAATAATTTGAAATACTAATCATATGAATTTATTTCAAAAACAATAGAACCACATGCAAAAAAGAGTGTGTAAATCCTAAACATGCATGAAGGTCTTCAATGCCAACTTTCGGGCATGCCAATCCCATGTTTAGCATGAACATCCGGCCGGTATGTTAATTCAATGCACCTAAATTGCTAATTCTAAACCTCCCGTATGCGGTATCTTGTTTTGAAAATGACAAGAAATAACAATGTCATTATTTAGTTTTGGGGTTAAATAAACTAAATGTCTCATGAACTTTGAAACCGACTTTGATCGGTTTCTTATTTTGGTTCGTAACCTTAAAATTTCCTAATTGAGTCCTTAAGTTTTAAGTTGTATGTTCAGTCTTGAAATTTTATAATATAAAGTTGTTTGTCAAAATAAAGTGTGTTTGAAAACTTGATGGATAATTGTTGATGCAAATTCTCGTAAGGTAGATGCAACAACTTAGATAAGCTGATCTGGCTGATCAGGCTGATCAGGTGCTTTGCTGGATGATGAAGTGGACACTGGTTGAGATCTTCCTGTAGACAAAAACAAGATCAAAGGAGATGGACCGGTGTGGTACCAGCCAAACACACTCCGATGATGAAATCAGTGGTGGTGTTTGATGGTGGATGAGGAAGAACAAAGGAAGAACTTGGGAGAATGGGAAGAACAAGGCAAATGTTCTGGGTTATTCTCAGCAAGTTGGGTAGGCTCTTTTGTGGATGGGAGTGCAAGTGTTTTGCGTGTGTATTGATGGATTGCTAGATAGATTGTAATGTCTGTTTTTGCACATATGAGTTGATATATATAAGCAAAGGGAACCTTAATGAGTAAGATACCTGCATGTGAATGAATGGCTGTAAGAGATCCACGCACCTGGTCAGACCCAGTTGTATGCTCAGCTGCTTGCTTCCTCAGCATTCAATGCTGCATTGAATGCCCCATTAAATGCAAGGTTGGAAGGATCAGGCAAAACTGCTCCAGCAGTCATGAATGCAAGCCTGATATTCTATCTGTCAGAAGATTGTGTCAGGTGCATTCAAGTGTGGCGGTTCGTCCCAGCGTGATCTTCCTAGGAATGGCGGCGGAGAGCCGAGCCGAGCCGATACGAACACATGTTCCCATGCGAAGACACGAAGTCCATGTGTGGTCGGATCGGACATGGGATTCCAGGCCGAGCCGGTCCCATAGATTGGGGTCTTTCCGAGCCCTAACTGGTCGACGCCAGAACTCGAAGGAAGACTATCTCCTGTGCCGAGCCGAGCTGAACCGTGATGATCATGGGAAGATGGACATTCGATCCCTTGGAAGACCATCGGTTCGGCTCGGACCGAGCATGGAGGGCCCAACACGGAGACCGGTCCGAGCTGGCAAAGGGAGTGCTGATGTGGAGGTCAAAGTTTGACCACTGAGAGTCAACTCCGAGGTAGGCATTGACCAGCCACGTGTCGAACCGTGATTGGTTGTTTGGATTGGTGTGGGTTTTCCCACAAACAATAATGCGTGTGAAGAATGATATGAGCGACTTGGAATCAGAGAAAAACATAATTGACCTAATTTATTGTTACTGCAAGAGCGTCATCAAGAGAACACTCTTATTACCTACTTCATATTGTAGAGAAAAAAAAGTCAAGTGACAGTCACATGTCTACTTCCGTTAAAATTTTAAACTAACAATTTGTTTTACCCATACTAAACACATGAATCAAGATGTAAGGACTCGATTAACAAATTTTAAGGTTTGGAGACCAAAATGGAAAACTTATCTAATTTTGGGAATAATAGTGTATTTAATGCTTAGTTTTGTGTTAAAAGTCATGTGGCCCACTAAGTTTTTATTGATAAAAATATGAAAGTGGAAGACAATGACGAAATTGTGTGCTATTTTGACCGGTGCATTTCCTGTTGTTTTGGGACACTCAAAAGACACATTATTAGATATAAATACTAAATTTTGGCAATTATGCCATTTAGATGTGACAAAAGATGACATTGGCATAATAACATTGTGCATTGCAGATGCTCAAGCTTGAGACATGTATCTAGTTACCTCGAGGGTTTCATGTAGACTAGATATAAGCTTGACAAGAGCTAAATCATCTTATGTACCAATCCACCTAAAGATGGGGTGAATTGAATTCATCTCACACGTTTAAACTTTAGAACAATCGAACAACCTCTCGGAGTCTAGGTTGTTTTTTTGCTTTCATTTCATACTTTAAAAAGTCTGAGCGGTTAGATTACCATATAGGAGCATTCGAAGGCATCCTAAATAATTGTACAATCATATTTTAGCAAGCAAGTTAAGATATGAGAGAGACTGAGAGGAAATCAAATATCCTAAATATGACTTTGCAATAATTGATCAGAAGAATCTAGGTCACTATGTCACTTACCTTCTTAAGTGGATTGAAGCACAACGTATTTATAGATGAAATGTGATCCATCATTAAGAATTTTACATTCAGTTGACAGTAAAGTGTACAATACAAGGTTCCCTTTTCAAACTTTTATTATTTTTTATGACCTTAAATAGCTTTATTGGAGCCTATTCCTTTACAAGTTAAGCTACTACCTACAAGTCATAAAGAAAAGTGAAAAGGGGGCTTATACAGTGATGAAGGAATCACCAAAATTTGAGTGAGACGAAGTGCCCACAAGATAAGTAAAACGGAGGCTTAAATAGCGCAAGGAACTCTGTTGATGTAATCAGTGATAACAGATTTCCAATTCTCACATGGGAACGTAACTTATAACAAACCAGAAAAATGCAAAATAGCACATAATCTGATAAATTGGCATCGTTGCACTACAAAACAATTGGGCCTTATTAAAACGGGAACAATAAAACGCGTCATCAGCGTCCAGATTCTACCAACATTTGGTTGACCTCAAAACAAGCCATTAAAAGCAATCCCAGTTCTTCAGAGGAAGTTTCGGATATCCAAAGACTTCACATCAGCCATGTCCTCATCTTTGAATTCCTCCCTGACAAGTATTGAAAAGAAAAGAACATCAGTCCCCAAAAAGGAAGTGTTACGAGTCATTGTCACCGTCGCCAATTAGAAAAAGCCAAGGCAACTCACTCTGCCTCTGCACCATCTACCCATGTTCAGTTTTAAGCAATATCACCCACCTTAAATTATAAAGACTCAAATATATAACCACGCTAACATGCAAGCAAATTTTACCAATCAACAAGGGAACCAATCTAAATAAATTTTACTGATCACCAACCATGCTCAACAAAGGGACCAATCCAAATACTATGGTACATATTATAATTCCTAATGACCGTCAATGCTTTAGAACTACAGAAAAACAAACATGTTTTAAAAGATAGTAGGCAAAGGCATGGAAAAATTACCGCTTCTTCTGAGTTTCCATTATTTCAAGAGCATCCCTCTTAATTTCATCCAGTTGTGCTTTAGCTTTCTTGAGTTCCAGCTGGTCTTCATACTTTGGTAGATCTTCCTTCCGAATTCCAAGCCTGATAAGACAAGGTTAGAATCGATAGGAATTCTTTATCTAGCGTCAACTATGTAAGCAAGCAAATCTTATTTGCAAATGAGAAAACTCCGACCCCTGAGACATGAAGTGTTAACAATACCCAGTGTAGAATTTTGACCACAAATAAGAAAAACTAAACCTCTCCTCTCTCCGTACATTCACAATTTTTTCAAAACGAAAAATATTGTGTTTTGTTGGTGGTGGGGTAAAAAGAATGAATAGTGCAACCAACATCAGCTTGAAATTTAACAGCATTTCCATCTTCTTAGATACACACAGCATTGCATCTCTTCCATAATGAAACCAAAACTGATAGCATACAAATATAATACCAATTTTCTTCGTCATTTCCTACCAGATAATGACTAGATATTGTCATATATATATATATATTATTTCGCAAACGGTAGAGATTCATTGATGGAGGGATAACAATGAACTATCCAGCTCCAAGGTTTCCAACCAGCTTGAAGAATTAACCCAGTAACAAATTCCATGTGTGGTTGTAAAAATCAATTCACATGGGAAGATACTCCACTACTACACTATATAAAGTCTCTAATCTCAAACTAACACTAGAAGAAAGAGAGAGCACATGCGCACAAGAAAAAAGTGCATGCAGCGCATGAGTAGGGAATAAAAGCCAAATATACCATGACAATAGACATCGTGGTCATTTTATGAATATGCATCCAACATATTGATTTACTATCATACCATACCTAAACTAGCAATTCAGGTTATTAGGGGAGGACTTAGATGCAGGTTGCGACCAAAACCAGATACCATTTAGCAGAGCAACTAAGAGACACGTATGAGACATGACCAAATCCCTATAACCGTCAAGACTTGGAAATGCATTATTGATTCAGCATAAACTATGTAACCATTATTGGTTTAACAAAAAACCACTAAAAAGCAATAACCAGAATACTTGGACTATGCAAGTGGCATGAACGTATAAATGAAGCTTAATCGGCGATAACACCACCTACTACCTAGTCTCCATTGAAAACTTAATAAAAATAAAAAAGGCACCTACTTCTGGTTTATTTTGTCAAATTCTGCCATGAGAACAGCCATCCCTTTCTTATCATTCCTCATAAGAGGTTTCTTCAGTTGTTTTTCAACTTTCTCCAACGCATCCATCATCATAGCCTCTGCACCAAGTTCATCAGTGATACCTCTCCTGCAAAAAAACAAAAAAACAAAAAAACAAAATTAATAAATAAAAAAATATAAATTAATCAACTAACAGAGTTAATATTAGTTCACTTCTTAGACAGATCCTGCCATGTATTTCAAACGGTGTGGATTGCTGTTCTAACGCCATACAAAGTTTTTTGAAAATTCTTGTTTAGGGATAAGGTTTAATGGTTTAGGCTCTACAGTAACCTAAGCCCTAAGGTAATTAACCATGTTGTAACCTAGATTCAAAACTGCAAAGTAAAAAATGGTCTGCCATTCGAATGGCAGGGAATCCCATTTAAGAAGCTAAGTGTAATGTTATATATTACGTAATGCTGATATTTTTTATATATACACACATAAAGGGATTTTGAGATGCTGATGCTGGACAACACAAAGTGCCTATGATTATGGTGGGCTTAGGATGATAGAAATTTTAAGAAATGGAATATTATTAGAGAAAAAAGAAGATTTATGGCTGCTGTAATTTTTGAGAAATAAGAGAGATGGAGAATAATAGGGAGGAGAAGAGAGGAGGAGATCTCAAGGCACCAAGCCTTCAACAACACTTATTTCTCATTCATTAAAATCTAGTTTGGGTTACAAGAGATAGCCTTATTTATAGGCTTCAAATATAACATTAATTCAAAGGCTCCTAGAATTAGCAAAAGACTCATTAAAATCCTAAAAAAGTCATTAATTATATAGAAGTATTAAAAGACTCAATAAATATAAACTAAAAAAAACTTTGTATTTTCCTAACCAAAATATTAGACTCTTAATAACACTTGACCCAAACAAATACTCTAATAGAACTCGACATTAACTCTTAAATTGACTCGTTGACTTTTTTTTTATTTCTTTTAATTTCTCATTCTTCCACTACCATAGATTTTTTATTTTTGACCAAAAGAGCCTTATTGTTAGATTTGGTCCAATGTGCTTAGTCTTGAGCTTCCAAAGAGTATTTTTCTTATCCAACCAAGTTGTAGCTATAGCATCAGTTGCAATATGTAATGTTGGATATATTATGGAAAAAAATGTTTATAAACAAATAAAACACCATAGGCCTGATGCAACATGATACAAGTGGGAACACCTAAACCCCAAACTGACAATTTAACATTAGAAGTTTCCAAATATAAATTCAGACCATGAATACATCCATACTGAGCACCTAAACCTAAACAAACTCTCAAAAGTAAATCAGACTAAACACTTGTCTAAAACTCCCAGTAACCATTATTGGGCAATGGAGTAAGGAAAATGTTTCTGTTTAAAAATCACTGAAAAGAGAATGATAGTAAGCTTGGAAAAAATTACATTTAAAAAAGAAGGCCCCATGAGCTATAGCAGTAACATGGGGAGGTATGGGAACAAATTATAAAAGCCACATTAATCATATCTAATGCAAGAAATCCAATACTAGGAAAAACATAGTAGCACATACTTGATCCTAATTTCCTTCAGTGTCAACAGATATGTTCTAGCGTCTGGGATATTTTTCGTTTGGGTTTCGATGGTATGTTGGATGCGCTGGGATTCTGAAAACAGATTAGCCCTGCAGGATGCAAAATGCATTAATGGTCACTTCAATATATTTAAAACATTGTCAAAAAAAAAACCATTTAACACATTGAAATGTCGGTGGCATCTAAGAGAGCACAAACAACAAAAAAGTACATAAATTTCCTCCTCTAAAGTGACATTACTGTTATTGTTATCCACTTTTCTGACACCATATAATATCAGCAGAAGTTAAAGAAAAACATAACAGGACTAACAAGACAAAAGACATCTAAAGTAACATTAACAAATTTTGTAAGTTCAATTATACAGTTAGGAATTACATAACTATGTTATCTGATGGTAAGGTGTCAACAGTAAAGTGTCAATCTCACTTAGGATGATGAGTAGTGCTCCCACCACATAACAAAGTGTCTAATTAAAACAGGTCCACCCATGAAAAGATGCCTTCAAATTAAGAGGTTCAATATATAAATCCTCTTTGCAAGTCCGGGAAACAGGGGAAGGAAGAAAGTCCAAAAGACCCTCTTTTTTTTTTTTTTTTTTGACAGACTAATATGTATTATAGTTCAAGCTCTTTCCCAGTAAAAATTTATTAATGAGATAACGCACATTGTAGAAACATAACAGAAGCATCTTTGTTTTTACATGATTGTGACAAATAATATGAATGATACCATTGTGCAACCAAATAGGCACATCTGCACAAATGAACAAAACAACAAAAGAAATCATATTATTACAAGGATAGACGGGTAAAGGGTTAAAGAGACTGACTTCTGTCTTATGGTTTTCATGATCTTAGCATATTGAGCAACACAAGCTGGATCATCTGGGTCTATGGTCATCTTTTCTTTGCGAAGTACATCGATGGCTATCTCAAACTTATTTTTAATTTCCAAGAAGATGTCCTTCAGCATCTCTTTACCCCTCAAACGTAAGAAAATTTCAGTAAGGGTTGCATCATATATGCATTAATAAATGACAAAAACGCAATCAGCTAGAATTTTATTTCTAACTCATTATTAAGTTAGGAAATAAGCAAATAAAATCTGCAATTGATAGCCAATAAAAATACCAGAGACACCAACTTTAAAACTTAGTATTATACAACATTCACTGATTCAAATCACAGCAATTTGAGTAAAACATAATGCAATTCATTTGTTCTCAATGTTGGGTATCTAGCAAATCATAATGAAGAGAGTGCGCATAATCTAAGACAAAGCCAAGCAGTTGAACTTACTATCACCCTTAAGCGGAGGGACTTTTTCTCCCTTATTTGCTTCATCAGCAAAGCAACGGACTGGAATAGCACGCTCCTGTCGAAGAAAGACTCCGTTGCCACACAGCTGTAACATTACAAAGAAAATAAACACAAAAAGTCATCAATTCCTCGCCCTCAATTATCTAGAACCCTAAAAATCCCAAACCTTTTCACATATCCATTACTCACTCAGATCATCAAAAATAAAATACAAATAAAAAAAATTCCAATCGCCCAAATCATATCAAAACAAACCAAAATTATGCCATTTTATGGCCTTCAAAAATTAGAAAAAATAAATAAAAGGATTTTCTAATCTGAAATTCTAATTTTCTCGAACATTTTCTCAGGAACCAAACATCAACCGAAGAAGGAAAAAGCAAAAAGAAAATCAATGAGAAATGCAGATCGAGTGACTGACTTGTCTGGATTTGGATAAGAGGCGGGACGAGAAGGCCATGATCGGAGCTCAGTCTTCGTCTTGTTTGGGATTCGATTTTAGGGTTTGGATTTGATTGCTTTGAGAGTCTGAGACCTCTGAGAGAGTCTATAGAGAGTGAGTGAGAGAGACGAACGAGTTCGTCTGCCTTATATGCGGATCGTTGGATATGCTGTCGTTTTGATTCCTTATATCATCTTGATCTAATCAGACATACCTGAAAAACGTAGTTGCTTATATTTACAACAATGCCACTGTTTTCTTTTCTTTTTTTAATTTCTCTTCCAGAAATGTGTTGGAAAAAAAAACTGTAGAAATAATAAGAATTTATTTATGAGAGTAAATCATAAAACAAAATAGACAAATAATTTTTTTAAAAAAAATAAGGTTTTTTTAGGCTGAAATTAGGGGTGTGTTTTGGACGAATCGGATCGGAAATAGGATATTTTAATTTCAATTTAAAAAATTTCAAAATAGAATTTCTATTCCAATTTTCATTAAAAAAAAATCGAAATTTCAACACTTAATTTCAATTCGGAATTTTCAGATTTTTTCAGAATATCACATTTTCGAAACTTTAGAATAAAAAATCAAATTTTTCACATTTTCTTATATTCAAAATATTTTTTAGACCATCTTCAGATATATATATTTTTTTTCTAAATAATAAAGAAATTAATTGCCTCATCTTCGATCTCTCCTCCCCCTAATAAAAACAAAATAGTAATTACAACTACAAAAAAATATGGGTGTTTTTGTTAACATTTATGTTATTATGACACACATATATTTATAATATACATATGTTTATATTAATAGTATTAGTCATATATTTTTTCTTAATATATATATGGGACCAGGATTCGACCCATTTGTCTATTCATTTCCCTATCATGCTTTTAATTTTGGTCATCAACCCTCTCACCTCTTCCCTTTTTTTTCTCTCTCTACTCTTTCTTTGATGGTCAAGATTAAAGCATGGTAGAAAAATGGATACGGAAATGGTCCATATAGATGTATGTATAGAAATAAACAACAAGTTAGGTTAAATACAAAAATGATCCATAAATTTTACAGTGAATCTCAATTTTGTCCACTAACTATAAAAAGTGTCAATTTAATTCACGAACTTTTCAAGTTGTACCAAAACAGTACAAACGTTAACTTCTATCGAAAAATTTAACGAAAACTGGTTATGTGCACAACAAGTGACCACATTTTCAGAGGTATTTCAGTCCATTCATCATATTTTATGTAACCAATTCTATTAATTTTGGATAGAAGTTAACGTTTGTACTGCTTTGGTACAATTTGAAAAATTCATAGACCAAATTGACATTTTTTATAATTAATGTACCAAATTGAGAATCAGTGTAAAGTTTGTGGGTTATTTTTATATTTAACCCTAACAAATTAATGAAACATATAGTTAAAAACTAAATAAATAATAAAATATATAATACTTAATATAAATACGAAATAAATTGGAAAATTTTTGAAAATATTGGATTAGAATGCCTTAGGATAATTTTGAAATTTTTCGGATCAAAATTCGGATTGAATCGAAATTTACAGAAACATTTCAATTCTAATCTAATTTTTTTCGAAATTTTTGGATTTCGGATTTGATTCGGACGTTCCAAATTAAAAAAATTCTGATCGGATTCGAATTTTTCTATCCAAATCACACCCCTAGCTGAAACAAAAGGTCCTATGGACAAAAGTTAACAGTCCACACAGAGATGTGTAATACAATTATACAAGTCGATCCACTTAAGTTAAGCCTCAACGTCTTTTAACCTGTTTAGTAAATTATCTTTTTTTTTGTTACATATACACGTGAACAATGAAAAACAAAAACTACAAAAGTACAATAATTTGAAATTATATTCATATCAAGAGTTTCAACTTTCAAAGGTTAATTGTCCATTAGAAGAAAAAAAAAAAATGTCGAGTGCTTGGCACTGTACAAACACGCCACTCATTTTGAACGTGGGTCGCCTTATCTTGCTTAAAAAATTAAGTGGACATTTTTAACATCAAACACTTTAGATGAGTTATTCCATTAAGGAGATAGTAAATTACTAAAAAAATCAATTTTAGAGGCTTTTGTACCCAAAAAAAAAACTCACCTAAAAAGTTGAAATGATAAATAAGTCCACTTTTGTACAAATAAAATCCACACTTTGTTCTATGAATTTTTTTTTTTTTTTAAACTAAGCAAATTGTCACTGCCGCATTGCCCAGCCATGCCACCAGCAACGAATGCCACTATCAAACAGTGACAATTAATAGAGTATTTTTGTAATTTAAATAGTTACTATCCCACAGTAACAATAATATCAGGCTATTGGTGTTTTATTTGCATCTTCCCGACCAAGACCCGGAAGGGGTTCGCTTTGTTTGGGATGAACTCACAAAGACTCGACCCCCTCATAGAGTTGCGTCTTTTATAAGACCCGAGCTTCTCAGTGGAACTAAAAAAAAGAGTTTGAGCTCTTTTGGCTTACTTTTCGCCACGCAGGGCGGCTATCCGCATGTGTCCCAAAGTGACGTCCATTTTTTGGCAATGGGTATACTCGAGAGAAAAGTTTGGAATTCGACCTCTCCTTTTTTGTTTAGGATCCGCTTTCTACATTCAATCATTTATTAAGCCCGGTGTGGAATCACCATCATTATACATTCATTGTTGGTCTAGCTGCGGGTCTAGCGATCCCTTATAGCCCCCGCCTAGAGTGCAGCCTACCTATTGAAGACCTTAACGTAAGTAACTCAGTGCTCCATACGGGGGAAATGAAAGCAGAATTCGTTCGGATCCTCCCATATGTTCAATCTTTTTTTAGCGGTTTCCCCATAGATCTTTATCATTAATGCAACCTTCATTTTGCTCATTCATGGAGTTGTATTTAGTACCTCTAAGAAATATGATTATCCACCGTTAGTCAGTAATGTGGGTTGGCTTGGATTACTTAGTGTTGCGCGCCTAGGAGGGCAGCGCGCTTTGGGATGCGGAGGAGCTATTATCGCCCAGCTCCCTAACCTAATACGGCACCGTGTTCGGACCGCAGGGAACCGTAGCATGGGGGGACGTCTAATCCTTTTTCTGCTGCAAGGCTGGCTAATCGTATGCAGCAAGCTTGAAGACCCCTGGTTCTGAACGCTATGTTGAATGTGCAACTGACACTACACTACGTAGGTACCTGTGCAGGTGAGGCGTCGGTCGGTCCTAGAAACGGAGACAATGGCGCGAGGAGTTAACGACCGGTCGTGCTGCAACCTAGGGATCACCAGGCAGCTCTTTCGCTCTATAGGGATCGGGTACCTGCCAATCAACTTCTTCTTCCGGTACCTGGACCTATCCCAAACCCTGGTATCACGCGCATTTTCCTCCAATCCTCCGTCACCATCTTCTTCTTTAGTGTCGACAAGTCCAACTTCGTCGCCAACAAGATCTCCCAGACCCTCGTCTCCCTCGGCATCCGCTCCGCTTTCCTCTCCCTCATTGACACTCTCCACAGTGACATCGATATTCTCTCAAAACTCAACATCGTCGTCCTCTTCAGCAAGTCCAGCAACACCGAGGAGCTCCTCCGCCTCATCCCTTGCGATAGGGCCAAGGGTGCGTACCTCATCTTTGTCACCTCCGTCTGTGGCAATGCCCTTATGGCCGTTCGATTTGTCTCCGATCACCTCCCCCAAACAAAGCCACCGAGATTTTGGCCGAAGGACCAGCTTGGTACCGATTTTTTGCAACTGCACCGGATTGTTCTCTAGATTCTAGATATGAGTTTTTTTGTTATTTATTTTTTTTCTGAAAACCCCTTAAGGAGACCTCTAAAATGGACTAGTCCATCATTTGTTGAAAAAACTATTGCTCTCTCTCTCTCTCTATGCAAAACATAATTTTTATTTTTTCAATTTAAAGCGTCATTGATAGAGACCATATAAGAGTAATAAGACCATGGACAAAATAGTCCAGCTCTCCAATAAAAGAACATGGTCTACTTTTAATAAACGTCTGAATTTTCATCGAACCTTCGAACAAATCATCGCATCTGAAAATTATAGTTATGTAAATAAGGGCCCGTTTGGTATCCTACTCAAATTTTTTTTTCAAAAATTAAGATTTTTTTTTTTAAATGTGAGTTTTCAAAATCAATTTTTAAAATTTGAAAACGTGTTTGGTATAAAATTTAAAAACAATTTTTAAATTTAAAAAATGATGACATCTAAGAAAAAAAGAAGTGTAAAAAAAAAATTAAGAAAAACGATGTTTTATCATTTTTAAAAAGAGACATGTTTTTGAATTTTTTTAAAAATGGTCTACCAAACACGTTTTCTTGACTAAAACTTATTTTTTTGTTTTTGAAAACAAAAAATAGTTTTTAAATAGAATACCAAACAGGCCCTAAGTTTTTTTTTTTTTGGTGTATTATATATTACTTACACACTAATATAAGAAATTAATACACACAAATTCAAATTAAAAACTACCATAAAACTCCAAATATATTATAGTAATTGTCAATTAGCTCATCATGTTGCTAACTTGTGCTTACATGAACATTTGGACGTCCATAAACTGAAATGTAGTTTAATCAATAAAATCTATGCCCCCAGATGACTAGGATGAATGAAAAAAATACAAACCAAAATAAATAATAATAATAACAATAACAGTAACAACATAGTAATAATAACAACAATAATGATAAATTAAAGTATTAGAGTAAGAGTTGATGAAAGAGAGTTAGAAAGAAATAAAATTAGAAATGCTGGTGGCAGATATTCAGTAATGCAATTAACTTTAACACTAGTCATTTAAAACATTTAATGAAACAGTGTTTATACATGTAATGGATGACTAACGTATAAAGTTGATCCACAATTGAAATTTTCTTTATTGTATTCTATTCATCCTGTTTAACGTTCCATATACATAATTTTACATCTCTGCAGCAAAGGATTTACCGCAACCACATGTTTGTGTAGCATTGGGGTTCTTGAAAGAAAAGCCTCCACCAATAAGAGCATCACTGTAGTCCAATTGCATGCCATACAGGAAGAGGAGGCTTTTCGGATCACAAACTGCAAAACGAGAGGAAGGGGGAGTTGAAGTATCCTTGGCAAGCAGAATACATAAGTTATTATGAAAGGTCCAAGCAAAGCAAGTGCCATATAATCTAGTGAGACAAAATAACAGTAAAAATGCACTCTATTACTGGGACATGTACATCAATGGAATGGTGAAGAGAGCATTAAGCATGGTATCTTCTTACTTTTGTGAAACGCACAAACAACATCACAAGACGCTTCAAAAGTTAACAGACCAAGCTGGATGTGTTGATGATCTATGAACCTAGAGTTGATTTCCTAGAGCTAGTAGAACTCTTATAAGACGAATCATGGTGTTGTGGAAGCTAGGGATTTTCAGGCCGTATTTGGCTTCTGTGGGATGATCGGAGAATCAAAGTGGATGTTATTGATACTTATGAGTAGGTTATTAGTGCCTGTATTTCTATTCTTGGGAAGCAGATTTGGATATTTTAAGCAGTTTATGCTAGCCCTTGTGTTGCTATTAGGGGTAAGTTATGGAATTACCTTGACAACATGGCTCTTCCACACCATCTTCCTTGGCTTCTGGTGGGTAATTTCAGCCAACTTTTAACTACATGTGATGAGAGTGTTGGATCTTGTAATGGCAGAATTGGTGGTTTCAAAACTTGGATGGACAGGAATGCTATGATTGGTCTTGGTTACCAGTTCCCATTTTCACTTGGTCTAATAAAAGAGAAGGTAGAATTGTTTTTGAGAGACTTAACAGAGGGGTCAGCAATGATTTATGGAGAAGTGCCTTCCCTTAGGCACATTGTTGTTAACTTAGTTCCATTCAGAAACCTGCAATGGCACTAAACCCTTCAGGTTTGAAGGCAAGTGGCTTAATCTGAGAATTTAAATGATATGGTGGCTGACTTTTGGAAGAGTGCTGGGGGTGAAATCTTATTGAAGGTCTGTGCTCTTTCTGAGCAGCTTAAAAACCTGGAATGCTGAGATGTTTGGGAACATTTTTCACAAGAACAAAGGAAGAACCCTTAAAAATTCTGGAAGCTGATCTAATTAAGGGTATCCAAAGAAGACTTGAACAAGGGGAGAACCCTTACTTAAAAAATTCTGGAAGCTGACAGAACTAATGATTTCAATCACATCCTTGCTCAGGAGGCTGCCTTTGGGCAACATCAACCAAGGATTAGATGGCTCAGAGATGGGGATGGCAATACTAGAATTTTCCATTTGACTACCATGATAAGAAGGAGGAACAAGGTTAAGGGCCTTTTTGATGATCAAGGTAACTGAATCACTAATTTGGGTGATATGAAGAGAGTGGCTGTTAAGTTCTTTGAAGATCTGTCTTCTGATAATGTGGAGATTAATTTCAGTAATCAGATTCCCAGGTTGTTCCCTCCAATTGGTGAATATTTAAAAAGAATCCTAATGGATGATGTGACTGTTGAGGAGATCAGGAGAGAAATATTTCCCATTGGAAGTTTGAAGGTCCCCAGGTCTGACGACTTCCCTGCTGTTTTATATCAGAAGCAATGGAATTTTTGTGCTAATGATGTTTATGATCTGGTTTTTCATGCTTTTAGTTCTGGATGGATTCCTAAAGGTCACAAAGACACCCTCATTGCCTGGATTCCTAAAGTGGCCACTCCCCAAAGAATAGCTTTATTCAGGCCTAGAAGCCTATGCAAAACTATCTATAAAGTGATCTCTAAGGTGATTGTTGCTAGAAATGGATCTTTGGGGTTTCCTGCCAATCTTGAGGTGGGACAGGTCTTGGAAGCTGAAATGTGGGGTCTTTACTTGGGGATGAAAATGGCTAAAGATTAAGAAGTGAGGAAGATCGTGGTGGAATCTGATTCTGCAGTCCTGGTCTTGCT
This sequence comes from Dryas drummondii, assembly GCA_003254865.1. NCBI lineage: Eukaryota > Viridiplantae > Streptophyta > Magnoliopsida > Rosales > Rosaceae > Dryas > Dryas drummondii. The sequence goes on along the minus strand of QANW01010978.1, from coordinate 534,493 downwards.
GTTGAAGGGGATCAATCTGATTTCCATCTGCTAATTTCCCTTATAAGTGGTTGCAGATACTTGATGGACCACTTTGAGATGCTTGAGATGAATCACATTTACAGGGAGAGGAATGGTGGCTGACAGTTTAGCCAAGTTCAGTCTATGCTGTGAGATTGGTTGTTCTATTTTTAAGTTGCCTCCTCCAACTGTAATTCCTGCCATTTTAGATGACTTAGCTGGGGTAGCTAGGCCTAGGGCTGTATGTTTAAGACCTTTGGGCTAGCTCTGTTAGGTTTTTTTGTTGTTGTTGGGCCTCCGGACCCCCATTTACCAAACAAAAAGTTACAAGACCAAGCATATAAGATATATATACTTCCTGCTCACAAACTTTCTTCTATAAGACCACATTCAGTAACAAGATCTATTAATTAAATTTATTATATAGTCCCAAAACTGACACTATTGTAGCACAGCAGTAAAGGGATTTGAAGGGGTTGTATGGGTTCTAGGGTTTGGCTCTCACTAATAACCAAGAATATTTGGCGTAAACTTAATTCCTGATATATGAAGTACAAATATTGATTTGCACCAAGGAAATATGGATGCTGACTAAATTTGAGATGATTTAACTACTAAAGTCCAAAATATAAAGATTTGGGATCTGCATGAACTCCAAAAAGAGGTCAGCATATGCACCAGCTAGATTCATGGTATCTGCATCACTCCTCTCTATTTTTTATTATTTCTTTAACTCCCATCAACCTCCAACACTTGTATTCCTTGCATTTCTGCCCTTCTCAGTTTTTTTCCCTCTCATATAGGTGCATTTTTGTGTCATATCAGTTCTTTCCAGCTATAATCCGTATCTTATTTTATTTTTCTGTTTTTTTTTTTTTTTATAGGAAACTAAAACTTTTATAGGAGAAATAAAGGGATACAGGGGAAGTTCAAAGCTTAGAATGGTGCTCAATAAATGAAGGGAAGGCAAACTGGTAAGATAGACCTTTTTGAGGAGGAGGTTAGAAAGTTTATTCCAAGAGCCTTTAGGTAGGCCAGGAGGGATTAGAGGTGTCACACATGCAGTGCTTGAGCCCCTAAAATCCTAGATGGTCTCCCTGACCTCGGCCACAAGGATCAATATGATGTTGGCTAGACAGTTATGCTATCCCAAACACTCGCTGTACTCGGCAGTGTCGAGTTCTTCTCACCCGTAGAGAATGATGGAGGATAGTGTTCATCTAGTTTCATATTTATCACTTTCATTATTGGATGAATTTTCTTTTATGATAATTGAGGTATTTATCTAAGATTTTAGTATTTATCTTAGGATTAAGTTTTATGATTATCACATAGTTTTGGTCTCTATAAATTGGGCCTTTGTTTGTAATTAATCTTAGGCAGACTTGATTGATGAAATAAACCCCTGTTGCTTCTGATTCTCTTTGTTTTCTTCTCCTCCTTCCCTCTCTAGTTCTCTCTTCTTTCCTAGTTTAAATTCTATCTATGTTAAAACCTATATCAGAAAACCTTCCCAAACTATCTCAATCATTGGACTTAAAACTTTAATTTCTTGTCTTTCTTAACAAACTGCATTGGAATATATTACAAATTAGAGATGCTGATTTTAGATACTCTGAGATAAACTGTCCAATGTTGACAAGTTCTAAAGACAAACTTTGAACAATAATTTTCCATGAAAGAAAGGAAGACTCTAGCACAGTTTAAAATATGCACAAAAATGCTTTAACATGCACCCTCACTTAAATGGACAATCAATCAGTCATCTACAAAACTATTAAAACTTAAAAAGGAAAGTGGTGCAATCATTACACTAACTGTTACAAATAGCACATCAGTTATCAGTCAAAAATAGCACATGCTCACATGACCAAGAGAATGAAAGCATAAAGGCTTACCTATAACAAAACCATTATATTCAATGATGGAATCATCTGGTCTTGCGTTTTCTCTACTTTCAAAGTCCATTGTATAAGACATGCCAGAGCATCCACCCTGTTTGACACCAATTCTCAAGCATAAATCTTCATTACGTTCAGATCTCATCCTATTGAAGTGCTTCAATGCATTCTCCGAAAGCGAAATTGCAGGTGCAAGCCCCTCGGTTTTTGGTGCAGCTGAAACATGGAAGAAGTTTAGCATGACCATAGTCACACAAATGAAATTCTTAATTGCTATGTAGAATCCATTCCTCAACAAATATCATGACAGGTTTATGGTTAAAATTCCTCTTTAAATGAACCTGCCCCAAATTAATGACAAGAACAAGTAGTTTAAATCACATTTAAAAATAGCATACTGACATAACTTTCTTGAACAACTACCTATCCCATAGCAATCTATATCTTGCCTCTCTGATTCTTGAAAACAAAAACCACCAAAAGTGCAATAAATTTGACTGTAAGAACTTTTTACCACACAATGATATTACCACCAAATTCTGATATCACAAACTATACTTTGCATATAAACCAAAATTTAAGCAGCTATTATTTTAGGACAGATAAGACCATTCCTAGCCTACATGTACAGTTTGCCACAAACCCAGTTCAACTCAAGCATAAAAGAAATTCTAATCACACAATTCCAATAGTTTTTGTATAAAAAACAAACAAATCCCAATTTACAATTAAATGTGTAATCTATTGTGTATTCTCAGAAAATTAAATTAGTGCAAGCTAAAAACATAAAGAGAAAAAAAATTAAAGAGCAAGAAAAAAAAAAGTACCTGAAGTTGAAGTTGATCGAATTGAAATGGGTTTTCTTCGGCTGAGATTTATGGATGAAAATCGAAAAGAGACTGAATTTGGAGGTAAAGAGGTTGAAGGGGGGTTCGTTGGCAGACGAAGAATAGAGGGGCAGTGCGTAGCAATTGCAGAGAACGCCATCGCAGAGAACCAAAATCAATTTTCTTAGTTTTTCTTTTTCCGTAGAAATGAGAAATTAAAAAATGTGTGTGATAATTCAGACCTCGAGGGCTCGAGGCCATTTAGGTGCGGGGACATTTTGATCACTCAATGATCAAAAAGATCATAGCCGTTAAATACTCTGATGATCTGTATTCACGGATGGCTGCCGTTTTATGCAGACGATCGAACGGTCAAGCTATACTACCTGACTTTTTTTTTTTTCTCTTGTTTTTATTAATTGAAAGTTACTTACTTACTTATACTGTTATACAACATCAGCCCGGCAATCAGACTCTATTTATTTGTTTTCAATTGTTTTACGAGGCCTGTAATTCTTTTCCTCTTTTTTTCTGTTTTTTTGAAAAATTATAGGATATAACTGATATAACGTTATGTGGTATAACTAATCTAACATGTAAGGGTATTATTGGACGATGTGTTTATATTAGTAGTATATAGTATTAATAACATCCACTCATATTATAACACAGAGATTGGTTATACCACGTGTTAATATATCGGTTATACAGAATAATTTTTCGTCTTTTTGTTGATGTATTTTCTTTTTCTTTAGTTTTTTGTTTCTTCCTTTATAATTATCTACTATTTGTATTTTGTAATTATCCACTATAGTAATCAGACTTATTTGTAATTATCTACTATTTATGTATACTTTAAAACAATATAAAAAGACTTCATTAGAGACTTTACATTAATAAAAAACTTCATGTTTTAAATTTCTTCTTCTGTTGTAATCTGGAGGAGGATGTTTCTTCTGCTGGCCTAGTGCCTTGATAAGAGTTTCAATATCAGAAAAAAATAATTTTTTTTTTCTCCCATCCCTCTCAATGGTTTAAAATAAGATTGGTTTTTTAAAAACTACTTTTGTATAAATGGACTTACTAAAAAAAAAAACTCAAAAATTTAATGGTAGACTGTTGTAGAATTCTAGAGTTAACAGTAAATTTTTGTATAATTCAATATTGAATAGAGTTTGACTGCCTTTTAGAATGACTTTTTATAATTAAAATGGTTCATAAAACAAATCGAAATTCTATTTTGTTTGCCGAAACCATGGGCCAGAATGAACAGGTCTTTGGACTTAAGTGCTTAATGGGAAATACTTGAGGAAATGATGGTTTGTTGTATATGAGTTCAAGGCCTTTAACTGCTCATTTACTTTGAGTTGGAGATAGGCATCCTTTATGATGCTCAGATCCTTCCCAATGGTTTAAATTGGAGGATTGGTTATGGTGAGAAAGTTTTCTTTTGGAAAGATAATTAGTTTTAGGTTGAAGTCCTCTGGCCACTTTTATGACTGCTTCAAATTGATTTTAGCTTTTGGTTTTTAGTTCATTATAAATTTATAATTTATGTTCTCTTCTTCAAATCTTTTTGTTTCTCTTTTTCTTTTTCTATTTTCCCTCTATCTTTAATCAGAAACAAAAATAAAAACTAAAGCTAAAATGTTACCAAACGGGCCTTGATCACTAATGAATTAATGCTAAAAAGTAAACAACTTACAATGGCACATAATAAATTAATGCCAGTACAGGAGATACACAACACACTTTCTTCCACCCTCAAAATAATGAAAAAATTATAAATGAATTTACAAATTCAGATTGAAATTAGTAGAGATATATACTCCTTAGCATGCACATCCTCCTCTTTGCTCTGTTTCTGAAACAGTTTCTGAAATACCTTGGAAGTAACTGAAACATTGAAAACCGGTATATTAGCTGGCTATACATGGTTAGACAGAAAACCTAATTAAGGGAATTGCTAGAAAAACATGAAAGCAAAACTAAGTGAAGTTTCCATGCATCGTCATATAGTTGTCAAGATATAAAAGGAATGGCAATCCTGTAACAAGCCATACTTACATGTCTTGTTCATGTTCATTGACCAGTGATGCTTTTGCAACACAAAGAAATGATTCGTCGACATTATAATCCTCTTTTGCCGAGGTCTCAAAGTAAGTTATGTTTCCCTTGGAAGCACACCATTCCCTAGCTTTCTTCTCAGAAACCTGCATGAACAATTGGCTTAAATTAATTGTATTCCAAAAATAAAAGCCTACCAAAATTTCAGGATGCATCTTTCCATACCGTTCGGCTGTTTCCACCATCTATATCAATTTTGTTTCCAAGTAATACAAAGGGAAATGCATCAGGGTCAGTTGGATCTGCCTGATAACCAATGATAAAAATGCCAATAATTTGAATCAGGATCAATTGCAGACCATGCACCCAAAAGGGTTTATAACTCAAGAGATGCACATGACAAAAACAAAACAAAAAGAAGAAGAAGATCACTGTGCATTATATGACAGCATATGACAGCAAATCTCCAAAAGAAGGAATTGGATTTACATTCTCAATCAGACAATCGAAATTTACTACAAATTTTCAAGAGATAGTGGCTTGTCAAACTCTTATTTGGTATTTTTAGCATCACCATATTTCACCTACTCTCATCTTACCATATTTATAGTAACAGAAAACTGAAACTCTATACTCTTCCATAAGCCAAATTATGATGAAGTTAAAATTTGCAGGAGCCAATGCTCCTAGAGTAAGCTTTCTCCTACATTACATTGGCTATGTACAAGGAAAATGATAACATAAGATCAATGTACCTTTGTCTCCTTGATGAAGTGTTAATCTGAGACAAAACTAAAAACTGAATCTTTTCCAATGTCCTTACAAAATCCGTTGGTTATTTGGTCTGGAGGCTAATGAAGAATTTACTAAAAATCTTGAATATGAGGATTGCTTCAATAATTACCATGAATGGATAAATGGAAGATGTAGAAGCAACAAAAAATCTAACCACACCTGTTTGAGAAATTCATCATGCCAGTTCTGAAGCGCTTCAAATGACCTAAGAACATTCACATCATAAACAAGGACACAGCAATCTGTCCCACGATAAAATGCAGCCCCGAGACTTTGAAACCTTTCTTGCCCTGCTGTATCCCAAATCTGTCAAAGAAAGATGCAGCAAACAAGACTTAGCATAAAGCATTGATTAGGTGTTCATAAATGGATACTATTGCTCTAATTACTCACCTGCAAAGTCACCAATTTGTCATCAATCTGAAGTTCCTTTGTGACAAAATCAGCACCAATGGTGGCTTTATATTGTCGACTGAACTTCTTATATACATATCTGAACAATCAATTAAGGATCCACACAACATAATAATGGATTCCAATCACAGTAAATTCAAATGTCATACATAAGTATGCATAACTCAATGTGGAACCTAGTTTATGCATGTGTAACTCTATCGAGAATCATCATTCATCAACAGGTTCTCATGAGATATACAAGACATGATTGCAGTATAACAGGATTCAAACTAAACCCAGCCCTCAAAAAATAAACCACATTATGCATTTATGATAAATGCAGTGTAGATATCTATGAGAAAGGCAGATGTTGCTTTGAAGTTAAATGGATTTTCTTTTCTTGCAGAAAGAATCTTATTGATTGTTAACTGCGTTAGGCTTAGGATAGTCGTGGGTCCGATTCCCTCCAATCTAACAAAAAAAAAAAAAAAGAATCTTATTCAAGGACAGAAGGAGGACAGTTTATTATCCATAATTAATTAGTTGGCATGACCCCATGAGGTAGCTTAAGCTACACAGCCTACACTTTCTGCAAGCATTACTCATATGCACTCTACTCATCTTTAATTAATAATCACTACAACCATCAAGGCCCTATCACTCCTTTTTACAGCTGCTTCATACCATCACCACTAATACTTTTGAAGACCCCTAAACCAACAATTTTAAGACCTCTTCAACTCCCATATCACAATTAAGGAAAGTTCTCCCTCTCCCCTATCGAACACAGAAAGACTGCCTTATTATGCAACCAACCCAGCACCTACACAATTAAACAATGACTAATCCATATTATCACAACCCCTCAACACTTACGGACTTACCTATACCACACTGTCACCACGAAACTCGAATAAGCTACAAAATCCGAGACAAGTAATAAAATTCTAAAATAATATTTCAATTTGAGCTACAACGAAAAGGATACTGATTCATCAAACACGTCTTTCCAACCCTGAAAATCACACAAAACAAGAATAGAACAGGTCATACATATCACTAAATCAAGAAAATACATGAACGTATAAGCATTTGTTCAACGAAATACATCTGTACAACATTCAATCTACCAAAGAAAGAAAACCCATTACAGGAAAAAGCATAAATGGCAATAATAACAGCAAAAAAAGAAAGATAACTATGAAAATGACATACCCACTATCGCCAAGGACGATGATCTTAAGCAGAGTTCTCTTTTTCTTAGAATTATCCATGAGAAGACCAACAGATAGCTCCCTATTAATATACAAAGAAGACAAAGAGAAGGTTCTGAAACTCCAATTTTTTTGAGTCCCTTTGTTAGGCAGATAGAAAAGAAGATTGGGAAAGTTTGTAAAAAGAAACATCACAATAAATAAAGAGAAGGGTTGGGCCGGTTGGCCATTTTTGAGGTGGTTCCTGATTCTTCCTGATTTTTTTTTTTTTTTTTGCTGTTTTGAATGATCCAAAGCGAAAGCCATGTGAACTTTGCCAACCAAAACCAAAGGTACCCGCCAGCTGAGCTGAGCTCCTTTTTTAAAACGAGTCATGAATGATTATTGATGGGCCAGTGACTCAGTCGTAGCATTGAAGGTGTTTAGTTGACTATTCGCTCGCTAAGGTCCCCGTGCCCGACTGCCTGTCGTGCTTGCCTCAATACTTAGCTTTCAGTCTCTCTTGGTTTTAAATTTTTAATTTACAGGTTGGACCGTTTTGATTGGCTTCCAATTTGCACATTGACAGTGGGTTTGCACTTTTTTAATTTATATTTTTTAATCATAAATTAAGAGTTTTTATTTCCTAATTAATTAAGATGATCCTTGACCAAAAGTATCAAATCTAAGAACAGGAGCAATACAATTAGAAACGGCATTGGGGATTGGTTGATGTTGGATACATGTCAAGGCATTCAAAATATTTTGGCATATATATTTTGATGTCAAGGGAATCATGATCAACATGATTGAGCTAATCACCAGCTGTATCTAGAACGTATTAGCTGATTGTAGCGCGCGATTCCTTAGATGTAGGCTTAATTCTTGGTTAATTTGTCTGTCTTTTATAGGGTTTAACTACTATATATTTTATATCTTTCCTACTAATTAATGTATTTGAATGGAGTCAATTAATATACACAATTCCAATTTTTACAGAGAAAAACTTAGGTGGGGATAACCTGCCACCTCATCATGCTTATTGACAAGATTAACTAATAAATTTGATTTGAGAAATTAATTCAAGGACTTTGTGTACTGAAATAATTTATGAGAGATTTGAGATTGATTTGATTTGGTTGTGGTAGATTTGAGTAAGTTGTCTATATTGACGATGGAATGTAGTTTATTTGAAACTTTAAGATTTTGACTTTTTTGTGCTATTTTGGAATTGAAATTGAGATTTTGAATATTTGAGAGGTTTGGTTTTGTACCAACTTGAGAGTTTTTTTTTTTTTTTTTTTTTTTATTGAAAGATGCCATGAAGAAAATTAAACAAGAGTTACAAATCAATTGAAGCCATACAGGAGCTTGATCTCCCACCCAATTAATAAGATCTACATAATATAAAATAAAGTCGGTAAGAACATGTGTCATCCCATTATAACTCTAAACACATAACTACATCAAACTTTGAACAATTGAATTAATTCAAAACTCTTTTAGCCTTCTCCAAAAGGTGCCCGTCAGGAACTAAATCATCCTACATCTTCTAAAATTGAACGAACTGCAAGAAAATAGAAGAAAACCAAGCACTCAAGACAAACTGGATCCCGTGCAAAAATGTCAATTTCTACTTGTTGGGAGGAAGCAATACGACCAAGAGAAAGGGCCATAATCACCCACAACCTCTAAAGCATCATCAAACCTAAAAAAACACCAACAAGAAACTGACTAAAATCCTACGAAAAAATTCTCGAAGAATAAAAAAGTGAACTCGATAAAACAAAACTAAAACTAACCATTGATCAAGAGAAGGACTCGAAACCTAAGAAAACAAAAGCATTAGCTTGTGGCGGCCTGGGGTGCTTGAAGGCCTGGGGTGCTTGAAGGCCTAGGCCGCCGCATACAAATTTTTAGAGGTTGTTTTTTTCTCTAGCAACTAGGGTTTTTTTCTTCTCTTGAAAGCAATTAACTTATTTCCACTAGATGTACTAATTAATAGTTAGTTGGCCAATCTCTTACCAACTTGAGAGTTTGAATTCAAGAAATGTACCTATTAATTTTTGTTTTAATTGACATATTTTATGTTTTTTATGGCAAACATGAATTTAGGAGAAACGGTTCTTTGGACTTGTACCAATTATTTAGTAATTGATATATTAATTTGTTAATGCATGGGCATGTTAACTTTGAAAACAAGCCCATTAATTGTGCTCACTGTTTGATACTTGGCATATATATTTTTTATTTTGCACTACATAAGCCAAGTTATAGTAGATGCAATTCAAATAGGAGTTGGCATCTATTTTCTTGGGGAATGATATATCCATCTATTTCAAGTGTCATGAGAAGACCTGCACCCTCTTTTATTGTTGTGGGATTTGGTTTACAACAACATGGCTTTGATGGTTCGAACGCCACTTCATTTGCATGTCAACCCATGTAAAGAGCTCATCCTAGCTGCACAAATGTCACTTTGGATTTTCAATGCTTGTTGTACGTGGGACACCTTTGGACTTGTAGTTTAATGTACTTAATTTGGAACAAGGTTTCCAAGTGAACTTGACTTCCTCTTCTTTGGAAGCTAGCTAGGTTGCTACATGCATGAGGTCAGCTGGTTGCAATTGAGTTCTGCAACTTTCCTTTTCCTTTTGCTTTAGTTGCATTTTTTTCTCCTTATTGGTTTGCAAAATCACCCTTGCAACATGTACGTGGACATTAGGACAAGCCTTTGTGGACTCAACGCCTTATGCCAATGGGCTTGTCTAGACTCTAGCTAGACTTTATACCCATTATCTGCCATCTGGTGTGGTTAAATTGTAGACTTGTACCAACTGTTTGGTATTGCAATTTGCAAGTCAAGTTGCAGTGGCTGCAGTTGGCATTGGGACTAGCTCTTTATTTCATGGGTCCGAGCAAGCACACATGAATCCACCAATGAATCTCCATGTTTTTCTCTTATCAAGACATCAACCCTTCATTTACTTTCATGGATGATTTGTTTTCTTGAATATGACTTTACCAAATTTTTTTTTTTTTTTTAGCCAAGACTTTAACAAATTCAAATGCCACCTTATTTGACAAACCAAAGGACTCTTTAATAATTGGAGGAGTGGACGTACTTTGGGTGCTGCCTTCAATTTCCTTTCAGTTCTTGTTTGAAACTTTTTGACTTGTTGCTGGTTTCATTCTCTCACATTCATGGGCTGCTTCTTTCTGTTGTTTGCATCTGACTTTATGAAAGAGAACAGACATGAAGGTTATCGACACGACTCAATGAGTCTCCATGGGTCAACATAAAATTAACACAATTATAAATGGGTTGGTTAGGATAGAGTCACTCGACATATTAATTAAACGGGTCAGATTAAAGTTGATTAGTATTTAACGCGAATATGAAATGACACGACATGAATCCGATATGACATGACCCATTGGAGCTAGGATTGGAAAATCCGAATCCGACCGATTCCGATAAAAAAATTTCCAATTTTGGAACACCCGAATCAAATCCGAAATTCAAAAATACCGAAATCCAAAAATTTCGAAAAAAATTGGATTGGAATTGGAAAGTTTCCGTAAATTCTGATCCAATCAGAAATTTTCCTAAAGCATTCCGATTCGATATTTCAGAAATAATATCAATTTATTCCGTATTTATATTCATTTATTTAGCTTTTTATTATATATTTCAATAATTTGTTATTTTTTTCAAACATACATATATATATATATTAAAAACATCAGTAATGCTACACTTACCACATTTTTATACCACAATTTCATACTATCTTACATGGCATTCATACATTGGACACTAAAAATTAAAAACTAAAACCTAAAAAAGAAAAAGGAAATACCCTTCCAGTAAAGTAATGACATATCAGGTGGGATACAAATGTGGGAAAAAAAAATGTGGGACAACTAGCATTATTGTAAAACAGTAACATATGACTAATTATAAACATATGTATATTATAAATATATGTGTATCATAATGACATAAATTCTAACATGTAATTGTAATTACTATTTTTTTTTTCCATTAGGGGGGGAGGGGAGATCGAAGATGTGGCAATTAATTTTATCATTATTCACACAAAAAAAATCCGAATATGCTCTAAAAAATATTAAGAAAATGTAAAAATTCTGATTTTTTATTCGAAAATTTTATATTTTTATCCGAGAGTTCTGAAAATGTGATATTCCGAAAAAAATTCAAAAATTCCGATAAATCAAAAAATTTGGAATTAGAATGAGACGTTGAAATTCCGATATTTTGGAATGAAAATTGAAATTAAAACACCCTATTTTCGATCTGAATCCTTCAAAATACACCCCTCCCAATTGGGGCCGATCATATATGAATATACAATATTCCTACCCACCTGGTGGAGGATGAGTACATATATGATCCATTTAGGTGATAATTAATCCCGTTCAGTAAGAAAACAAGACTCTTGCATTAAAAAATAGAAAATGTGGGACTAGTATAGGAGAGTGCGCAGCTGTCTATCAGGCTGTATTAGAAGGCATGATTTCAACCTAAATTGTCAGATGGCATCGATCAGGAGCTCTGTCCTCAGTACACACTTTTACAAATTAAAGGTCAAAGACCATATACAACCAAGATATGCAATATATTATTAATTAACACACAATGGAATTCTACCAGTTTAAGTATCGATCGCAGGTGTCTTTTGCAACTCCAATAGCTCTCATTGTCTCATGTTTTCACTCTCAGGCAATTCAACCCACTGAATAAATTTTTTAGTGTGTTTGGATGAAATCCTTTAAAATATTTGGATGACATACTTTAAAATATCAAACAACAATTTAAAGTCGACTTAAAATGATGAGATTTAATTTGATGACATTTACGAAGTGATTTGTTTAGTTATAACCTATTTAGTTGATGAGATTTATTAATAAAATCTCAGCTCGATCACTAGAATTTGGCCAATTCCATCTTTAATTTCCAACCATAATTAACACTTTAATGGGATGGACTTTTAAATCTCATCTTTAAATTATATCTCAAAATTTATCCAAACACACTCTTAGACTCGATCTCAGGCGATATTTCAACCTACTGACTAATTTCCTTTCATATTCCCAACTGGAATAAACTGTTAACCAATAATTTGACCACCATGCATATATAGTAGAGTATTTGAAGTCAACAGTTTGCTTATGTAATATTTTTCTACAAAGCTTCTGTGCAACCATTTGTCCGTTTCTCCAACAAGTCGAGAAATCGACACAACACTATTAAGAGCTATCAGACTAGCAAACTCAAAGTAACGTACAGCACAATATATATAAACTGTGGAAGGACCACAAGACAATTTCATTCCATTTGAGCATATTCTAGAGTAATAAACAAAAGTGCTTGCTTGGAGGGTGTGTATAAACTATAAAGTCCAACAACAATTAATTGGAGCCCATAAACAAACCTTGTTGCTATATATCACCATATTTAATTCTTATATCTTAGAAGGACTTTAACTTCCCTTTCAGTTCAAGCAAGTCGGCCCGGATCCAGTCACAGTACATTATCAAGTATTTTTTTTTTTGGCCATGTTCAAGTAACAAGGAATAAAATTTTAAGTTTCGAGAAAATTTCGATGGAAATTGCTATTAAAATACGGAAATTTTGAATGAAACTTTACCATATGTTTATTTAATATATTATCTACTACATTGATAAAAAAATATTGAAAAAACCAAATTATATAGGAAGTTTCATGTGATATAAGATGAATATAATGCACGCTGAAAACAAATACTGTTAAATCAAATTAGTATAATGAATAAATGAAATTAGTATATTCTTTATATTCTATAATCTATACACTAAATCTTAATACTAAACTCTATATACCATAATACTTTTTATATTATATAATCTATATACTAAACTCTATATACTTTATAATCTATACTCTATATTGTTTAAGATATCATATATGATATTAGAGTTTAGGTCATTTAGGGTATTTTTAATTATTTTTATATAAAAATATATTAGACTTTATTAGTTTAGGGTTTAAAAACAATTAAACAAAATCCAAAAACGGCCAAACGAAATCTCAAACTATTTTTTTTTTATTTTCAATTGCCCAAAAGTCCTAAAACCCAATCAAAGAAAACCTTTTTTTTTTTTTTCTTTTTTATTTCTTTTTTTTTTTTTTTTTTTTTTTTNTTTTTTTTTTTAGTTTCCTTCCTTTTCTTTCCCCGTGACTCTCTTTTTTCTCCTTTTCTTTCCTTCCTCCCCTTTCTTCTCATTTCTTCTTCTTTCTTCCTTCCGCCTGTGCAGCTTCTCTTTCTTTCTCTCTCTGCACCTCCATCACCAACCCACCCTCACCCTCATCTCTTTCTCCCTCATCTTCCCCTGCCGCCGAAACCCACCAAAAAGCAACTGCTTCCAAACTCCAACTGCTCATCTCTTTCTCCCTTTATCTCTTTCTCCCTCATCTCCCCCATGCCACCGCCCTTGCCGCTGCCCTCTCTTGCTCCCTCGATCTGAGATCATCGAAAATTTCGCCTAAATTTCGAGGATTTTGGCGAAATTCTCAGAATTTCGCCGAAATTATCACGAAAATTGGCGATTATGCGTTTCGATTTTGAACCCTCCTAAAATCGAAATTTTCAGCAAAATTTCGCTGAAAATTTCAAAATTTAAACCCTTGCATATTGTTGCAAAATGTTCCCAGCTTGTTCGCAAGTTTTTAAACATTATATTATTGCTAGACTAGGAAAATTTATTTACCAAATAATATAACAATATTTCATCTATTAAAATATAAGTTTATTTTTAGTAAGTAAAATAGTGTCATGAAGTCATTTTGGTGAACCAATTTAATGTTTTTACTTTAATTCTAGCAATATTTAGCCTTGACATAATATTGAAGACGAGAAGAACTTACTTATTCTCCGATGTGATACCACATGACATCCCCCCTCTCTCATTGGCTCTCTTTTCTCTCTCTCTCTCTCTGAAAGTTTAATTTAGGTGATCTGTTCACTTAATAAACTTGATTAATTTCACTTTCAGTGATCGGACCCCAATTTTTGGTTTATGTGATCACTCACGAACTAGTCAAACAAACACAACTCAGACGGTTCAGTAACGAAAATATGAAACTCCATATTGACTTCTAAAAACCAAAAATCACTTCTGTGAACAACACAAATCAAACACACCAAGGATCAAGTGACATCCTATACACTCAGAGGACCCATCACAGTAGGCATCCCAGTGTTATCCACAACTACAGTGGTGTGTGATTAGCTAGATAATTATATAAGGCATATATCAATTTCAAGCATATAGCTACAGTACAGATTTGTGTTTAAAAGTTGAGTGAGTCAGTAAACATAACAACACAAATAAGAAAGACAGATGCACACAATATGTTCACCCAGAAAAACCACAAAGGGTAAAAACTGGGGGTCTATCCAGCTGACCAGGCAATCCACTAAATGAGAAGTTCAATACAAAGGGAGCACACAGCACACAAGCTCAATCACTAAGTCCTAGACTAAGTGGCAGCTTTCTTACCCCTTTGTGCAACTTCCATAAGCAAGGCAATCGGTCATTCATGAAGAAGGCAGCTCCACTCCAAGCTCATCAACCCATGGCACCAATTCGCACCAAGCCCAGTAGATTCATCAATGCATGAACATGATATGCCAATGTAGGATTCAAAAACAAAGATCAACTTTCTCAAGCTATAGGCGTGAAAAGGTTGATATTGAATCCTTCAACTAAAATCTAAAATGAAGGTGTTTGAAGAATATATGAAAAGATTTAAGCACTCAAACCCATTTAGAATTTTAGATTAAACAAAAACAAGTTCAGAAAATCTTTTTGATTTTTCAAGAATTAAAAGACCATTTTCTGAAAATGTTAAAGATGAGCACTTAAACTCCAAAATACCCAGACGTGAAACCCCAAAAATGCACGCTCAAAATGCTCATTCACCCACCAGAAAAGATCTGAAAGGAATGCACCATATACCCATACACACCCACGCCACTTTCATGTTTGCCCAAGCCACGTGGAGGCCAATCAATGGCTGTCCACAAGAGACGAATGAGGGGCATATTCTCTTTGTCCTAGAGGGGTATCCTAGTATTACTAAGGATAGGAATGAGGAGCTGTAAAAAGGAATTTTGCTTTATTTTGCAAAAATCAGAAATGGGGAAGATGATGAATAGTGTTGATGTGTGAAGGTGTGTGGCGTGAATGGCAAAGATGCAATCAGATCTGATTGCTACAGTAGGGGAACCAAGCCATGTGCAATGCACATGCATGTTTAGTAAAAAAACAGAACATGGGCTTTCAATGAAATGGGCTTAAAAGGCAAAACCCGAAATGGACCCACTGTAGTGACTGTGACTTAAGTAACAGCCACTGTACGTGAAAAACAGTGTTCTTTATGATCAGTGAATGACTAGTCAAATAGACAAAAAACTGTGATTTTCATGAAATGAATGAAGTGCAGTATACCTTGTGTCTTTGTTCATTCTTGACTTCTTCAAT
>QANW01010978.1:480724-512304 GCA_003254865.1 Dryas drummondii | reverse complement strand
TCCCTTTCATCCATTTCAAGTTCCATCTCAAAGGTTTTAAGCTTTCCTACCAATTTACCAATTTTGAGTTCATCCAAATTTTGGACTTCTTGTATTGCATGCTTCTTAGATTGAAATCTCTTAGGTAGAGATCTAAGAACCTTTTAATGGATGGTAGACTCCTCATAAGGTTTACCTAGGGACATGGCTTCATTTGTGAGGGCTTCCAACCTTTCATAGAACTCGGAAAATCGGACTCTTTCTTTCATCCTAATTTCTTCAAATTTGGCATGTACCATTTGAAGCTTAAGTGACCTAACTTGTTTGTCCCCCTCATGAACAACCCTAAGTTTGTTCCAAGCTTGCCTAGCCGTGACACAATGTTGTATGTGTGCAAATTGTGAGGAAGACAGTGCAGTGACAATAGCATTTCTAGCCTTCTTGTTGGAGCTAGAGGCCGTGACTTCGGCAAAAGACCATTCGGACCTAGGCTTAGGAGTTTCAATCCCATCAACAGTTCGTGTGGGAGGAATCCACTCAACAGTGAGATACTCATATGCCAACTCGTCATAGGCATCAAGAAAAATTTCAAATTTTTCTCTCCAAGCAGCGTAGTTGCGTCCATCAAAGAATGGAGGAGAGTTGTAAGATCCTGCAACGCGATCTCTTTCCATCTAGACACACCTAGAAAACAAACAACACCCTAGGATCTCTCTATTTGCTTTTAGAGTAGCGCTCTGATACCAATTGAAAGTTTAATTTAGGTGATATGTTCACTTAATAAACTTGATTAATTTCACTTTCAGTGATCGGACCCCAATTTTTGGTTTATGTGATCACTCACAAACTAGTCAAACAAACACAACTCAGACGGTTCAGTAACGAAAATATGAAACTCCAGATTGACTTCTAAAAACCAAAAATCACTTCTGTGAACAACACAAATCAAACACACCAAGGATCAAGTGACATCCTATACACTCAGAGGACCCATCACAGTAGGCATCCCAGTGTTATCCACAACTACAGTGGTGTGTGATTAGCTAGATAATTATATAAGGCATATATCAATTTCAAGCATACAGCTACAGTACAAATTTGTGTTTAAAAGTTGAGTGAGTCAGTAAACATAACAACACAAATAAGAAAGATAGATGCACACAATATGTTCACCCAGAAAAACCACAAAGGGTAAAAACTGGGGGTCTATCCAGCTGACCAGGCAATCCACTAAATGAGAAGTTCAATACAAAGGGAGCACACAGCACACAAGCTCAATCACTAAGTCCTAGACTAAGTGGCAGCTTTCTTACCCCTTTGTGCAACTTCCATAAGCAAGGCAATCGGTCATTCATGAAGAAGGCAGCTCCACTCCAAGCTCATCAACCCATGGCACCAATTCGCACCAAGCCCAGTAGATTCATCAATGCATGAACATGATATGCCAATGTAGGATTCTTAAAAAGAAGATCAACCTTCTCAAGCTAGAGGCGTGAAAAGGTTGATATTGAATCCTTCAACTAAAATCTAAAATGAAGGTGTTTGAAGAATATATGAAAAGATTTAAGCACTCAAACCCATTTAGAATTTTAGATTAAACAAAAACAAGTTCAGAAAATCTTTTTGATTTTTCAAGAATTAAAAGACCATTTTCTGAAAATGTTAAAGATGAGCACTTAAGCTCCAAAATACCCAGACGTGAAACCCCAAAAATGCACGCTCAAAATGCTCATTCACCCACCAGAAAAGATCTGAAAGGAATGCACCATATACCCGTACACACCCACACCACTTTCATGTTTGCCCAAGCCACGTGGAGGCCAATCAATGGCTGTCCACAAGAGACGAATGAGGGGCATATTCTCTTTGTCTTAGAAGGGTATCCTAGTATTACTAAGGATAGGAATAAGGAGCTGTAAAAAGGAATTTTGCTTTATTTTGCAAAAATCAGAAATGGGGAGATGATGAANTAAAAAACAGAACATGGGCTTTCAATGAAATGGGCTTAAAAGGCAAAACCCGAAATGGACCCACTGTAGTGACTGTGACTTAAGTAACAGCCACTGTACGTGAAAAACAGTGTTCTTTATGATCAGTGAATGACTAGTCAAATAGACAAAAAACTGTGATTTTCATGAAATGAATGAAGTGCAGTATACCTTGTGTCTTTGTTCATTCTTGACTTCTTCAATGCAGCTGAACTTGTCCTTAATCTAGCCTAGAGCGTGTGAGTGATTAAATACAAATAAATACAATTGTTTTGACAAGGAAAATAGCCAATATAATAAATCCTAGAAACTAACTAACTCTCTCTCTCTCTCTCTCTCTCTCTCTCTCTCTCTCTCTCTCTCTCTCTCATCTCTTGTCTCTATATCTCTTTTTAAGGGATGCTACATCACTACAACACTACAACATGATGATATGTAAGTTTTTTCATACTGGAGACAAAAATAGACTTCAAAGAACTCATTTAATTTCCCTTTCCTTAAAGTTGGAGGGATGTAATTGTATGACTAAAGGTATATACATATATATAGGCTCGATTAGTGCGAATGTCCGCACCTGAATAAAATTATATATATATAAATATATGAGATGGAAAGAGAACATCGTTTCTTCCTTGTACTTTGGGTATGTGGGTTGCCAAAGGGTGATGGGTTGGTAATGGGTTATTGATGACCAGTTTCAATTTTGTGTATTTTAAGTGAAAATTCCATTTTTAAGTTAGAGTCGTTGGATTAGTTTACAGCATATCCAATGCTCAAAAGCTGATGTTCATATGTTTTAAAAGGGTGAGGACGTTTTTACATGAAGTGCCGTATATATGTATATATATAGGCCCCTTTCGTTAAGGGATCCCTTAAATAATTTTATTTAAGGGATCTCTCATGAGGCTCATTTTATGTTGTATTTTAACAATAAAAACCGTTTATTTTGTTGGTGTATATTCAAAGATCATTTCTACAAAAAATTAGACAAATAGACAAAAAAAATGTTTTCGATAAACATTTGAAATTCTGACCATTTAATCAACTTCAAATGGTTTTCGATTTTTTTAATTTTTTGCAAGAATGATCCTTCAATGAAGACCAAAAAAAATATGGTTCCGATTATAAAAATACTCTATGGAGTAGGCCCCATGAGGGATCCCTTAAATAAGCTTATTTAAGGGATCCCTTAACGGAAGGGTTCTATATATATAGGCCATTTTTGATGAGGTATACATCATATCAAACATGATAAAGTATGGCTTGTGGGACACACTCTGCATTGTAATTTGATGATCGATGTCGTCTAATTCTAAAGTCTCATACGAAGATCATATTATAAAAAATTAGACAAATCAGAAATCATGAAAATATCTAATTAGAATAGAACAAATAGACAAATTGAAACAGTTTAGTGTTAAATGTGGTTTTTCAACAATCTGAACCGTCTATTTTTTAGGTCTCTATTCATAGATCATCATTGCAAAAAATTAGCCAAATAAAAATTATTTGCCTATCTAACTTTGATCAAACAAGTACACGGTTTTATCGAAAATATTTGGTTCGTCTAATTGTTTTATCAAAGTTAGATAGCCAAATGATTTTTTATTTGGCTAATTTTTTGCAAAGATGATCTATGAATAGATGTCTAAAAAATAAACTGTTCGGATTGTTGAAAAACTACATAGAGTGGGCTCATCCGCCCCATCATACATTTAACACTAAATGTGGGATCTCACACTTGAAGCTCCTTGTATGTATGTATGTATGTATGTATGTGTAAATATATATATATCTCATTCAGGTGTGAACATTCGCACCTAACGCTGAGTGTTCGGGACCATCGCCGAGAGCTCGATAGTGTAAAATTTTGCAGCATCGAGCGCTTAACATTAATTTGTCAGCGTTTATGTTATGATTTAGTTTTGAGATTTTGGGCACCAAACTCATTCTATACCCTAGGAGGGGATGTGGTGAACCCATCAAGAAATACCCTCAAAACTCAGCAGAGGAAGGAGCACTGGCCTGTTTTAAAAAATCATTGCCGAGCGCTCGGAGAAGCTACCGAGCGCTCGGTGGCATGTTCGCATGTTCACACATCCGCATCTGATCGAATCTATATAGGGTAATTTAATTCAATAACCCTTTTTAATATGAAATAAGCTTTTTTGGCCCTTCCCTCCCAAATAAGCTTTTTTTACCCTTTTACATTTTTTGGACCAAAATACCCTTATATATCATATGTAGACCGCGCATTTGACAACATACTAGACCAGAAATTTGACCAGTGTCTTCTCCTCTTCCAACAACCGTGCATTTGACAACTAGACCATAAATTCGACCATCTGCTTCTCATTTTTCGGCGACAATCATACGGCAATGACGGTCGTAGTTGATCAGAAAATGAAGAAGAAAAAGGTTGAAGAAGACGAGAAAGAGCAAGAAGAGGTTATTCAAGTTCAAGAGGGTTCTATGTTTTCGAATCTGGACAACAATCTTTTTTCATGGCAAATTAAACAACCTACCACCACCATCCCAACAGATTCAACCCACTACTATCCTCCACCTCCCCCACTGACTTCTCATCTTTGTCTCTCTTTATTTCTTTCTCCCCTTCCCTCCCAACCCACTTAGAGAAAACATGTAGATTTGGGAAAAAAAAACGTAACTGATGCGTTGTCGACAAGACGGCGAGAAGGCATCAACCCACCAAACCCCACCTCGAACAACGATCGCTGAAGCTCTACCTTGCCTCGAGTTCGATTGGACTGGCGGGAGAGAGAGAGAGAGAGAGAGAGAGAGAGAGAGAGAGAGAGAGAGAGGGAGGTATAAATTACACATATATATACATACAAAAATCTCTAAAACTAACTGATTACTAAGTTAATACAAAATTAACCACCTTATTGGGCCCATTACATAATGTAATCTCAAAATCCGAACCGTTTATTTTTTAGGCCCTACTTCTAAGATCATTCCTGTAAAAAATCTCTAAAATCGGAAGTCATTTAGCCTTTTAATTATAATGACAACTATTTCTATGCTTTTATCGCAAATACTGATCGTCTATTTATTTGATCTTAATTAGATGACTACATGATTTTCGATTTAGTTGATTTTTTGCAATGATGATCTTTGAAGTAGGGTCTAAATAATTGATGGTTCGGATTATGAGATTAGTGATGTGGTGGGCCAAAAAACATGGTTAGCTTCTTATTACCTTGCTAACTGGTTAGTTTTAAAGCACTCCTCTATATACATATATGCTTTAAAGCTAACTAGTTATCAAATAAATACGAAGTAAATCACTTTTTTTGACCCACCAAACAAACAGTTCAAAAATCAAATTTTAAAAAAATCTACCAAATTATAAGTCTTTAGCCATTTGATTATAATAATAACCACATGGATGGACCCAGGATTTTATAATAGGGTGAGCTGGACTTCCAAACTAGTTCTCACTTTTCTTAGTGATTTTTTTTTTTTGAAATTTCAACAGTATTTTGTTTGTTTGTATAACATTTCCCAAATTTACATAACATTCTAACACACTTCATTGATTTAAAAAGAAATTTATATAAACAAAACTCGATGGTACGAGTGAGTCTCATTAATAAATAACAAAATATACACCTAGTCAAGGGGGACATAAAAAGTCTTACCCCTAACAATGCATATTTATACCATAAAAAAAAAAAAAGATAATAAAACAACAAATAAACATGCAATGCAAATACAATATAATACTACTTAATTGAACAATGATGACATTCATGAAATCTCACAAGAACAACATGCCTATCCATGAATGATTTTTTTGACCCCAATGTAAGTATTTGACTACTTACAAAAACCATGAATTAAAACCCTAACTTCAAATTCTTAATTAAAACTCTAAATTAAACCCAAAAGTTAGAGATTCAATCAAAATTTAACAAAAGTTAAGAGGTGTGCTTATATTTTACTTAGACTTTGGGGTTGAGTGATTGAGGAATTCAAAGAATACCTTGTGGTTGTGGGACAATTGGACAAAAAAGAAATTGAAAAAAAAAAAAACCAAATTATAGAAGAGAAGAGAGATTAAGAATTCAATAGAAGAGAAGTTGAGAGAACTTAATACGGATCGGATTGACTGATTGAGAGCTAGGGAGAGAATAGTGATTCAATAAACAACAACTGAATAAGAAAGCCAAAAAGAGTGAAAAAAACAACACAGAGGATGGTCACATCTTTATCTAATTAAGTGAAGATTTATGTTTGGGTTATTAGGCTGAAACTAGTTGAGTTTAGGTAGACTACTACATTTATTTTATTTTATTACAAAAAAATGGGGTGGGTAGCCTAGTTGTAGGTCCGTTCCCGAATTAATAATAACTTGCACTTGATCATCATGGAGTTGAAATTTGAAATCAACAAAGTAAAATGGCTTTCATATAAAAAAAGAAAAACCAAAGTGAAAGGGCTATAATCCTTTTACTTTATTTTTTTAATTAATTAATTAATAACTTGTAATAAAAGACTGATACAGATCAGCTTGTTGGAGGAATTAAGCTGTAGGAACTACTTTCTAACGCACAGGTAGAAAAAGTCGCTGCACGGTTACCAAAGATAGACGAATTTGATAAGAGTCGAGATCACCAAATAGTGAATAAGTCAGACAACAAGCAAAATGTACTTAGCAAATTAAATGTCTTGCGCATGCTAGGGTTGGCCATTGCTGTCAAATGAAGTTTCCTTCCTATTTTCCCACTCAAATCTAAAATCGAAAACAGAATAAAGACTGAATCTAGACATTAGAAAAAACTTTTGATGATGAGGTCAAGCATCTTCTCAAGTTCAATGCACTTTCCATTCACTTCACTCCCAATCAATAAAAGCATAACAAATAGTTATTTAATGGACCACTTCTTAGGATTTTCTTGTTCATGCTCTAGTTGGTCACCAGTGGATATTGACTTTTGAATAAATGATCAGGGTTTAGGGATATTTAGTAAATATTGACTTTTGACTAAATAATCGGTGAATATTTTTTAATAATTAGATGATTCAATGATTTTCAACTTGGTTAATTTTTGGTAAAGATGATTTTCGATCGAACTGAGATTTAAAAAGTGAACACTTTTTTTGTAATGATTCAATCGTGTAGCCGGTGTGCCCAAAAAAATGGTTAGTTTCTTATTAATTTACTAATCAATTAATATTTTAGCAAAATTCTATATGCAGAACATCTGTTCTTTAGTATTCTTTAGTTAAAGAACATATGTGAGTCTTTTTATTATTTTTTGCCACTTTTTATACCATTTTTTACAGAGTTCACATATTAGTGTATATAGTATTTTAGAGTATAGAATTATTGTTTGAGCTTGTATTTTAGATTTTAACTCTCGAGAACATAAACTCAAAACCATGAGAGTTAAATTGAGGAATGAGTCTCAATTAACAATTTATACTCTAAAGTATATATTAAACGCTGCCAAGAATAATAAAAAAATTCAAAACAGCCATAAAATATATACGTTCATTCTTTAATTAAAGAACAAACGTCCTACATGTTAAAGAATGTCCTGTATATAAGGCTGGGTTGGTTTGACCGAAAAACCGAGACCATACTCGAAACCGCTTCAACCGATGCCGAAAATAACCGTACCGGAGAGAAACCGTACCGAGATCTCGGTTTGCCAACTGAACCGGTATGTTCGGTTCCAGTTCCAGTTCTCATATCTTAAAACCGCTGGTTTACCGAACCGAACCGAGTATATATAACATTTTAATTTAAATATTACATTTTTATACATTTCTATACCCTAAAATACCTTTCTATAATACATTTATATAAATTTCTATAATTTACATAAAAAATATATAAATTTATAAACCCTAAACCCTTTCTATACCCTAAACCCCATAATTAATAATTTATATGTTTTTTAATTTATATAATACATTTCTATATAAAAACTAATTACAAATACCCTAAACTAATATTATACCATATTCTAAACAATTTATATCTAGATCATATAACTATAAACTAAATACTAAACTCTATATCCTATTCCTATATCTCATACCCTAAACCCTATTGTGTATTTTAAAATTTTTAAATCATATACATTATAAGGCTTATTATATCCTATACTTATATACCATATACCTTAAGACTATAATTGATAATAATTCAATAATTTATAGTTGGTATATAACTAATAACTATAGTCTATAGAAATGTTTAGTATGGTATAATATAATAATAGTCTATAACTAATACCTATAGTTTATATAAATGTTTAGGGTTTCGAAATGCATTATATAAAATGTTTTATATAAATTATAAAACATATGTAATACAAAGTAAAAACTCTAAACCCCAAAGTCCAAACCCTAAACCCCACCCAAACACCAAAATCCAAACCCTAAACCCCAAAATACCCTATTGTCTAAATTTTTAATGAATTTTTAAAACATTTTATTTTTAGTTTTTAATCATCTCTTCTCTCTCCTGCCACTCCCCCTTTCTCTCTCATTTCTCACTTTCCCTTTCTCTCTCCCCGACGTCACGCTCTCTCTCTCTCTCTCTCTCTCTCTCTCTCTCTCTCGCCGTGCCTTTGATCGGCGATACACTGTCGTCCGGCGGCTAATGGAGGCGAGACCACCGCCGAAATGCTCGCCTCTCCCTCCTCTCTTTGCCCATGTGTTTTGATTTTCCAGAAAGGTAAGGATCGCGGCAACCTGAGCTGGGGCAGAGCTGAGCCCTTTGCCGGCGATCTCTGTGCTCCGACGGCTTCGCGACTTCCCACCACCCAAAACTCATTCCTCTCATCGAGCCGGTCATTTTGGTACATTTCCCTCACGCCGACGACTCCCCAAAGCGGCGAATCGAAGCCACCCAGTTCGACCTCCGATGGCATCTCTCTGTTCCCTTGCTTTTCTCTCTCTCTCTCTCTCTCTCTCTCTCTCTCTCAACTCAAGCCGGTCAAGGTCCATACCGAGTCGACCCGACCCGACCCGAAATGCTGGTCCGACCGAGTGCCGGTTTACCGGCATTTCAATTCCGGTCTTGGTAACCAAAAGGGGCATCCGAGGGGGGTTCGGTCGGTTGCCGGTTTGGGGTTCTCGGTTCGGTAACCGGACCGAACCCACCCCTACTTGTATATATTCTAAATTTTATCTATGTGGATGTCCATTTGTAATTAAAAAAGAACACAAATATTTTATGGCCTTTTTTTTTTTTTCACCTTTTGATTTTATTCTTTGCAAGGTTTAATATTTTTGGGTATAAATCGTCAATTGAGACTCGTTCCTCAGTTTTAACTCTCATGCGGTTTTAGGTTCTCATTCCTCAGTTAGATTTTAGGTTTTAACTCTCGAATTTTGGAACTCAAGAGTGAAAACCTAAAATATAACCTTGAACCATAATTCTATACCTTAAAATATAAAACCCACCCTTAAATGATGAACTCTGTCAAAAATGGGATAAAATAACAAAAAATCATAAAAAGACCTACGTCTATTCTTTAGTTAAAGAACAGACGTCCTACATAAGAATTTTTGTATATATATATTCAGTCTAAGTCCGATGATTATAAGCTTCAAGTGATGATGTCCTCATTGAGAAAAATGTGGACATATCTTTTCTCCGGTCTACAATCCAATGATCAAGCATTCCATTTTGAGGTCATCCTTCAAGATTCGTCTTTGTAAATAAAATAAAGGCTTATTTACTAGTTTGTCTCTTGAAAGTAACTTCTAATTAAATTTCACCCCCTAAGGTTTATTTTGTATCACATTACCTCCTAAAACGAATGCTCATATATCATTTTGCCCACTTCCTATTTTTACAAACTTTGGAAATTAATTAAAAATAGCTTCGGACTTAGAAAAATACACGAAAAATCTCTACTGATTCTTCTTGACTAGTTCTAATTTACTATAGGGTCTAATTACCAATTTACCCTTTGAGAGTTTCTAGAAAATTTAGAAAGTCCAAATTTATTTCTAGAAAATTAAATTAAAATAAATTTCCCTCTATAAAAATTCTAGAATTTCCATAAAGTCTCAGATGAATTCTCAAAAACATTTTAGAAATTACCAAAAACCTGTTTTAGAGAATTCTTCCGAGACTTTACGGAAATTCTAAAATTTTTCTAAAATTTATTTTATAGAGGGAAATTTATTTTCCACTAAGACCAAGAGGTCTTTTGGGTAGTAAGTGTTCACAAGAAATGTAGTGTTATTATTAAGAAGACCAACGGTGCAAACCTTGTATTTTTTGGAGTTTGGGAGATTATTGTATGAATTTCTAAAGAGTCTAGAGTATTTTAATTTTCTAGAAACACTCGGATAGAAAATTGGTAATTTGACCACATAATAAATTAGTACTAGTCAAGACGAGTTCATAGAAATTTTCCATGTATTTTTTTGAGTTCGGAGCTATTTTTAATTAATTTTCAAAGTTTGTAAACATAAGAAGTGGGTAAAATGATACACGAGAATTAGTTTCAGAGGCTAATGTGATATAAAATAAACCTTAGGGAGTGAAATTAGATTAGAAGTTACTTTCAGGGAGTAAAATAATAAATAA
Source organism: Dryas drummondii (assembly GCA_003254865.1). Lineage (NCBI taxonomy): Eukaryota > Viridiplantae > Streptophyta > Magnoliopsida > Rosales > Rosaceae > Dryas > Dryas drummondii. Next base: position 501,756 of record QANW01010978.1, on the reverse strand, counting down.
ACCTAAAAAAAATATAAAAAATTAATCAGGAATTGTTTTGCTGTCAACATCATGTCATTTTAATCTAATAGAGTGTACTTGTCTGCACAATTGTTTTACATTACTAAACAATTACCGATTTAATACTTTTTATTTTTTGCAATAATGATTTTTGAGGAAGGATCTAAAGAATTGGTGGTTACGATCATTTTATTGTATTTAGGGGTGGTCCCAATTAATGAGGATGTTAGAATTTTTTTTTAGGATGGTGACATCTTAAAACTATATATATATATATATATATAATTTTTTCTGTTTGTATTCACACTTAATATATGGATTCACATGCTACATGCGTGATAAGTTTAATAGACAATGCCAATTATTATGGATTTTTTAATATCAAAACCTTGTCACAAAATCTGCCTAGCTTGTTGTCTTTTTCATAAGGTCGTTTTTTTTGCCAAGGTCTTTTTCATAAGGTTGATGTGGCTCATCCAGCTAACTGCCTAATCATTCTTTACAAATTTATTCTGGTAAAGAGAAAAATTTGTATGTAATGAGTGTATACACTATTATGTTTATGTTTTTCATTAAATGCTAAAACATATGATGAGAAAGATAAATACAAAAAATATATATAACTGTGATAGATAAGTTCTTTCTTACCGTCAATTATGTGATTCTTATGGCTAACTGCCTAATAATCAACTCATTATTCTAGCTTATGTGACACTTACCTGTGCACACATGACACATCTTTATCTTGTATGCTTTTGTTTTGCTAAATTGGAATATTGGATGGACACGGACACCACAGAGCCGAAAAATAAGGAAAGCCACATAAAGCAACAATAGAAAGGAGTGGATAGTATTAACAATTGAAAATTGGGATTAAATATGAAATGGCAAATAATTTTTTTTTTTTTCAGCGGTAGGGTATTAATTGTATTTAATTGAGGTACTAAGATGGAGGCATGGAGCACAACCTTTTATTTTAGGCCATAAACTATGAAACTAGTTCGAAGCGAAGATCTTTTTTTTATTTTTTTTGTCATAGCTGGATTATGTTTTTTTTTTATTTTTTTATTTTTTTTATTTTTTTTATTTTTTTTTTATTTTATCACAAATGGTTATTTAACTTTTACCCAAATATTAATTTGGTCATTAAAGTACATTTTCACTCAATGTAGTCCTCCATCTTTACTACATTATATCAATTTTGTCCTTCTATTGTAATTCGTTTGAATTTCCGTCAAATATTATCATGTGCAGTGTACATGACCTTTTTTTATGAACATAATGGTCTTCACACATCCTATAACCACTCAAAAAGACACTATAAATTTTTGTCATTCTTTAATTTCAAGTCTATTCTTAAAAAAATACTTAAAAGATTAAAAATAAAATAATTAAAAAGACAAAAGAAACAAAATCATCCCCAACCAGAGTCTTAACACACACTCTTTGGGCGTGGTAAAACATTTTTATCCCTGAAAAAAAGTTTCGTGCAACACATGTGACCATTTTTTTCGGCAATTTAATGGAATTGAATGGAATGACAACATTAACGTGCAATGGTACATATAGAGAACCACATTGAATGAAATTGCATTTTAAAGACCAAATTGATATTTTGGTCAAAGATGAGGGACCATTTGTAATAAAAATTTATATAGATTAAAGGCTTTAGATATAAATTTGAGGGTTGAAGCCTTACATTCTAAAGATTAAACACTAAAATATAAGCTCATCAAAATCTATATACAATACTAAAATTCAACTAATGAAATAAGTAATACATGTGACTCAATCAAAACATTGTGACAGTCATGTAGTCACAGCTGGATTCGTAAATAAAAATATATATATTTGGCTGATTGATTTTTGACTACCAATCGATTGTTAAAACAATTTATTTTTGTAATAGTTGAAAATTTAGGACTTAAACTAAAATGACATAAAATTTTGATAATTGAAATGAAGAAAAAAAATAATTCTGATTTGATGCCTAGAGTCAACTGATCGACCTTATTAATAAAATAATAAATTACTCATAAACCTAATTTTTGAAAGATTTTTAACTGGAAATCTAGCCAAATAAAAACTTAAGTTCTAGCCCAATCTATTCGTGTACGCAAATGTGGAGCAAAAAAACTACACTACTGAGTGCACGGCAGGGTGAGCGCTCGGTGCATGCAGATGCATCTTTTCTGTTGGCAGATATATTTTTTTTCTTGCAGATGTATCTTTTATTTATTACAGATGCATTTTTTTATGCTTTTAGATGCGGGTTGCATCTGCAAGCTCCAAGTGCTAGGCAATGCCCACAGAGCGCTCGGCAGATGCTTCACTGAGCATTAAGTGGGTTTGCTGAGCGTTCGATAAACAGTTTGAGTTTCTACTTAAGTTTTGAATCGGCTGAGGTTTGGCTTAACTTTCTTTATCATTTTGGGTTCTAATTAAAGGACCCTTAATAAAATAGTGTGAGATAGAAAACATAGTAGTGGGTAGTAGAAACAATTTCCCTTTTCATTGTCTTGCAAATTTTTCGAAAAATAAAGATTTTTTTGATAAGACACTATGATATATTAATATAAGGATTACAATCTAACCTATAATGAAATGAAAATTTTAAAATATTGAATATGTAGTTTAAATTAACAATCTTATTTTAATACATGATACAAATTAACAGCTTAGTATCATGTCATGTCAAATCATATGGTTTTTTTTTTTGTTGAGAAAACAATAACATTGCATTAAAATAGCCGAAAGGGCATAGAAAATATAAAGTTATGGCAAGAAGCCCTACAATAATAGAGCAAACAAGCTAAACGCTTACAATGAAATAAAAACCCGATCTTATAACGTCGAAGCAGACACTACAGCTGCCAAACGGAGCCAGCGAGGCACCATAGAAATTAGCGAACTAGTCGCATTAATTTGGGTCTACAATCCAACTAACATCTCTAAATCGAGTCTGACAGTAGATCGAGGTAGCAGATCGGACAGTAATAACTAGCAGGACCGGTACTTGTGAGCAAAGTGATATCCTTACTCCTTGTGACGAGAACCAGAGACAAACTGAAAGAAAGATTTTTATAGAGCAACTAAGTGTCGCTAAAGCAAGATCTGACGTCGCACAATGCACAGATCACGCACAATGCCACAGATAGACCAAACCAAAGTGATCAGAAAAACTCTCCTTTATTGAGATGAAAATGCTTTCACATAGAGAGATGAAAAAGCTCTCACAAAGGAGGAGAATATCTCATAGTACCAACCAAAACAACAAAAGAATAAGAAGAGGAGAAGAGAGAGGCGAGGGTTGGAGCAGCGAGCCTGTGAGGAACACAGGAGCCACTGCCCCCACCCCTGAAAATATTGGGCTAAGAGAGATAGGATTGAGGAGAGAGAAAAGAGCGTTTGGGGGTGGCGGCTGTCACACACATTCTATGTCAAATCATATAATAAAAGTGAAGGAAACAAATATGTCGTTGTAAACCTCAAAATGAGAGGTTGTGTTTATTTATAAGTTTGAGCTACAGTATATGAACCCAAGTGAACTAGAAAAAAAAAAAAAAAAAAAAAAACTCATATGCAACAGTGCCACTGAGATGACATCCCAATGCAGAGAGAAGGGTGGGCATCAGTGGGACCCACCCTTTGCCTAACCTTTTCTCTGCACCGAAATACCACCTCAATGGCACCGGTGCATGTAAGTTTCTCTCAGTGAACAATATAAAAAATTACAATTAATAGGTAAGTTAAACATAAGGTACCAATTAAAAATTCAAATGACTCTTATTACGTTAGGGAATTTAGAATTTGTATCAGCTCTATCAAAAAGAAGATTACCTCTTCTTAATTAAAAAGCATATCAAATAGTATATCCGTTTAGAGCACAATCTTGCCAAAAAAGTAAAGCTTGAAAAGGTTATTACTGGCTCTGGCTTGAAAAGATTCACACGGTCTCCAAAATCATTAAGAAACATTGCCTCTAATAAATTAAAAGCTGTGCAGGAATATGGCATCATCTTCTTTGACCAATTTTAAATTGTTATCTTGGTTGTTAGAATACAAAGAATGAAAAGAAATAAAGTACTAGTGTCATGTTTCACGTTGTTTTATTTTTAATCTGAATCTTACTTTAGCAAAACACAAATGCTGTAAAATTCTTATAAATGAATGTTCGATAAATTAATAATTTTGGTTAAATAATAAAATTTTTTGGTCTCAACTCAGACCAGTTATTAAAATAATAATCTCGCTAAATGCATAAGATAATCATTTTTCTTAAAATCCAACGAATATATAAATTAATCATTTATGAAATATATAAAAAAAATAGCATATAAAAATTCATAATACATATTAAAGAACTTTTTACTTAACAACTTCTATTTTTTCAATTTAGCCTTTTATCAAAATATGCTTCTAAAGTCATTTGTCTTTTCTTTGTACCTAAACTAAATTGAATCTCATCCTTAATTTTTTGCAATGCATACACCACATTTGGTATGTTTTTTTTTTTTTTCATTTTGAGAACACTTAATCTTTTAGTTCTTAAGTTATCTCGAAAATGTATGTATGTGTACTTATCTTGAATACATTTGATCTTTTAGTTCGTAATCCATGTATATATGTACTTATCATGAAATCACTTGATCTTCTAGTTCTTAATGTTCATTTAAAAGTTTTAATAAGATACATGTATCCTTGTCAAAAAAAATAATACATGAATAAAAAAAATATAAAACTCTTTTTAAATTAATAAATATTCATTTATCAATAAATTAATAAATTATTCATTTATCGATATATAAATAATCTCTCTAAAATAATAATTTTTCTTAGTCCCACAGTATTAATTTATAGGGTTTTACTATAATTTTTTGATGAATAAATGAATAACTATTAATACAGAAGTACGTAATGATATAAGTTGACTGATCCTAAAGGGGTGAAGATTGAGACTCTTCCCATTGTATCCAATAGGTAAGTTATTCTCTTTTTATTTTATTTTTTCACCTTAGGCCTTCTTTTACACTCTTCCGGCCTGCTTCTTTTTTGACCCCTGATGCCCAGCAGATAATGATAGTTGAATTGTAACTGTATCACAATTCTATACGTAAATTGTGGCACAGTTACACTTTTTGAATTGCGTTTTACTTATTATTATTATTTTTTAGAATCTTGTCCATCGCTTGTGATCTAAGGTTTATCAGTAGAAATATATGTTTGGGTAAAACTGATTCAATTCTATTCATCTCCATAAGGAGCTATTTATATGTTTACATAGGGTTTTACAGGTTTTACAAGGAAACAAAAATAAACTAGGAAACCAAGTCCTAATTGTACAAGAATTAGTCAACTACACTAATTAGGAAATCTTTTTCCTGAACTCACGCACACGCCAACACTCCCCCTCAAGCTGGAGCATAAATGTCACCAAGGTCCAACTTTCTCAGTGTGTGCTGAAATACTCGGCTTGAAACTGCTTTCGTCAAGATATCTGCCAACTGATCTTCTAACTTTACAAACAGACACTGAAGCGTCTTGTTTTCTAATTTCTCTTTGATGAAATGTCTATCCACTTCAACATGTTTAGTTCGATCATGTTGAACTGGATTATGAGCAATATTAATGGCCGCAATATTATCGCAATATAATTTCATGGGTTTTTTAGGCTTAAAACCCAACTCCGTTAGAACATGCTTAATCCACAACAACTCACAAACACCATGTGCCATACCTCTATATTCTGCCTCTGCACTTGATCTTGAAACAACATTTTGTTTCTTACTACGCCAAGTAACAAGGTTACCTCCTACAAAAGTAAAGTAACCTGAAGTGGATCGCTTGTCTGTTTGGGACCCAGCCCAATCTGCATCTGTATACCCAATTACATCCAGATGTCCTTGCTTCGAATACATTAACCCTTTACCAGGAGTTGATTTCAAATATCTCAAGATGCGATTCACTGCATCTCTATGAACTTCACTTGGGGAGTGCATAAATTGACTTACAACACTCACAGCATATGCAATGTCCGGTCTCGTATGTGCCAAATAAATTAACCTCCCAACTAGGCGCTGGTATTGCTCCTTGTTAGTTGGTTTATGATCAGTACACTCACCAAGCTTGTGATTTTCCTCCATAGGTGTATTAACAGGTTTACACCCCAGCATCCCTGTTTCAGTTAATAAATCCATAACATATTTTCGTTGAGACAAGAAGATACCTTGCTGTGATCTAGATACTTCTATCCCAAGAAAATACTTAAGTGTACCAAGATCTTTCATCTCAAACTCCTTAGATAAGTACTCTTGTAGTGCTTTTCTTTCGTCAGGATCATCACCTGTTATGATCATATCATCAACATATACTATCAAAGCTGTAATTTTATTTTCCCTATGCTTCAAGAACAAAGTATGATAAAAATTACTTTGTTTATATCTGAATGCCCTCATAGACTATGTCAATTGCCCAAACCATGCTCTAGGTGACTGCTTCAGACCATACAAAGACTTCTTTAATTTGCACACATAGTGTTTCGATTCAGAACTCATGTTACATCCAGGCGGAGGATCCATATAAACTTCTTCTTCTAAGTCACCATGTAAAAAAGCATTTTTGACATCGAATTGATGTAATCGCCAATCCAAGTTTGCAGCAAGTGATATCAGGATTCGTACAGTATTGATTTTTGCTACTGGAGCAAACGTCTCCTGATAATCCACTCCATATCTCTGAGTATACCCTTTTGCCACTAATCGAGCTTTGTACCGTTCGATTGATCCATCTGCCTTTAACTTAATTGTATAAATCCATCTACAACCCACAGTTCGTTTGCCACTCGGGAGAGGAACAAGTTCCTATGTTGAATTCTTTTGAAGAGCTTGCATCTCATCATTCATCGCTTGTTTCCAGTTTGGATCCATCAGAGCCTCTTCTACACTGTTTGGTGTAGACAAAGAATCTAGTTGTTTGATTAACATGGCATGTGGGGTTGATAATCTGTGAGTGGAAACATGGTTGCTAATCGGGTACTTTATTTTAGCTTTGGGATCTGCTTCATATTGAATCTTCGGGACACCACGATTCTTACGAATAGGTAATTGGTATGGTTGTAGATGTACCTCATTAGATGGATCGTCTGAAAACAAATCAGTTAAATATAAATCTTCAACATCAATGGTTTGGGATGTTACCTGGGTTGTAGTTTCAGAAGACACCTCAGGGATAATTGGNCTCAGAGGATAATTGGTTAAATGGTACAGAAGCTTCAGAAACGGGCATCAATACATCATTCTTCTCCCCCTGACCAGGTGACGGGGTTGTTGGTGAGGAGACCAACGACGACCGGTCATTAAGACTTTTGTGCGCAGTTTCTGAAGTGGTATCTGACGAGCCGGGTAGTGCATCCTCAACTGTCGAATGACATAACGACTCCAAAGTAACAAATCCTTCCGAGTCGAATTGATCATCAATAGTATCCGAACTTGCCTATGCCTGAACTCCCCCAGAAAAATACATTTCTTCTTCTCGAAAAATACATTTCTTCTTCTCGAAAAACCACATCCATAGTGATGTAGAGCTTCTGAGTAGGTGGATGATAGCAACGATACCCTTTTTGATGTTGGGCATAGCCAATAAACACACACTTGAGTGCTCGAGGCTCTAACTTGTTGCGCTGATGTGTATAAAGGTGAACAAAAGTTACACATCCAAAGACTCGTGGCTCCAAATTGGGAGTGGAATGAAGAGCACAAAACTGACGAAGGGCTTGTAATGGCGTTTGGAAGTTCAAGACACTGGAGGGAACCCGATTAATAAGATACACAGCAGAACACACTGCTTCTCCCCAAAAGGAATGAGGCATTTGAGCATCAAACAAGGAAGCTCGAACCACTTCTAACAAATGACAATTTTTGAGCTCTGCTACCCCATTTTGCTGAGGGGTATATGGACATGTTCGCTGATGTTCAATTCCATGAGCTTCTAAAAACTGACAAAGATCATGATTCACAAATTCACCCACATTATTAGAACGAAGAATCTTAATTTTTGCATGAAACTGAGTGTCTACCATCTTGTAAAACTATTGAAATGTGGTACACACCTCCCTTTTGGTTTTTAAGAGAGAAATCCAAGTCATACGTGTGCAATCATCAATAAATGTAACAAACCAACGAGCACCAGAAGGAGTAGAAATTGGGGCAGGACCCCAAACATCAGAATGAACAATTGCAAATGGCACCATACTTTTATTCATACTCAAAAGGAAGGAAACTCGATGGCTTTTTGCCAGTTCACAAACATCACACTTAAAATTAAAATCTGAAAGTTTACTAAACCATGAAGGAAACAACTTTTTAAGATATCCAAAGGAGGCATGACCCAATCGTCTATGCCACAACCAAATATAATTCTGATTTTTCTCGGTCGCATCTCCACTAGTCTTGAAGGCTTGAGAAATCCGGGTCTCACCACTCGGTGCCAAATCCAGATAATACAGCTTGCCCCTCCTAGTACCATAACCAATTATCTTCCTTGTGAGGATGTCCTGAAAAATACAACAATTTGGCCAAAACGTTACAGTACAAGAAAGAGCATGAGTAATTCGCGCAACAGATAGCAAATTAAAATCCAAGGATGGCACAACAAGTACTGAATCCAGGTGTAACGAATCTGTAAGGGATAAAGGACCATCTCCAACAACATGACAGGAACTACCATTTGCATTGGATACTACTGACTGTGAAGATGGAGAAAAAGATGTGATTTTATTCGAATCACATGTCATATGATCAGAGGCGCCTGAATCAATAATCCAAACATCATTGGTGGGTGAGGTGGAAGAAACATTCAATGCATAACTAGTTGTACCTGATGTAGCCACAGACGCAGATGCAAAAGCATGTTCATTCGATTTGTTGCCACTTACAGGGGGGTAGCAGAGGCTTGGAGGGCCTTATGACCACTTCGTTTATCCTTAGAGTGATCCCACCAAGATGGAAAGCCAACTAATTCATAACAATGTTCACGAGTATGCTTCGAACCTCCACAATGAGTGCACTTGAAAACTGGTTTGTCCTTCACCCCTTGGGTTGAGGAACTCCCGTGAGATGAAGGTGGTTCCTTGGAACGTTGAGCCACCATGACAGTAGCATCAAGAGAGGCGGTAGCACCAGTAAAATTGGCGCGTTGTTGCGTATCACGACGAACATAAGCAAAACTTTAGTCGAGATCCAGCTTAGGTTCCTTGCGGAGGATTTCACTACGGACTTGATCAAATTCGGGATCCAATCCAGAAAGAAAAATATGAACTCGAAGACGGTCGAGTTTTTTCTGGTATGCATCAGTGTTAGCATCGCACACCATAGATGGGGGGTCGCGATGATCCAGTTCCTGAAAAAGACTCTGAAGCATGCTATAATATTTGGAAACAGGTTGGCCATTCTGTTTGAGGGTGAATGCCTTCCTGTTCAATTCATAAACTTGAGATTCGTCAGATCCATCATAAAATACTTTCTTGACAGCAGCCCAAATCTCCTTGGCAGGGCGAAGACGAATAAAGCGGCCCATCAACTCAGGGGACATAGAGTCAATTAACCAACCTTTGACCCGTAGATTTTCAGTGGTCCACGCATCAAAAGTAGGAGCAGATTCGGCTGGCATAGCAATAGAGCCAGTAAGATAGCCCAACTTTCCACGGGTAGCAATTCGAATTTCCATGAGTTGAGACCAAAGGGCATAATTGGTCTCATTGAGAATAACTCCTGTAGGCAACGCAAAATTATCATTCTGGATGGTAACAATCTGTGGAACTGGCGGAGTTGGAGGTTGTGCAGGGGGGAGAACAAGGGAAGACTCAGGTGTTGTCATCGCAGCGGAAATTGATGGTGTGGACGTATGAACTCAATATATGTGGGGGATGGATAAAAAACTAATGAACTCAACATATGTTTGAATTCAATTAGAGGGTTTGGGATAAACAAGAAACGACAAGATCGGTGGCTCTGATACCAAGTAGAAATATATGTTTGGGTAAAACTGATTCAATTCTATTCATCTCCATAAGGAGCTATTTATATGTTTACATAGGGTTTTACAGGTTTTACAAGGAAACAAAAATAAACTAGGAAACCAAGTCCTAATTGTACAAGAATTAGTCAACTACACTAATTAGGAAATCTCTTTCCTGAACTCATGCACACGCCAACATTATCTCTCAAGTTTTAGATCCAATAATCGTACTACAGATCATTTAAAACATATAATACTGCTAGCTTAAAAAATGTATCTTTAACTTAAAAATGCATCTACAGGCTAAAAATGATATATTTATAACTTAAAAATGTGCAGATATAGATGCATCTGCATACATTAAACTTTCGGTATCTTGTCGAATGCTCGGTAGTGTATTTTTCTAAACTCGTGCACGTACACGGACACGGACAGATTGGGTTGGAGCTTAATTTTTTATTTGGTTGTATTTCTAGTTAAAAATCTTTCAAAACTAGATCTATGAGTAATATATTAATGTTTTTTTTTGCTTACACCAGTAACACCAAACCGGTCGCTTCTCACCCTTTAAAACTACTTATTTAACAAGTTAGTAAGGAGATTTTACAAGTGGAGAATTTGTGCTCCAATAATATAATTATAAAGTATGGGGAAGAGTGAAGAGATACTAAAAGTCTTAAGTCTTAACCTAGTTTTGTATATATCTAATGTAGATATATTATATATATAATATCGTATAAATTCTGTTACTGATAAAAAAAAAATACTGTGTGGATTACATCCAGTTAACGAGTGCCTCTTGTGACTATCATATATAAGATGCACCAATACACATTTTGGACTGTTATCCAAGTTGGGGTAGCCATCAATTCCCCACCACAGTCGTCCCTGCCCTGCCTATCAAAACAAATTTATATAATATAAGCAGCTACTGCCTACTGGCCCCAGATTAATATCCCAATACCCATAAAGCAAAGCAAGCCTACGTACTGACGATGACGTCATTAAGATGCCAAAAGTGTGCCACGTGGCGGTGGCGTCGAAGAACTTTCGTAGCATCTCTCTAGGAAAGTGTATATGAAGGGGCAGTTGAAGAAAAGAAGTAATATATATGGGTATAATTATCTATGTGGAACCATGCCTAACAAGTAACCATACTTCTTCTTTACTGTACCAGTTTTTCCACCTCTAGCTTTTATAGCTTTATAGCTTTGTGGGTGTACATACATGGACTACTGCCATGAGAATCCTAGAAACCCTAATTACTCTACCTCATCCGCTCACCACTTTACAGACAATATGATCGATCCTTCGATGGATTTTTCTGAGCTATCAGACTATCTTATGCTTGATTATGGTGTTGATCATGATCATCAAGATTCGTCGACGACGTCGCTAAGTGTGGTCTCCTCCGAGAAGGCTATGGCGGCTGGCTCCAGCGGATCAAGTAGTACTGGTGATGCAACATCAACAAATACCAACATGCAAGTGATATATATATTTGCCTCTTAATTAGGTTTATTATTTATTTTTCTTTTTGGGGGAAAATTATTGTTGAACTTAATTGTATAAGCACACTAGCTTGTTAGCTAGCTAATTATATATTAATTTTGGAATTAAGATGAAAAAGGACTTATTTTGTTTTGCTTATTGTTTTAGGAAATGCAGGAAAAACAAGATGGAAGTGGGTCATAGGGTTGCATTTAAAACAAAATCAGAGTTGGAGGTTATGGATGATGGATTCAAGTGGAGGAAGTACGGAAAGAAGTCTGTCAAGAACAGCTCAAATCCCAGGTAATTTAATGATTAATTCTATTTAAATATGTATTTGAAAAGATCAATAATTTTATTTTATTAATAATAACCCTATTTGTTCTTAATTAATTAGCTTATTGCATAAAATAATGAAAGACTTCGATCACGCATTGGTTTAATTAATTATATCATGATTATCATCTACTTATCTCTATATATCTTTCTCTTTCTAGTTATATTCTTATATATTAATAATCGGGAGTTGGAGCCTGTGAGTGAGAGCTCTTCTTTAACTTTGCAATAACCCATTATTTTTAAGTTCAAATTAACTTCAAAATATATATTAATTGGGGGGAATTGCAGGTTCAACATCGATCAAAGAACCTCTCTCAAATTAGTTCAAAATATTAGGCTTCGTTTGGCATATCCTTTTGGAATTAATGATGTTTTTGTGTTTTCATCATTGATATTTATAGCTAAAATAAAGAAGAAAGTTTTTCAAAATAGTTTTTGAATCACGAATCAAACGGGGTTTCATGCTTGCTTTTTTGTTTTCTTAATCATTATGGGGATTTGAATGCTTTATACATGGATCTTAAGGAGGCTGCTTGTGCTTCCAATAGTATTGCTGAAGGTGACTGGATAGAGTCATGCATCGATCACATCAATGATCAACCACACACACACAGATCGAGACCTAAAAACAAAGTCCTCATGTCCGAGCAATTAGCTTGTCATATTCTGAGTGAAATCAATAATAGCCATATGTATTTGTATGTATTATGTAATATCACCAAATTGTCCACCATCTCAAGACATTTAATTTAATTTGTGACATGATTTGAGAGTGCTTGTGGTGTCTAGTGCTCGTTGGTAGGGACCCAAGGTATATTAGCTAGACATCCAAGTTGGCAGACAAATCTATAAAGATATTGCTTTAAACCATCACGTGTAATCTTCATTATGTACTTTTTATGTATATATATAGATGTGCTTCGTTAATTTCCTTTTTACAACATTGGGACCATGCTAGATGGTTAATTCTTAAATAGCATTCGATCATTGGGTACTTCATCAGAATATACATGTTTTTAAGATTTGGTTGTGGCCCTGTGGGTACGTATTATAGTGATCGATCAATATGCATATAATTGATAGCTAGCAAACTCATCACATATATAAATATGTAGCTCCATCCATAGGTCTTCACCACCCAAAAGCCTATAATTTATCCTTGATCTGAAATATATATAACTTCTAGGGTCAATATATCCATATATTATCAGAAGTTCAGAAGTAACTGTGGTGATCCTAATTAACTTTAAGAGTACTTCAATTTGTAACATACTGATGAATTAACCATGTCTTGTACCATCTCGATCTCTTGCTAATAAAGAGGAGATCCACACATATGGTTTAATTCGCATCTCTATTATAGAGAGATAATACAAAACATATATTGTCACTTAAACAAATAATTTAATGTGTTCTAATTCCAAAGAGCTTCAGAGAGAAAAGTAAGAGATTTGTGTGTATGTGTGTTCTCAATGGATATGGTACATAATACACATTGGGGTTAATCTTTCTATCCCGAAATCTCATCTGTTGTTAAACCTCAAATTAATATGAGATCATGATCGAAGTCAAATTTTTTTTTTTTTTAAATGAAAAGAGAAAAAGTCAATATTTCTTAAGAATGAGATATATGTGTCACTAGCTAGAGACCAACAAATCATTAATTGCTTAATTGCATGCTAAAGAGATAGAAGAAGGTAATTACAATTATTGATTATACAATTTCCCATTGGTTTCTTTTCTTTTTCTATATAATACTAGAGCTCCTATTAGTACTGGAAAAGTAGTGAAGGGAGAACTCGCACTATAGACTGACATGTAGGTATTTTGGATATAATAAACGTATCTAGAAGTTTATGAGGTGTTTACATATTTGTGGTATATATATGATTAATTAATCTTTGTGGAAGAATGAATACTTTTCACTTATTGGCGGCATAGGGTAGTCGACATCACTAGACCAAGACCTCCACAAGGATCACCCAAGCCATACAAAAATTTCGCTTCATTATTGGCTCTTGGCTGGGGTCATTATTAGGCAAGGAGTTTCACAAAACACTAGCTCATACTATCATCATCTTGAAATGGTATGACAAATTACTAATGAAATGACACATATTTATTGATATCTACTGTTAATAGGTATAAGTAGTACATATAAAGTTTTGGAGTTAATCTAAATGGCAAGGCTGAATGGAATAATAAGTATTATGGATGGATATATTAGAATATATATCAAACGAAAAGAAAAACAAGTACAGTAGTGCATATATATATATATATATATACTTTGTAAGTTTGATATATGTGAAGATAAATGGCTTCCTCATGAAAGATGTATATATAAGGTTGACTCTTTCCTATTATATATCTATACGTACTAGAAATGGATATCTTTTATTAATTAGCATCCTATATATTTCAGCAGGTATCGACTTTTGAAATTTTTATTAACTATTTCTATTTACTTAATAATTCTGATGGGTTTTTTTTTTTTTTTTTTTCCAAATTATATGTAACAGAAATTACTATAAATGCTCGAGTGGAGGCTGCAATGTGAAGAAGAGAGTAGAGAGGGACAATAAAGACTCGAGCTATGTGATAACCACATACGAGGGAGTGCACAATCATGAGAGCCCTTCTGTGGTGTATTACAATCCGATGCCTCCTGCTGTGGACCCCAATAACATTTGGACTTTGCGACCTTCTTCCCAGTCTTCTGCTTCTACATAGACTAATTATTTTCTCTCTGCTGTGTATTAATTGACCACTGATCAGAGACCACAGCTCCTAGGAGACAGCTACGTACTATATATATCTATAGGCCAAAAGACATTTTTAGTTTGTGTTATTTGCTAGGGTTCCAATTTCATCCCCATAGTTTAAAAGTGCATGTGGTATCATGCATCCTCTACGTACTGTATTTAGTTTGCAATTAAGTTCAAATCTCTTAGTATGTTAATAAATGGAGAGGTATTTTCACTTATGTCCCTTTAATTGGGGTTTTGCTCTTTCAAAGACATTGTAAGTAATTAAGGGCCATAAAAATACAAATATACCCCTTTATTCTGCCCATTTATTAAAAGAGTTATAGATATTTAAACTTATTTGCAACTTAAATTAAACTAGATGTGCACACTTTGAAACTACAATGATAAAATTAATTAACTAAAACTCTAGCCGACTACATGGATCAAAAGACATATGATTGGACTAGATAGAATAAATGATTAAATTCATGTATACTTAAAAAAGAAGCTTCTAACTTAAAAGAAGAAGATGAATTAATCTCACTAAAAATGGTGGAATTAGTGGGAATAGTTCTAATCGATTTTCTTCTCATCTTTTTTCCTTCAAGCTAGTTAGAAAATACGAATTCTTCATATTTTTTTCTTGAACACACGTAAATTAGCTATTTACATATCAAATCGAATCAGTCAATTGTGTTTTAGCCATATATATGGGTACTAGAGCTGGGTTTTAGGCTTCGAGTGATGATAACAAATTTGGAGTCAGCGGACAGTTTTTGTAGATTCACTTTGGGTTTGTGGATTCAAGAATTTGCTGATTAGTACTAATGAGGACCACGTGTGCAAGCATCACAAAATCATTGCTGTTGTTTAGGGATTAAGGTATATGGTATTTGCAATTTGCATGCATTTTACTCATCAATTATAAGTATGACAAGAAATGTTGATTGATGCAGACAATCATGTATATATTGTCCTAATAATATATATATTTTTTTTCACTTTAAAATTTATAATTCATATCACATGCAGACAATCATGTACAACACCCTTAATAATTAAATAGGAATTATTTTTCCATCATGATGCAGACAATCTGCATTTATTGTTGATTTGACCGGTTCGCTGATTGTAATTAACATATATAGGTAAATAAATACCAAGGGAAGTAACTAGTTTTGGACAGAATAAATAAATTAATAATATTTTAATACAAGATGGACATTTTTAAAAGGGTAATGCTAAGGGTACCAACTTTAGGCACTACATTTGTGTATCATTTCATGTGGCATGTTGCCACATCAATTAAAATATTTTAACTTTTTTTTATTTTTTAATAACACTAAAATATCAGTAAAATGTCAAAAAGTCAAAACCACTTTTTTCACTCTACCCCTCTCTCCTCTTCTCCTACCTACGTATTGTACGCTTATGTTCCCTCCTTCATTGTTGAGCAAAAGCTTCAAATTTTAGAAGCAGATTGAAAGGTATGGTCTTGATTTTTCGAACTTATTGATTTCATTGTTACTTGTTGAATTTCAACTGTAGGTTTTGTTTCTTTGATAATCTGAATTGGGTTATTTTGTTTTGTTTTTTTTTTTTTTTCTAACTGGATTTAAACATTTTATCAAAAGATTTGTTGTGGGTTCTTAAAATTTGATTGCATTTTTATGTGATTCCCCTTCCTCCTTAATTTGCTCGTATTTTGTCCAGGGATGGATTATTTGTTGGGCTTGTGAATTTTGATTATTTTATTTTTATATTTTGGTACAAATAAATGGTTACCTTTATTTGTTGATAACTAGTGTTTTTCTTTTAGCTAACTTTTTTAATTAATTATTTGGTTTAGGTGTTTAACTAATGGCATGAGACATTATACAATTCCCCAAAGAATCAGAGAGCACTAACCCCACAAATACCAATAAGCAAAATTGTGAAGGTACACTACAAGAAAAACCTTAATATATATTAGTGATAAACCGATATCTATTTAGGTTTCCAACCGATATATTGAGTGCTGATAACTATTCTCCCATATTACATATCGGTTATACACTGATGTCTATACTATATTAGATATCGTATTTGTTTGATAATCTGATATGAATACCACCATCGTTATCAGATATTAATCATTTCTGATATCTTAAAAACTGCATTCCGATATGTAAGATACTTATGATATCATTAGTAATTTTGAAACCGATATAAAAAATGTATTCAATATCGTCTTGATACTTAAAATCAGATATAAAATGAGTATAACATATCGGTTTGTAATTAAAATTGGATATAAATGATGTATCACATATCGATTTTGTACTTAAAATCGGATATAAAAGGTGTATAACATATCGGTTTTGTACTTAAAATCGGATATAAAATGTGTATAACATATCGGTTTTGTACTTAAAATCTGATATAAATGATATAAAAGTATTCTTTAAATATCGGTTTTTTGTTTTTTAAATGATGTTGAAACTTCCTTCCTTATCGTTGCATTTTTATAAAATCTGATATGCAATAGGCTTCTGATATTGATAGAAATTAATTGGTAAATATGCATCCACACAACAATTACTAAGCTTCTAAAGTAATCCAACTTAAATTCTTCTATTCATATAAATGAATCCAACATCCAAACTAGAAGTTAACAAAATAAGATTACAAATCCATATAGATTTATGGATAGCCCTCATCATGTATACCCCAAAATCACTATACATGATGAGGGCTATCCATAAATCTAGGCCTAAATTCTGCCTATACAAAATATTGGAATGTCAACTGGCTAGTATATATCTCATATCCACAGAAAAATGCTCCAAAAGGTACCAAATTAACATGCATGTCAGTCTAAATAAAATTCATGGAAACAAAATCTCCCCATTCAACCCGGACTTCATCTATTTGTTCCTGTGTGTAACTGCTCCGCTTGTTCTTCACGTGACTCCACTAAAAACAAGAAAGAAAAGTGCATTAATAAGATTGCAGCAAGGGCAGCAAGGATCCCAAAGGGCATTAAGTGCATTAATAACATGAAACATATACTGAAACCAAATTTGTATCAGTTGGCAGCAAGGGCTTTAGTTTGAATTTAATCGAGATTGCATTTCTAGAATCCCAAAAGGCAACAAAATGTAGGCCATGCCAGCAAGGGCTTTAGTTTGAATTTAATTGAGATTGCATTTCTAGAATCCCAAAAGGCAACGAAATGTTGGCCATGCCAGCAAGGGCTTTCAGATGGCAGCACATATATATGATTGAGAAAATGGATCATGTAAGTATCAACCACAGTCAAGGGCATAACAATGAGTACATACTAAGGTTTAAAAAATTCTACAAACATAACACTATTAATAGGCTTCAATGACTATCTAGGTAAAATTTATAAAGTTACCATCTAAACTACACGCATGAGTCAAGCAATTTGAGCAAGCAAAACTGAAAAATATACTAGTTTGAAGAAGTATAATAAGGCTTATTCTGTAAGAAAAATAAAACATGAAGTTTGAAAAATAATCTGCCAGGGCAAAAGTTCCTTCAGAAATATGTCATAATAGAGTCAATCCCCTTTCTGGTGTAGATGTATTCTTCCTATTTAATTTGTGTAGTAATATGTCATAATAGAGTATAGTGTTAGACATGGAAGCACAGAGACACATTTCTCTTCTAGTTTCTGAAAAATCTGCTGGTTGTCTTGAGACATTAATCATTTATTTTTTTTGTGTGTGCACTATATATATTTGGCATCTGGTCATACCGACATATCATTTCTTTTGATGTTGACTTAAAAATGTTTAGTATCTTAATCTTACCCTTGATGGATTAAAGCTTGCAGCTGCAATAGGCGCTCCTAAAACTGTGAAAGTTACCAACCACAAACCTCCAAGACGAAGGAAAAAAGGCCCAGGTCCCAATTCGCCCCACGAGTACAAGACTTCGTCCTTCAAAGATGAGTACTCATTCACCTATTATGGAACCAAATAGCTGTAAGTATGAATTGTTAAGGCATATTGCATATATGCAAGATATTATGTGCGTGGAACTGTTTTTTTTTTTCCCCTTTCCTTGTTTATTTATTTTATTTTCTGCCCAAGTGATTGGGTGCATAATAAGGGATTGCCCTGAGTTAACCTCAAAACCTCTTCTCACCCTTTTAAAATTTAATCACTTAGACCTAATCATCTAGGGATTCAACCACCTACTTTCTTAGATTGAATCCCATGACTTAAAATTGGCTAAGAGCTGGTTTCAATTTGTTTCCACAGCATATGAAACATTTCACTCACTACTAAACACAGTTTTCTTTCTTGTGCTTCTTTTTATGTTGTGTTCAGATTCATATAAGAGAACAATTAAAAGTCTAAATTTGTTGTCCACAAAGCCATATCAAAATGAGGAACTTACAAATAAAGTTGTGATCCCAAGATTCATAGCCAAAATTTTAAATTTCGGACTATTAATATATCCACCACCTGGGCTGGATATATCATCAATATCTAACAACTCAATAATATGATCCTCAACATGCACATGAATATTCATGTAGGCCAACTGCAAACCATTGAACCTCTCACATGTAAGAAATAAAGCAAGAATATGGCTTACAAATTGTGCCCACACACAGATAAGAAAACAAACAAGGTCAAGAATATCTAAAAAAAAAAAAGCTTAATTATTCACATGCAAACTGGTACTAATTCCCTCAATTGTGTTCTACCAAATCCACTTTTGAGCATGCAGCAGAAGACATACTGAGACACATAGCTCCAGGTGCTACTAGATCAAGTCAATTCAAACCTGATAAGAGTCAAATGTCCTCCCATCACTAATCTCAGCCATTAAATCAATAGTATGTGAGTTCCCTTCCTGAAATTATCAAGTAGGATAACATTAAATCTATAACTGCTTCATAATGGATTCTGGGGGGTGGGGAGAATTTAAGGAATGGGACGAAAAAAGATACCACATAACCAAAAAAGAAAAAAATCACACTGGGATAACATACCATAAGGCTTATTTCTTCTGGTGAGACAATCTTTATCCAGTCAATGTCAGCAACTTGTACCTACAAAATATGTAAGCCTTTATGAGACACTACAAAGGCAAAGCTGGCAGATTCAACATGAAGAAAGAAGGTGTGTAACCGATAAAGAGCATAACAATTGAGAAAAGAAAATGAAGCTTTACAATGACATAATTTTTAGTTTTAAGAATATTCTCAATGTATACACCAGGTAGATGTGATTTTAAAGTACCCAAAGCTGATAAACATATTTCTCTATTCTCCTAGAATCACAAGGTCCATAATACATCAAGTGATTAGTTCTATACATATAATTCATAATTGTAACTAAGGAAATTTATCATGCAACTTCACTCAACTTGGAAACGTCTTTTTTTTTTTTTTATCTCTGATAAGGAAAAGCTATTAACATTATTCCTCAAATCAAACAATTGACACTTTGAAGAAAAAAGGGGTTCAGTGTAAAAGTCTATCATCTTATAAACTGATAGAATAACTTTCAACAGCATAAGAAATGAAAGAGGTTGAAAAGGCGGATGAGGCAATAATACAAAGAAACAACTCAGAAGTTCCCTATTATCTAACAAATGATGTAGAAGTAGTGGCAAAAAAAAAAAAAACAAATGATGTAGAAGTGATAGAGCACAAGAAAGAAATTACCACAGCAGAAGCTGCAAGTGGAGGAACAAGCCCAATATCGTACACTGTCACAAGTGCGGTCCCCATACCTTTAGGAGCTTTCTTCATGAGGGGTAGTGAGCCATAAGATCATTACCAACTTGAGCTAGCCAAGGACAACCTATGCCTTCAAAATTCTCATTCAGTAAATATATATATTCATCTAATTTGCATGGACCACTGAAACAAGCCATTGCTGCAAAAGTATATATAGAGGAAGTGAAAACATACCGGCCTTTGCTCATAAGGAACCGCAATTTCTGCCTCGGGCTCCCAACTCCGACCAGGGGAGCCGCTTGTTTCTCCACCTGCCTCATCTTTCAAGGTCTTGACAGAAATCCCCCTTTGTAGCTTTTGAGCACTGCGGTATTGGATCTGCTATGAGCCTGAGCTACTACCAACCTTCACTAACCTGACTTTTCAAGGGGTAGAAAGCAGAGAGCAATACACATAGCATACAAACAAATATTACATAGCAATATCCCAACCAAACCTCGACTCATGATAACAAGGCACCAAATAGATAACATAGCAATCTATAGATAATAAAGTCAATCATGATTTAGCATGTGCATATAAACAACTTATGTATAAGAGAGGAAAAAAAAAAACCAATAAAACCAACAGATTTAACATTCACTCACTATCTCCCCTAATTTAATCACTATCTATTTATCAGGCAAAAATCCAATAAAAACAATAGAAACAGAGCCAATAAAAACAAAGTATTC
>QANW01010978.1:441572-480571 GCA_003254865.1 Dryas drummondii | reverse complement strand
GACCAACAAATAGAGGAAGTACTCACCCAAGAAAGTAAATATCTGCTAGTTCATTTGTACAAAATCTGAGACAAAATTGGAGAAATTTAGCATCAAAATCACTAAATCAAAATGTAACTTGGAAACCCTAACAGAGAACATAGAAATCGAAACCCTACATCCTTAATCCCTAAACAGAAACCCAAATTAAAAATTACTTAAATCCCTAAACAAAAACCCAAATTAAAAATTACCGAAATCCCTAAACAGAAACCTAAATGAAAAATTACCTTAGATTGGCGATGGGTGACTAGGTGAGAGTCGGGACGGACGATGGGTTATAAATAGAGAGGATGGTGGTGAGACAGAGAGATGGAGGCCATGATGAGATAAAGAGAGGATGGTGGTGAGACGGAGGGAGGGAGGCGACGACGACTGCGTGAGACAGAGAGATGGATGAGACGAGAGAGGATGCGGCGAGAGAGAGAGAGCTGTGGTGACGGCGACGTCGAGAGATCTGTGGCGACGACGACGGCGAGAGAGAGAGAGAGCTAGAGGCTGAGGGTCGAGGGAGGCGTGCGATGCGAGTGTGAGGGAATGTGTGTGTTTGATCGAGAGGCCAGTGAGGGATATCGTGACTTGGGTTAGGAAACTCAGCCAAGATTTTTAAGTTGGGGGAAACATGTTTTTTTAGGTGAAATATAGTTATCAGTTATGATTTTTACATATCAGTTTTATCTATTTGTTAATAAAAAATGCAAAATTAAGATATGGAAAGAAAAAAATGGTGATATGTTAATGAATTAAGACATCGTTTGGAAAATTAACTGATATCTAAAAATTTATAATATCGGTTTAGGATATTAAAATAGTGATATGTATTAAAGTTTTTCTTGTAGTGGTAATTTTTTATTCGTAACTCTTCTAGTAGTTTTGTTATGTTGATTTACTTTTGAAAAGTACATGTTAAATTATGTTTATTATATGATAAGATTATGTTCATGATTTATAGGAATATATAGAACAATCTTCAAGTATCTCTACAAGTTTTGAGAATAATGAAGGAATTGATGGGGTTGAAGTTGAAAAGAATGATGATGTAAGAGCAAATGAAGAGACTAACATGGAGACTAGAGGGAATATGAGACAAGCATATTTGTCATTGAACTTATTCAATTGATGTATCATAAATATTCTGTTAAACTAAGAATGATAAGATTGCATGATTACTTAAATGTATATATATAATATTGATTAACAAGTGTGATCTTGGTATTAAGAATCAACCAGATCACACTTGACAGCCTATAGATCAGATCTGCAGAATTTTGAATCAATCAAGTGAGCCACAGCAACTTGGTCTCCATTCAAATATTTTGCAATCAAAGTTATTGATCTCAAAATATTGCATCATAACTGAAATCAAAATGATTAACTTTCTGTCCACATATGAGAGTAGCTCAATTTGAAATCACTTATGATGGAAATGCATGTGATATAAACTACATGAGTTAATAAAGAAATTCCTTCAGTCCACAGATGTGGGAATCTTTTTATTTAAGAAACTCATGCATTTTCATATTATAGTGCTTCATATACATGTTTAATTCTCAACCCACAGGTGTGAATTAATAATGTAGTAAACTTTAAGGTTTTCATGGGGATTGTGTTAATTTGTGAATCTTGTTTTAATGCTACAGTCAACACTTAAATGAATTATAACACTATTGAAACACTGACTGGATCCAACTACAAGAAGTGGAAGCAAGGCTTTGAGATATCTTTGGGATTGCTGGATTTTGATATAGCACTGAGGGAAAATACACCAGAAATTCATGCTGCTAATGCAGCAGCAGATGTTAAGCCACACTATGTCAAGTGGGAGAAGGCCAATAGGATGGCCATTCTCATTATGCAGAGATCCATGTCACCAGTTGTGAGGAGTGACATTCCACCTTCTGACAATGCTAGGACATTCCTTGAGTCTATTGGACTGAAATTCAAGGAATCTGAAAAGGCAGAAAATGGTATTTTGCTGAACCAATTGACTAATATCAGGTACAATCGAGAAGGGGGAGTAAGATCGAGAAGGGGGAGTAAGGCTGCACATTCTGAATATTATTGACATGTTAGAAATCTTAAGTGGACTTAACCGTTTGTTTAGCATGTAATCAGCTGTTTGAATTTACAAAGAGTCCTACACATTTAGACTATCTTATCCTACTGACTCAACTACAAATCAGGAAGTGGTTAGTTGTGTTTCCTTAATAGGAGGAGAACAGATAAGTGTTATAGCTGATATATAAGGAGGTCCCTGCTCTCTCAGAAAATACACGCTCAATATTATCTAGTTCCTATTGCTAGTGAGAATCAAGTCTGAAGAGAGCAGAAGACCTCTTCTCTGGCAGTGAATCAAATTAATGGCATCTACAGGTAAAAATTCTTTCTATGATCTTGTTCAATTTAATTGGATTGATGTGGTTCTTAACTTGTAGGCAATTAAGGTCATCTATGTTATTCTAACATGTGGTATCAGAGCTACGCATATTCGTTTTGAATTCATCATTTACAATTGACATTTTTCGATTATGCAATTGTAAGTATTGAGCAAGAATATTAACGATAGTCTAGTGTCGTTTTTTTTTTTTGTTTATTTGAGGTGCTTGTTGGTTATTGACCCCTTTTCATTTGAATAAACTAGATCTTTTGGTATCTGTTTTTCTTGGATGTGCTAATTTCTACAGGTTGCAAGGAATAAAGTTAGAAATCTTGTGGGTTTTGGTTTATGAAATGAATGATAATAGTTAACTGTTTTGTTCTATGATCGATGGTTAGTTTTTATTGACATAACATTTACAGTTAATTACATTCACATCATTTGGTTATTTATAAACGCATGATATACTTACACGATTTTTGTCTATACATAGCAAGTATAGAAAAATTTTGGTCTGATTTTTGAGAGAATAATTAAACCTTTCACCAAAGTGGATAGTTTATTGTTTGTCTTGATTCATTGTTTTCGAAACATAGGCTAAAAATATTGTAATCTCTAAATCATAACAGATAAAGTAATTTTACCAAAGGAGGTTGTTTTTTCTGGTTGGATTTGAGATTAGTGTATTGAGATATATGAATACTTAGGTTGTGAATAATTTCTTCTGCCTAAAGGTGTGGGAATTGTTTGTTATCTCAGTTTCTTGTATATTGGCAATACATAAGGAAACATTTTTTGACGCATTTTATTTTTCTACCCAAAGGTGATCTATAACAATGCATAAGGTTATAAAAGGACGAAAAAAATTATTGAATATTTCAGTTCCTTGATGGTTAATGATTTTTTAACCTATCTTGTTTCCAATGGAATCTACAGTTGTGAATTCCTCATCATTCAATTTCTCTTCTATTGAGACTTTGACTGGCAGCAACTATAAGAAATGGAAGCAAGATGTGGAGATAGTCCTTGGACTAATGGATCTCGATTTAGCTTTGAGGGAAGATGAACCACAAGCTCCTACTGAACCTTGCACTGATGAACAAAAGAAGAATCATGCTCTCAAGTTTGAAAAACAGGATGTCTCTCCTCATCATGGAAAGATCCATGACAGACACAGTGAGGGGAGGAATTCCACCCAATACCAATGCAAGGGCTTTTCTAGAGGCTATTGGTGAAAAATTTAGAGAATCAAAGAAGGCAGAAACTAGCAATTTAATGAATCAACTCACTACTTTGGGGTATGATGGAAACATAAATGTCAGAGAACACGTCATGAAAATGATTGACATCTCAAACAAGCTCAAAGAACTGGAAGTTGAGATTTCAGATTCCTTCCTTGTTCATGTGGCACTCAACTCCTTGCCACTTAAGTTTAGCCAATTGAAGACTTCTTACAACACACAGAAGGAAACTTGGGACATAGATGAGTTGATTTCAATCTGTACACAAGAAGAAGAGAGGCTAAAAAATGAGAAATTAGATGTTGTTAATTTTGTTCATTCGACTAGTGGTAAGAAGGATGGTGCCTCAAATTCTGGTAAGTCTCCTAATGCTATAAAGTCTTCTTCTAATGTTTCTGCCAAACTATCTGCATCATCATCTAAAGGATCTCAAAGCTTTAAAGTCAATAAATCTGGAACCCAAACGAAAGTTTCTAAATGTTACTTATGCAAGAAAGCAGGTCACATGAAGAAAAACTGTGACAAGCATAAGAAATGGCTTGCTGCAAAAGGTAATTTTAGTGTTTTTGTGTGCATTGAGTCAAATCTTGTTGATGTCCCTATGAATTCTTGGTGGTTTGATACTGGTTCTTCTGTCCATATCACCGATACTTTGCAGGGATTGACAAACAAGAGAGCACCAAATAAAGAGGAATTCAAAGTTTTTGTTGGAAATGGAAAGAAAGTTGCAGTTGAATCAATTGGCACTGTCAAGCTTAGATTAGGGTCTGGTTATGTTTTGAAACTAAATAATGTTTTTTTTTGTACCTCCCATGAAAAGGAATTTAATTTCCGCATCTAAACTAGTTAAAGCTTGTTATTTATTTATTTTGGATGATGACAATTTGAGGATTTTTTAGAAGAATAAAATTAATGTTATGCTTGGCAGAGCTTTTCTTAATAATGACTTATGGCAGCTTGAATGTTCTATTTGTGATGAATGTTTGAATGTTGAATGTTCTAATTCCAAAAGAATGCTCATAAATGAAAAATCTTCTATGCTTTGGCATAGGAGATTAGGGCATATTTCTAAAGCTAGAATAGAACGTTTAATAAATGATAACATTATGCCAAATCTAGATTTTGATGATTTCCACACTTGTGTTGACTGCATAAAGAGTAAATTAACAAATAAATAAAATTGGTTGCCAAACGCAGCACACAATTGTTAGAAGTCATTCATACAGATGTCTGTGGACCATTCCCAATTCAAACTATTTGTGGAAATAGTTATTTTGTAACTTTTATTGATGATTTTTCAAGATATGGTTATGTATTTTTAATTTCAGAAAAATCTTCTGTTCTTGATTGTTTCAAAGTTTTTAAACTTGAAGTTGCAAAACAACTGGGAATTGACATTAAGGCTGTGAGATCAGATACGGGTGGTGAGTATTTTGGCAGGTACACTGAAGCAGGACAGCAGAAAGGACCATTTGCCAAATATCTTGAAGAATGTGGCATTGTGGCTAATTACACCATGCCTGGAACCCCTCAACAAAATGGAGTGGCTGAGAGGCGTAACAGAACTCTAAAGGACATGGTAAGGAGTATGGTAAGCCGATCCTCTTTGCCTAAATTTTTGTGGGGGGAAGCCTTGAAAACTGCCAATTATATTCTCAATAGAGTACCAAGTAAAGCTGTGCCGAAAACTCCTTTTGAATTGTGGGTTGGAAGAAAGCCTAGTCTGCTACATTTTCATATTTGGGGCTGTAGGGTAGAGGCTAGATTATATAATCCCATGGAGAAAAAACAAGATTCAAGAACTGAAAGTTGTTTTTTCATTGGATATTTTGAAAAATCTAAAGGTTTCAGATTTTATAGCCCACATTTGCATACCCGGATTGTTGAGACTAATAATGCAAAGTTCCTTGAAGATTTGGATGCAAGGAATAAGGCAAATGACAACTTTATTTTTGATGAAGATAATTCCGAAGTTGCTAGTACATCAGCACCATCCTCATGCATCATACCTTTGCATTTAAATTGTGATTATGCTAATGATGAAGTGCGTATTTTAGCAACCCCAGAGAATCAGGCTATTCATGATGAACAACCAGATTTTAATCATCATTCTTCACCACCACAAGTTCCTATTCAGCCTATTGATCCAGCTCCAAGAAGACAATCACAACGGGTAAGAAAGTCTGCTATTTCTACAGATTATCAAGTTTATCTTCAAGAGGCGGAATATAGTGGAGATATAGATGATCCTTTAACATATAAACAAGCAATGGAAAGTGAACAATCTGATTTATGGAAGTCTGCAATGGAAGAAGAACTCAATTCCATGTACAAGAACAAGGTATGGTCACTTGTAGAAACTAGTGAAGCTGTAAAACCAATCAGCTGCAAGTGGGTTTTCAAAACCAAGAGAGACTCGAAAGGCAACATTGAGAGGTACAAGGCTCAGTTGGTGGCGAAGGGTTTTACTCAAAGAGCAGGAGTGGACTATACTGAAACCTTTTCTCCAGTTTCCTCAAAGGACTCCTTGCGGGTTATGATGGCTTTGGTGGCTCATTTTGACTTAGAGCTCCATCAAATGGATGTTAAGACCGCGTTCTTGAATGGAGATTTATCTGAAAACATAAATATGATGCAACCTACAGGTTTTGTTGAAAACGGGAAGGAAAGTATGATCTGCAAGCTGTCAAAGTCTATATATGGCCTTAAGCAAGCTACACGACAAGGTACATTAAATTTGATGAAATTGTCACTTCTTTTGGCTTTGCTGAAAATAGATTGGATGAATGCATTTATTTGAAGGTTAGTGGTTCTAAATTCATTTTCATGGTATTATATGTTGATGATATTTTTCTGGCTAGCAGTGATTTAATTTTACTGAAAGAAACAAAATCCATGTTGTCTAATAGTTTTGAGATGAAGGATTTAGGTGAAGCTTCCTTTGTCCTTGGCATTGAAATTACCAGGGATAGAAAAAGGAACATGCTGGGATTATCACAAAGAGCATATATTGAACGTGTTCTCAAAAGGTTTAATATGGAGAATTGCTCTTGTGTTGAAGTTCCTATTGGAAAAGGAGATAAATTCAGCCTAGATCAATGTCCAAGAAACGAGTTAGAAAAGAAGAGCATGCAAGATAAACCATATGCCTCATTAGTAGGATGTTTGATGTATGCACAAGTATGCACTAGGCCAGATATAGCTTTTGCTGTGAGTGTCTTGGGCAGATTTCAATCAAATCCTGGGTTGCAACATTGGATTGCAGCTAAAAAAGTTTTAAGGTACTTGCAAAAGACAAAACAGTATATGCTTGTGTATGGTAAATGTGAGAAGCTTGAGGTTTTTGCCTATACAGATTCTGATTTGGCAGGGTGCAAAGATGATTGAAAGTCAACTTCTGGATATTTGTTTTTCTTGGCTGGTGGAGTTGTTTCATGGAAAAGTGCCAAGCAGACAATCATTTCGACTTCTACTATGCAAGCAAAATATATAGGTTGCTTTGAGGCTTCAATTCAAGTTGCATGGTTAAAGAATTTCATTGGAGATTTGAAAGTTGTAGATTCGATTTCCAGGCCCCTCAAGATTTATTGTGACAATGAAGCAGCAGTATTCTTTTCCAGAAACAATAAGAGGACTGTTGCTTCTAGAAGCATGGATATTAAGTATTTGAAGGTCAGAGACATGGTTAAAGAGCAACAAGTCACTATTGAGCACATTAGCACTCATATGAATATTGCTGACCCTCTTACTAAAGGTTTATTAGTAGGTGTTTTTCAAAATGATGTCACTCACATGGGTTTAGTTCAATCTTTTGATGTTGCAGGTCAGTGGGAATGAAATAAGTATTTTATTTTTGTACTTATATTTTCATTCTGGTTCACAAATAAGGTTTTGGTTTTAATAGCTATACTTGTGTGTTTTTTCATGTTCTGTATAGCTGTGAATTACTTTAATGAAGTATGAGTTCATGTTTTTACAGCATTCTTTGTTGTTGTTTTGATGGTGTTACTTTAATACCAATAAGGTTAATTAATTGTTTTGATCTAGACAAAACATTCAATCTTCTTAAGTTGAAGCATAAAGAGTTTTCTATTAAGAAATCATTCGGCTGGACCAATAGATGAAAATCAGGTTCGTTTTCTTATGTCAACATCTTATTGGAGGTGCCTTGTATTTCTGATTTTTGATACACGTGATCATAAGAGACTAATGCTTTATTTAACATGAACTTTCTTATGGTTCTGTGTTAAGAATTGGTTTTGACTGGTGCTTTAGGATTTTGTTCAAATGTGTGGTCTCAAGTGATCACTAAGGTTTGTTGTTCAATCATGTTATGATATATGCAATAAAAAATTGGTATGCGTCCAAGTGGGAAATTGATAGAAATCTTAAGTGGACTTGACCGTTTGTTTAGCATGTAATCAGCTGTTTGAATTTACAAAGAGTCCTACACATTTAGACTATCTTATCCTACTGACTCAACTACAAATCAGGAAGTGGTTAGTTGTGTTTCCTTAATAGGAGGAGAACATATAAGTGTTATAGCTGATATATAAGGAGGTCCCTGCTCTCTCAAAAAATACACGCTCGATATTATCTAGTTCCTATTGCTAGTGAGAATCAAGTCTGAAGAGAGCAGAAGACCTCTTCTCTGGCAGTGAATCAAATTAATGGCATCTACAGGTAAAAATTCTTTCTATGATCTTGTTCAATTTAATTGGATTGATGTGGTTCTTAACTTGTATGCAATTAAGGTCATCTATGTTATTCTAACATGACATTGGTACCAAGCTGAGAGAACTCAATGTCACAGTTGATGATAATCTGATGGTTCACCTTGCATTGAACTCTCTGCCAAGTGAATTCGAGTAGCTGAAAAGTAACTATATCTCTCAAAGGGAAACTTGGACTCTAGATGATCTGATAGGCATTTGTGCACAAGATGAACAAAGACAGAAAAGAGAGAAAGATAAAAACCATGTTAACCTGATTCAAGCTAACCTGAGAAAGAACAATAATGCTCAATTTGTTGCTAGGGCCAACAATGCTCAACCTGCTGCCAGGGCCAATTTTGCAAGGAGAGTTGGGAATAGAAACAATCCTAAGCTGGGGCAGAATTAATGTTTCTTTTGTAAGAAACTAGGGCATATGAAGAAGGATTGTAGGAGGTACAAACGTTGGCTAGAAAAGAGAAAGACTAAAGGTAATTTTGATCATGTTTCAATATGTTTTGAATCTAACACTATAGAGGTTCCTTCTGATTATTGGTGGCTTGATAGTGGTGCAACAATTCATGTTACTAATTCTTTGCAGGGGTTCGTAACCAAGAGACCACCAAACAAGGATAAGGTGAAGGTGTTCGTAGGAAATGGAGAGAAGATCCAGGTGGACTTCATTGGCTTAGTTAGGATTGAATTAGAGTCAGGCTTTATTTTGGAATTAGTTGATGCAGTATATGTACCTTCCATTAGAAGGAACTTAGTTTCAATTAGTAGGAGCTTAGTTTCAATTTGTAGGCTTGTTAAATCAAACTTAAAGTTTGAGTTTGATCAATTTGGTTTCAGCATTTTCAATAACAAAGTTCTAGTTGGCAATGAAATTTTAGTTGACAATCTTTTTCGTTTGAATTGCATGCATTCTGGTTCAGCCATTAACACAATAAGCAGCAACCTATATTCAAATAAACTAAAGGGAAAAATTTTCAAACAGGACACCTACTTTGGGATCAATCTTAGTTTAAGACACCAGTTCGGGTTTGTCTTAGTGTAGGACACATATTTAGAGTTTGTGTTAGTTTGGGACAATCCGTCAACTCCGCTAACTTTTTCGTCCAAAAAGGGATAATTTGGTCATTTTATATTTTTAAAACAAATAAAAACTAAAAAACAAAAAAAACTAACAAAAAAATAAAAAGTTACTACTAAAAAACTAAAAAGATTAAAATTGAAAAAAAAAAATTANTCAATTTTTTTTTTTTTGCTTTTATTGTTATTAGTTTTAATCTATTTTAAATTAATTTTTAGTTTTAAACTTTTTAATGATTTTTTTTCCTAAAAAAAAAAAGTTTTGATTTTTTTAGTTAGTAACCTTTGTTTTTGAGTTTTTTTTTCTTTTTTCTTTAATTTTTATTTGTTTTAAAAATATAAAATAATCAAATTATCTCTTTTTTGACGGAAAAGTTGATGGATTGTCCCAAACTAACACAAACCCTAAATATGTATCCTACACTAAGACAAACCCAAACTAGTGTCCTAAACTAAGATTGACCCCAAAGTAGGTGTCCTGTTTGAAAATTTATCCCTAAACTAAATTCATGCAAACTTTGGCATAAAAGACTTTTGGACATATATCAAAGGAAAGAATGAACACCTTTGCAAAGAATTAGTGTTGTCACCACTTGATTTCAATGACTTGGAGGATGTGTGCATCGAATGTGTAAAAGGAAAATTCACAAATACCAGAAAGAAAGGTGTTGTTAGAAGCCAAAATCTGCTAGAACTAATACACACAGACATTTGTGGACCTTTCCCTAACCAGACACATGATGGTTTTAAATACTTCATTACTTTTACAAATGATTTCTCCAGATTTGGTTATGTGTATCTAATAGCTGAAAAGTCTAGTGCACTGGATATGTTTAAAATCTTCAAAGCTGAAGTTGAAAATAAGTTAAATCTCAAGATCAAAGTGGTAAGGTCTGATAGGGGTGGGGAGTTTTATGGAAGATTCGATGAGGCTGGTAGAAATCCAGGTCCTTTTGCAAGGTCTCTACAATAAGAAGGCATTGTTGCCCAATACACAAATCCAGGAACCCCACAACAAAATGGAGTTGCAGAGAGGCGCAATAGAACCTTGAAAGACATGATTAGGAGTATGATGTGTTGTTCTGACCTTCCCATTTTTCTTTGGGGAGAAGCTCTTAAGGCAGTAAACTACATTTTGAATAGAGTACCTACCAAAAGTGTGAATAAGATACCTTTTGAACTCTGGAACAATAGGAAACCTAGTCTAAATCATCTCAGAGTTTGGGGCTGCAAGGCAGAAGCCAAGTTATTCAATCCTATGGAAAAGAAACTAGACCAAAAAATTACTAGCTGCTATTTTGTTGGATATCCAGATAGAACAAAGGGGTATAGATTCTATTGTCCAAATAACATAACCAGATTTGTTGAAACACAAAGAGCTGTATTTATAGAAGTTGATACAGTTGACACAAAAGAGGAAGGTTTTGTCTTTGATGAGCTACTAGATAGCAGTGAGAATCCATCAATCTTAGTTTTACCTCATAGAGACTTGAGCAATGAGAAACCTTTAGAACCTGAAAATAATCCTCAACCACCTGAGCAAATTATTGAGCAACCACCAGCAAATCAAGTAAATCTGCCAACTCAGAATGACAACATAGAATTAAGAAGATCACAAAGAGAGAGGAAATCAGCCTTGTCTGATGATTATCTGGTCTACTTGCAGGAATCCGAGCATTACATTAACAATATAGATGATCCAACCACATTTAGATAGGCTTTACTTAGTGAATAAAATGATAAGTGGCTAGTAGCTATGAAATCTGAATTAGAATCAATGAAGAAGAATGATGTCTGGAAATTGATGGAAAGACCTCAAGGGTGTAAACCTATAGGTTGCAAGTGGGTTTTTAAAACCAAAAGGGATTCAAAAGGGAACATTGACAGATATAAGGCAAGGTTAGTTGCCAAGGGCTTCACACAACAAGAAGGGGTTGATTATAAGGATACATTTTCTCCTGTCTTCACAAAAGACTCATTTTGAGTCATAATGGCACTTGTAGCACATTTTGACTTGTCACTTCATTAAATGGATGTGAAAACTGCATTCTTGAATGGAAACCTTGATGAAGATATATACATGCAGCAGCCAGAGGGTTTCATTCAAGAAGGGGAGAATAATTTGGTTTGCAAGCTAGATAAATCTATTTATGGTTTGAAACAAGCATCTAGGCAATGGTATCTGAAATTTGATGAAGTGGTGAGATCACATGGTTTTATAGAAAATCCAACAAATGAGTGTATATACCTTAAGGTCTGTGGGAGAAATTTCATTATTTTGATCCTATATGTTGATGATATCCTTTTAGCTAGCAGCAACTTGACCTTTTTACACGATAGATGTTTTTGTCAAAGCATTTTGAAATGACAGATTTGGGTGAAGCCTCTTATGTGTTAGGCATTGAAATCAGCAGAGATAGAGATAGAGGGTTACTTGGACTATCACAAAAGGGCTATATTGAAAATGTGCTTAAAAGGTTCAACATAGACTTGTGCAGGAGGTGAAGTTCCCATTACAAAAGGAGATAAGTTAAGCAAGAAACAGGCACCTCAAACAGCTCAAGAGAGAATTGAAATGAATGACAAGCCTTATGCCTCACTGGTTGGGAGCATTATGTACACTCAAGTCTGCACAAGACCTGATATTGCTTTTCCTGTTAGTGTATTGGGTAGATTTCAGTCCAATCCAGGCCAAGCACATTGGGTGGCTAGCAAGAAAGTCATGAGGTACTTATAGAGAACAAAGGATTACAAACTGGTATACAAAGGAAGTGAAAGTTTAGAGTTGATAGGATTTGCAGATGCTGATTTGTAGGATATGTGGATTCACTCAAATTGACCTCAAGTTTCGTTTTCATGTTTGGAGGAGGTGCAGTGTCTTGGAAGAGTGTCAAACAACATTTAGTGACTTCATCAACAATGCAAGCAAAGTTTATTGCATGCTATAAAGCCACTATGCATGCAGTGTGGTTGAAAAATTTCATTGCAAGCTTGAAAGTGGTTGATTCGATTGAAAAGCCCATTCAGTTGTGGAATGACAATAGTGTTGTAGTCTTCTTTACTAAGAACAACAAAAGATCTTCAGGGACTAAGCATTTGGACCTTAAATATCTGCTGGTTAGAAAAAAGGTTAAACAAGGGTATACCAAACTCGAACACATTGATACAAGTTCAATCATTGATGATCCACTTAATAAAGGGCTTCCTAATGCAGCTTTTCACAAGTATGTAAAGAGCATGGGGTTGTTGAGTGGTTTTGATGATGTGTTAGATTAGTGGGAGTTGTGTCTCACACCTTGTTTATTTTTGTTTTAAGTTTTGTTGACAGAGTAGTTGGTTATTGTTTAGTAACATGTTTCATTGAATATTGGTGTTATGTTTCTAAACTCTAATTTTTACAAATATGATTTCATATTTTGTTTTTGATATAATTGGCAAATGAATAAAGTAAGGTGTGTCTGTACAGCATAGCTAGCAAAATAAGGTAGCTGCAGCACATATGGATTCATGAAAGAGCCAATTTTCATTTTCTAACTGAAGGAGATCTTAGTAATCTCTCAAGAGGACTTATGAATGTTTGTTTTGATTATGTGATCCTGGTCTTGACAAATGCCACATGTGTTTTTGAAGATGGATACGTGTGATTATAAAGACCTTGAATTATAATGCTCAATGTGCCTTGATGGTTCCATATCTAATCTTCAATCTTGACAGTGGCTTGACAGAGGAATGTAGTTGGGTTAAGTTTCAAACATGGCCATTAAAGTAATCAACACAAAGCCTCAGTGATTATTTGACCAAGTGGGAGAATGTAAGACTTATGGCTGTCTTAAACCATAAAGTGTTGGTCTTCTAATCACATTAGGAATAAAGGACTGCACTGTTTGATTATAAACTTAAACCAGCTAGAGTTTTGGTCTTTGTATGCCATAAATTTTCGGTTGCAATACTAAATATCATAAGGATTCTCATTTTCTTGTGGACTTAGGATTGATTAACTATTAGTATTGCATAAGGACACACAAGTTTTCCTTAATGGGAATGACTCTTGCTGTGAAGCATATAAATAGAGGTCCCTTTTTCCAAACGATCAAGGCATTCTCAAAAGTAATATTCACCCCATCTAGAATCAGAGACTAAGGGATCAGATTGTGAGAGAAGAGCTCTGTTTTCTTTATTTCATTGTTCTGTAGAATTCTAGTTTCCTTGTTGATGCACTAGTTGATCTCATATAGTTTTTATGACAGACCAAGGTATGTGTTTTAGAACATACAACAATAAAGTTTTACACATCAGCCTTATTATGCTCTCTATAAATAATAGAGTAATCCCAATCCCTGCGAATGACTTGTTGACAATCCGAGTTGTTCTATAGCTAGGATCGTAGACCTCTGTTTCCTTGAGTTAAGAAGATATGACTCCAAACTTTGTAACAAAAAAAAAAAAAAAACTAATTGAACGTGTATTTGGCAAAACAAAACAAAACTTACATAGGTATTTGAAGGTGTTAAGGATGATTCATTTTGATTAATTGAAGATATTTATTAGGCTATGTATATTTTATTTATTTATATATTAATCAACAATTGTCATCCATGAAATTTGAACTCATCCTCCCACAAAATAGAGACCGGATGCCACTAGACTAAATGGTCATTGACTTATTAGATATATCAGTGGTTATGTTTTGTCTTAGCTATATTATTTGGATCATTCTAGTACTTACTAGTTATTTAGCAAGTTAATAAGAAGCTAACAACCTTTTGGGTCCACCACACAATATGATCTTATAATATGAACCGTTCATTTTTAGGTCACATCTCAAAGATTATCATTGCAACAACAAAATTAGAAACCATTTAGTACGCCATCTAATTGTGATAAAATAAATAAATAAACACAATATTTTTGTTCAAATTTGAAATGATTGTAATTACAATCAAATGACTAAATGACTTCTGATTTAGTTGATTTTTTTGAAAATATGATATTTGAAGTGGCATGAACATAAAAAATGGGCAGTTCAGATTATGAGATTACCTCATGTAGTGGGTCCAAGTGATATTAATTTCTTATTAACTTGCTCGATCAACTAGTTAATATTAATGCTAACTAGCATTGACATAAGCACGTTAATATTATAGACATTTAATATTATAGACATTAGAACTATAAGAGTGCTCATGTCTATACTTACTAGTCTATATTAAAGTGCTAATATAATAGTAGACATGAACATTCTAATATTAGTGTGTTCATCTCTATACTATTATACTCTCTATACAATACTTTTTTATAAGGGAAAAATTCTATTTAAACCTTGCTCTCCTTACCCTACATGCTCATTATATATCCCCTACACTATAATTTGTTGGCACACTGGTAGACCATTATCCAATATTGTCCATGTGTCTTAATTTCTCAAAGGTATTGCACCACATGCTCTAGAACATTTAGCAAAATACCCATATCTATAATATGTGTTAAATGTTAAACCGTTAATCAAGGCAATAACCAATGAAACAGTAATTGATAACCCATTTTAATAGATAAAGCTATCAACACACTTAGAATTTACCCCAGAGAGAAACTTCTCTGCAACATAGATATGACTGATTTGGTATCTCAATTCAATAACATAATGACATCTATGTTTTTATAATTTATCACATAACAATTTCTCTAATTTGAAGATAGAAACTATCTATTGCGATGCCAAATTTGCCCCTATCCTTGTTATAGGTAAGTTTTTTCCTTTGTCCCATTTTATCCACCAATAAACAAAGATAATCATAAGGTAATGCCCAATAATTTGATGAGAGGTTGACATACAGCAGAAAAGTGCATCAACCACTCAACATCATGCAAGAAGTTCTCTTATTATTGCTCCAGCTACAATTATTGACAGCTTTGGTATGTATTCATAGTTAATGGTGCCAAAAGATACTTTCAATCCCAATAGTATAAGCTTCATAGAAAAAGGGCTCTTCCACAATTTAGTGAACTCCTCTGACACATTTTGTAATTTATTGTCTTAATAATCCAATGAGTATTGTTTCATATTTGTGAGGTAAATAATCTCATATCTTTCACTTTTCATCTTAAGCTGCTCCTTGAGTGCAAAATTAACCAGGTTTTTCAAAAAAACTTAGACATTTTCATAAGCAACCAAATGAGTCCGAGGCAAGAACTTATCCTCCCTTATGATACCACATGACATCCTTTTTCTTTCATTGGTTCTCTATTCTCTCATTCTCTTTCTCTCAACTCTTGTCTTTATCTCTATTTTTAAGAGATGTCACATCATTACAACACGGAAATATGTAAGTTTTTTTCATCTGAAGCATGCCAAAAAAACAACCAAATTGGTGTGAGCCATGTCTCCCGTACTTTAGCACCGCACAAATCCTGATTTCTACCATAAATTTATTCTTTTCATATCATCAATGATAATCTAATCATAGGTGTCAAAACCCAAAACGCAGATAGCAAGACTCTCTAGTTTAACCAAGAGCTCATTCTAATAATATAGATAGCTGCAAACCGATTTACTCTAGTAATAGAAATGCGAAATGACTTATGCTCATGAATACACAACACCAAATAATAAACAAATTGGTGCAGTTCAGTCATAGTAACAACATTATGTGTTGAAAGAGATGGAATAGAACCATACCTCACGGCTCATAGAGATATGATGAGAGTAAATAAGAGCAAATAAGAGGAAGGGGGGGCTATGCACACCACCCTAATCCACTAAGTTGACCACCCCACTTAAATTTTTACCCCTTTGTACCCATNGAGGGGAGGGGATCGGTGGGGGAGTGGTGGCTGGGTGGGGGAGGAGGAGAGGAGGGCAAAATGGGCAAAAAAGGGCTAAAAATTAGGGAGGTGGTCAACTCAGCAGAATGGGGTGGTCTGAATAGCCCCCCTAAGAGGAAACTATAGTAAAATAAAGATGATAACTATTCTTTCATCTAGTGATGCCTCTATAGTGGAGGCTCATGAGTCATGGCCTTTAAACAATAGAACATGTACTAGAAGGCTCCCGAGCTGTAAACAGACCCGACTCATTAACCTCAATATATGCAGCCCATGTACCGCAGCCCATGTACCACAGCCCATAATAGCTATGTTGTAGCCCGTTGATAAGTAGCCCAACAGTAATGGCAGATATACGTAGCTAAGTATTCTCAACACAGAATCTGGTTAAGGCGATTAAACCTGTTGATGGTGAGTGATCAACTTGAGATGGAAAGAGGAGCACCGATGTACAGAATCTGATCTGCACAGTCTTTGCAGCCTTCTTGGTCGTAAGGGGTCACCCAGTTGTTGATTTCGTAACTAAAAGTCTTTAACTTTTGCGTTTAGAAAGAAGTTGAAGATTTTATCACCAGATCTGTTGGTGGACCTTAGAGGGCTTTCTATTCGGTCCTTAGGGACATGTTTAGAAATGGGTTTTATGACTCCAGCTTTAATCTTGGCTTGGTCTTGATGTAAAATGGATTTTAGATTGAAACTGAGGATACCCAGTTGGAGAAATTGTTGTTTCTTGTGTGTGTTTGATGGGACTTGATTTTTGGGTATCGAATGAGTGAAAAAAAGAGTTGGGNGGTTTGTTTTTTTTTTTTTTTTTTTTTTTGCATTTTGAGGTGATTTTGGTTTGAAAGGGTTTGGAGGACAACATGTTCTGGAGGGACCGTGGGAGGGAGAACAAAGAGCAAAACGGTGGTGGACCTCCTTGTGGGCAGGTTCGAGTGCTTGTTGTTGGCGACTCAGGTATTTGCTTCTGAGGGTAGAATTCTCTTCCTCAGCCTTGTTGTTCCTTTTTTTTTCCTTTTACTTTTGGGTTTTGCAAATTTTGATTGGTTTGGTCCGGCTTGTGTTGTATGCTTGTATGTGTTGTTCATAGTTAGTGAAACCTCATGTATGAAGAATATGGATAGTGAGAATTAAATTTGCTTAAAACATTGGTTTGAGTACAGTTCTGATCAGAGTGAAGCTTCTTTGCGTTAGTTCAATTAAAGAGTTTGGATTAAGAATTGCAACTGTGGTAGAGTGAAGAAACTTTTGTTTCGAGTGAGTGCCAAAACAATGTCAGCGCAGGGACTTGGTTACACATGAGAAACGGCTTTCACGTGTAACTTGCAGAACTTGATTAATAGATTTTCTACATATTTTATATATGAATTTAGAAATTTATTGTATATCCTCGAGTATTAGAGGATCAGATTGCTTATAGTTGAGGACATATGGTATTTCTTATATGTGGGTTGTAGAATTGAAGGGATTAAAGAAAGATATTGATGGTGTTATGTTGGAGACTGATATTTTCATTTTAAGAAAGACCAGTGCCTCGTTACATGTTGGGAATATGTTGATATATATTGTGCTTAAGTGCAATTGTATAATGCATGCATAGAGGATGGTCTTTCCCCAATCTCTGTCTTGTTGTCCATTACAACCCCTAAATTTAGTTATAAATATCAAAATTCATCTTTATATTTTTCCTATTGGTAGGTGTTGGAAAAACTTCGCTTGTTCATCTGATTGTCAAAGGTTCTTCCATCACTCACCCTCCTCAGACAGTAGGGTGTACAGTTGATGTAAAGGTAAGCATTACTAGTACCGTTATTCTGAGGGGAGATTGAGAGCTATTGCTAAAGTTCAAGTTTCCATTAAGCGCTTACCATTTTTTTTTTACCATTTTTACCATTTTTTTATCCAGCATACTAATTATGGAAATTCTGGTAGCTCGTCAAGCAGCATTAAAGGTGATGCCGAAAGAGATTTCTTTATTGAACTCTGGGATGTGTCTGGACATGATAGATACAAAGAATGCCGGTCTCTTTTTTATTCTCAAATTAATGGTTAGTTTGGGACCTCTCTCCCCTTCTATAAACATCTATGCTCTTGGTAACTACTATGCATTTTAACTCTAAAAAGGCTGTGAAATAAACACATCTGTAGAGACAAGTTATTTCAGTATTTATCTTTAAATTAGAAACGAACAGCCTTTCTTGGGCTTGTAAGTGCGTGCAATAAACATTTTTGTATCTCTTGATGCATGCATGTTTTATGTATTAATGATGCAAATGAGCATGAGAAAATTGAGTTAAAATTATTGCAGGTCATGAAAATATATGGTTACCACCGTTACAATGCTACACAACTTATTTAAAAGTATTCAGACATCTATTTTGGTATTTTGTTTCCTATCACGTGCAATGGAACCAACATGGTGCAAGCAGACCTTTGATTTTTCAACTCATAATCTTGCTTGAAATTCATGCACAGGTGTAATCTTTGTACATGATCTCTCCCAAAGAAGGACAAAAACTGGCTTGCAAAAGTGGGCAGCTGAGATTGCTGCAACTGGGACATTTTCAGCTCCTCTAGGATCTGGAGGTCCTGGTGGCCTTCCTGTCCCATATATTGTTATTGGTAACAAAGCTGATATTGCTGCAAAAGAGGGTACAAGGGGAAGCAGTGGCAATCTTGTTGATGTAGCTCGACAGTGGGTTGAGAAGCAAGGTTTGCTTCCATCCAGTGAGGAAATTCCACTGACTGAGAGTTTTCCTGGTGCTGGAGGCCTTATTGCGGTAAGCGAAAGGTTTTTTATTTCCGTTTTCTTTTCCCACTCTTGTCTCCTTGGTTCTTCTCATTGTTGGCACTATGACTGACGAAGCTGAAATTAGTATTTGGTAACTTAGCATCTAACAAATCTGTTGGTTGTGATCGCATTTGACATGTAGGAAGACAATTGACCTCTTTTTGATGATCCTTTTGAGGCCATATTAGAGCATGTTTTGGTGAAAACAATGTTGTGGTTGGTTTAATTGACCAAGGTGCTGGTTAGGTTGTTCTCTAAAAGGAGTAATTGTTCAATTTTAATGTGTTTTTATTGCTTTTTTAATGTAAAACAAAGACTTCGTTAAATAATAATGCAAAGAGTTACAAATAAAAGTCCAGTTTTGGACAAGAGGTCCATCATCTAGACAATATAGCAACAAATAACTGTGTTACAAAAAACAGTGAACAAATTGCACAAATCTGTTAAAATTAAGGATAAAAAATCAGCTAACCGCTCCTCAATGAGAATGAAGATTAAAAAAAAAAAAAAAGTAATCTCCCTTCATTCAGCAGCTACCGAAGGCCACAATGTTGCACAAAGCCTCACTCTATTCCATAAAGATATTACCTCCTTCCCTAGCTTTTCTTCAAATGCTCTCTAGCTAAACCACCCGAAAGACAGACAAGCACAACACTTCCACAAAGTGTATGCTTTCCCCATCAGCACAATGTTTCTCAACCAACAATGATATATAAGCGGCCGGAAGTGTTGTATTCCACAAAGTGTATGTGCATAGAAATAATTTTTTTTTTTTCCACTGTAATTTCTGCTGTGCATAGAAATAAAATTTTTTTTCTTCTCAAAAGAAAAAATATATAAGAAAAAAAAACCTTTTGACAGAGAGAGAAGGGATCTTTATTAGGGAAGATCATTTGAAAAGGCGGTTTCTATCAAAGAGTCCAAGATAGCATTCCGGCTCAGTCATGTATGTGGATGTCATTTACTTAGGATTGAGGTTGCTCATATTAACCAATGTGGTTTCATATTCCCTCTGGAAGGTAAAAAGTTCCACAGAATCTTGCATTTCATTTCCTTTTATTATATTCTCTTCCATGTCATTCTTTCTTGTGGAAATTTAGACTAGAAAGGACAACAAACACACAACTTCCACCCGCTTGTATATGCGATAAATTAACAAAAAAACAACCGGATTTCACAGAGAATTCAAATCTGAAATTTTTCTGTGGGACTAGAAGAGAGCAGATTTTTTCTGCTTTTCAGTTTTAAACATATGAGCTCTCTCTTGCATTTCAATTCCTTTTATTACATTCTCTTACATCTCAAT
Source organism: Dryas drummondii (assembly GCA_003254865.1). Classification (NCBI taxonomy): domain Eukaryota; kingdom Viridiplantae; phylum Streptophyta; class Magnoliopsida; order Rosales; family Rosaceae; genus Dryas; species Dryas drummondii. Next base: position 460,191 of record QANW01010978.1, on the reverse strand, counting down.
CTTTCTTGTGGAAATTCTGCTTTTCAGTCTTCTCTCTCTCTCTCTCCCCCTCTACCTCTATCTCTATCTCTCTATACCTATGGTTTAGAGAGAACATCTAGAGAAACTTTAGTTTGTGATTCTGAAGTTCAAGAAATTAAGGTGTAGACTCGCACGTCTCATATACAAGGGGCCTTGATATTGTAAAGATAAAAAGTGCACCGATGTTGCTCTAAATCAATTATTATATAGTTGTGGAATCTGTTTCCTGAAAACCAATCTTTGGTACAAAATTAGTAGGAAGACTCAAATCTTGGTACCATTGTCTTTTAGTTGCTTTAATAATGTTTGGTCTTGATTAACTTCCTTCCTATATGTATGAATATGATGGATGGTTTCATCTTTTCAAATTATGTTTTCAAACATTGTAACATAAACTATTAGGGCATATTGGTAATGAGAATTCTATTTACTGGAACAAGATGCTAGCAGTCTAGCACTTCTCTGCCATGCTGGTCATCCACATTGGGCCTTAATTCTAATTCAGTAACCCTTTTTCCCATACCACTAATTTTCAGTTAGTTTCTGCGCTACACCTCCCCATTCTTGTTCTTTTTAATATTCTCCATTTGGATTATTGTGAGTTGATCTTAGTTTTAGTCCTTTGTAGTTGGAGAGAAGTTTGTAGTTCAATTTCTGGATGTAATAGGCTAAATTTGTTTTGAATTTTGTTTTGGTTGGCTAAATTGTGGAGTGTGGACCTATTGTCCATGTCTAGTCTTTGTGTTCTATCAAAAAAGTTCAATTGCTTTCTCAGGTTATATTATTTCTACATGTTTGTCTACACTAGCATCTTGTGAGGGAATCGTTTGTAATATGAAACTATGAATGGTTGTTAATCAATTCATTTAAGCTGTAGTTATACTAATAAGTTATGATCTGTTGAACATATACAGGCAGCCAAGGAAGCAAGATATGACAAGGAAGCTGTGATGAAATTTTTCCGTATGGTCTGTATTTGTGTTCTTGTTGTCTTATTTCTTGTCTTAAGAAAGATTTCCAACTCTTTTTTCTGGTTGTTTCAGTTGATCAGGAGAAGATATTTTTCAGATGATTTACCTGCACAAACTCCATGGTCTATTTCTCCAGTTCAAAGACCTGCACAGACCGTAGATGAAAATTGGAGTGATGAGGATCATTCCTACAGGAATACCAGGTAGTTTCAGCCAGTTATCATTTTTCTCATGAACTTGTTATATCCACTGTCTTCATCTCCTCTCAATGTGTTGTCTTAGTGTTTGAAGTGAAGCTTCTTACCCAGTTTTTTTTTTTTTTTTTTTCTTGGGTAGCTTACGCGGCGACTCTTACAAGTACAACACACTCCCTCCTCTTCCTGCGCAACGCAATCTGACACCACCTCCCACGCTTTATCCTCAGCAGCCAGTTTCAGTTTCCGAAAACTACAACCTTCCTAGATTTGCACATACTGGTTACACAGAAATTAACGGCAGTGCCAGATCAAAGCGCTCAGATATTAATGTCTAATGGTTGTTGTCTCTGGTTATCGTGATTATTTTTGCATGATTGGATGTTCATGCATGCGTCCCAAGGTCTTTCATTTGTTTCCCCTGTAACTGCTCCATTGATTCTTTTATCTCTACAGGGCCGTCATTGTAAGTGGCTCGTATTTTCTGTTTGGTAAGTATATAATGAGTGATTGATCAACCTGGAAAACTACAAACAATTCTTTGACTCAGCTTTCCCTTTGTTTCCCAATTTCAAATATTTATAATTTGAAGACATCTTTGTCATCTTTTCAGAAAGTTCAGTTTGGATGTGAATAAATCATCTATAACTAAGCAAACAGTGGTGGATAACACCTTGACACTATTGTGGGCATGGAATAAGCATTGAGATAAAAAATGAAGAGTTTAAAACTCCTCGACCATAACTATTCGAACAGTGGTAAGCATGGAGTTTAATTGTTCCAATTAATCATGCATCTAGTAACTTGCTATTTAAATCTTGTAACTTGTTCTGCCTTACTGCCTTACAATCCTTCTCTCTCACTAGTCGCTAATGGTGAAACTTAAAAAATAAACAATGGTTGAACAGTTCAGAATGCAATATACTACCTTTTGTACTAGCTTGCAAGACAAAAGCCACCCATGTTTCATGCGCATGCAATATGAATTATGAGCATTGATTAACTTTCTCATATTCATCACAAAAAAAAAAAAAAATCACTTTTTCACGTTTGAAAAAAAAAAAAAAAAAAGGAGTTTTTTTTTCTTTAAAATTATTTTGTCCATTAGATCAACTATAATGAAATAGTATGGTTGAGATTTAAAGTATAGAAAAACAAAGGACCTAAATAAGAGGAGAGGATAAAGAAGCTTATGTAGCAATGTTATGTCATTATGGTATAAATTATTAGGGTACCCTAGCACTCCCTATTTAAATATAGAGCAAATTACAATTTAGTACTTCAATTTTACATGTTGTTTCAACTTAGTACCTCAACTTTGAAAACTTATAAAAAAATACCTCAACTTTTATTTTGTGTTAAAATAGTACATCCGTTAGTTTTTCTGTCAAATAAATCGTTATATGTTGACGTAGTAGTGGTATTTTTGTCTTTTTTTCCAAATTTAAATAATAATAATATTTTTAAAAACTTTTGAATAAAAAAATTTCTTAAAATAATTAAAACTTTTAAAAATAAAAAAAAAAAAACAAATTTTGGGGAACACTATTTAATGAGAGGTTCATGTAGGTTTTGTACTAAAGAAGATGCTAGAAAGAGGTTCTCTTGTGTAGTATATGTAGAGAGAAGGCAAGATACCTGATTGGAGGTGAATGATTGAGTAGTAAACAAGCTATTATTACCTAATCGAAAGTGGAATTGAGTTGAGTTATAAGTGAATTTTAAAAAAGTTACTATAAGGAGGATGATGAATATGATGAACTTAGTATATTGCTTACCCTAAAGACATGACCTTAGATTGGAATCAAACCACGTTGAGCAGCAATACCAATTTTAGACAACAACAATTGGCACCGCATGCGGGAAAGACATCTAATCCCCACTAGACCTTTACTAGTTGACTTGATCAAAACGAATACACAGAGAAGTAGAGAACCCAACACTTCTCCTTGGAACCAGTAGCGGAGCCACATGAGGACAGGGGGACACAGGCCCCCACTCAACTTTTGGAGAAAAAAATGGGTTATTGATATAAAAAATAAAATTAAAAAAATTTCATGATTTATTTATTAAAATACCCTTAAAATATCAGCCAGTCCTGATTACTCATCTAATTCCTCCCCTCCCACGTCTTTTTCTATTCTCTATGGACAACGTTACAGCAAACTCTGCAAAATTGGTAAATGAGCAATGGTCTACTAAAATAGGTAAATGATTTCTCTCTTCGTTTTCCACTTGTAGCCTTGATTTATTTGTGCCTTTGAGACTTTGAGACTTTGAATGTTAATTTCTATTTTTTGTTCTTGCAAAATTGTCTTTCTCTTCATATAAAGTTCTCTACTTTTCAACCCATATGAGTTTTTATACATGAAAAACTTAAAATAATTACTAAGACTAAGCTATTTTATTGCAGGAATTTGATTTATGATTTACTTATTTGAACTTGAAGTTGATTGGGTATTTAGAAGAAAAGAAGGGAAAACTACTGCATATGGTAAATTAAAGTTATTTGATTGCAGAAAACTACTGCATATGAGAAGAAGAGAAGGGAAAACTTCTATTCAAATTAAAGCTATTTTATGTTTTGAACTTTTGATTAAAAGGTTTTGAAGCAAGTTGAAATTAGGTGTGCAATACTAAATTGGAAATGCCTCAATAAAGAAACGATGGTGTATTGGTGCCCCCACAGATATGTTTTCCTGGCTCCGCCACTGCCTGGAACCCGACAATTTGTCCCAGCAAATAAGTCTTTGGTGTATATATATATATTTTTTTTAAATTCCCCAATAATGCATTTTAAATTGAAAATTCTGCTCTTGCGCCCTAAAATTTGGGGTCTATTCCACTTTATTCCCTAAAAATAAATCACATTACCCCCTATATTATGAATTTTTACAACTTGAATTTTCCTTTCATTTCCGTCCAAAATTTTGTAGGTATTTATAGACTTTTACATTTTTTTAACAAAAATTTGGACAGATGTCCTACATTGCAACAAATCCAAAATATAACGCACAATGGGTAAAAAAAAAATTATGGCGAAAAGTTAGATAGACCCCAAAATTGATGAGGCATATAACTTTCACATTAAAATACCCAGTTCAGAAGATATACAATTTTTTGGAAGTCAATAATGTAGAAATTTTTATTTCAAATCTTTAGTCATAATTCTTTATTAAAAAAAAGAAAGAAAATTTCACTAAATAGGCTTAAATGCTGGCATCATATGGTGTCATATAAAAAAACAACATTATTACGGAGATAAGGACCTGATAACTTCCAACATTATTATGAGCCCGTAGGTTGAAGCCCACAGATTTTTTAAAACCACATTCTAGAACCCTCCATTTAGTCTATAAAAATGACTGAAAACTTATCAATTGGTATGCCTGCAAACTATTTATATGTCATGCTTTCAATACTTATTAGGTTCTATTTTCTCTAAAAGAAATTATGAAGGCTTCAAATGCATTTGTAGTCCAAGATGAAGTGGAAGATGGTGCTTCTAGTGAGCTTGGTTCTAAATTTATCATCGAAATAATGATTTACCAGATATATGTACATACTAAAAAGTATTTATAATTGTTGATTCTATTAAAAAAAAATCATGGTCTCATATTCTTCGTTTTCTTGACAAGCTCTTGTGGTTCGTTTTTGGGGACTAGAAAACAAATAAATAACATCATCAATAACCCACCCCAGAAAAGAGAGGTCCTCTTTATTTCTTGGTACAACATGGACAATATGAAGAGAATCACCCTCCACATGGAATGGACCGAAGACAAGTTGCTGCGTGTGATTTTAATTAGTTGTTAATCCAATCATTTGTGCATCAAGGAAAAAAAAAAAAGGTACTGTGTAAAAGTGGTTGATTAATAGCACTAATACTATAATGAAGTAGCATACTAAAACTTATGGCCTACCATCTTAAATTTAAGTGACTAATTGTGCCTTAAAAATTGATCTAAATTAAAGCCAAAATATTTGTCAAGATTAACGTGATATTCAATTTCTTCTGATGTTGGCAATCTTCTAGTCTTTCTTGGAGCGTAGAGGATACCATCTATGTATGCATTAATGTCAAATTTAGTCTGCATCTCTAAACTGCCATCCATCCATGAACACCAGATTGAATTTGGTGTTGAGGGCATACTTGGAGAAAATTGAAAGTGCATGACCAAAATCAAAACAATTGAAAGTAATTGGATGAAAGTGTAACTTGGCCTAAACTATAGGTACAAATTAAAATGATATTTAGTCAATATTAGGTTTTTTTGCAGGGAGATTTGTTTAGCTAATAAGATTTGTTTCTTACTTTTTATTTTTCACACCTATATCAAATTTGTTTTCATTGTTTAAATTATGCTAACACGGAGTATTACTTCGTAGGGCCATTAGAAGAAACTTCAAATATGGTAAATGCAGAGGAGAAAAATCCATTCTATTCCTTGGTGATCAGTTTACTTTTTTTTTTTCTTTTTTTCTTTTTTAATTCCTTCCATATCAAATTTTTCTTTAAAAATAAATTTGATGCCATTTAATGTTAATTATTTTTAAAAAATTTGCAAATATGGTAAATGCATAGCAGAAAAATCCCTTTTGTGTATTTTTGGTGTGGCTTCCTTCTTTTTCTTTTTGTTTCACTTCATTCCATATTAGTTTTTTTTTTTATTTAAACAAAATGTGCTGATATGGAATATCTAAAACAATTAGGGTAAAATTATAAATTTGGAAAAATCCCTACATTCCTTTTTGATGCATTTTCTTTCTTTTTCTTTTCATTTGAATTCCTCAAATTTTCGAAAAAAAAAAAATTGTAGTGGGAACTTAACCCGACTCCAATTTTTTATTACATATTTCTAAAAAGGGAGAAAAGCTCCCGACCTCATATTCTAATTGGAGGAAGAACTCATCACGACTCCAATCTTGGCTAATATATTTCTCAAAAGGGAGAAAAGCTCCCGACCTCATATTCCAATTGAAGGGAGAACTCATCATGACCTCAATTTTTGCTTACATATTTCTCAAAATAGAAAAAAGCTCCCTACCTCATATTCCAATTGGAGGGTGAACTCATCTTGATTCCATTCTTTGCTTACATATTTCTCAAAAAGAAGAAAACTTCCCGACCTCATTTTTCAATTGGCTAGAGAACTCATTTTGACCCCAATCATATTTCTTAAAAGGGGATAAAACCTCCCAACCTTATATTCCAATTGGAGGGTGAACTCATCCTGACTTCATTCTTTACTTACATATCTCTCAAAAGGGAGTAAACCTCCCAACCTCATATTCCAATTGGATGAAGAACTCATCACAACCCCAATATTTGCTTACATATTTCTTAAAAGGGAGAAAACTTTCTGACCTCATATTCCAATTAGAAGGAGAACTCATCCCCACCCCAATATTGGCTTACATATTTCTCAAAAGGAAGAAAACCTTTTGACCTTATATTTTAATTAGAGGGAGAACTCCTCCCGACCCCAATATTTGCTTCAATGTTTCTTAAACATGAGACTACCATTATGAGGGAGAACTCATCTCGACCCCAATCTTTGCTTATATATTTCTAGGCAACCTTCCGACTCGAAGTCTCCTGACTCTGGCCCATCTGGCTAGGAGACTTGGGGAACTCTAACCTAAGTTGTCTGACTTCGGTCCTTCTTGTTGGGGGACTCTAATCCTACAGTCCCGATCAGAACAAAATCTCATCCAAAGAAAATTCTGCTAGAAAGAAAAAAGTCTAGGTTGTAAAGATATTTTGAGTTTTGGATCTGAACATGCCTATGGTGTTTCAGGGAGCTCGAATGCATTTTGAGGTGGCCAAGACTATTGAGAAGATGAGAGAAAAGAAGAAAGTTGCTTAAGATACTACCAACTTAAAGAAGGCCAAGGCTAAAAGAGAGCTTAAGAGGGCACAAAGCTGAACATCAAAGTCACAATCCTAACTACGGAGAAGGGTGACCTTACAAAGAAGTTGGAAGAGGCCGAACAAAAAATCTTCTAGCTAACAGCCCTAAATACGTCCCTTCAAAATGATTTTTTAGAGCTCAAAAAGAGGATTCTCGAGGCCTAATAGTTTGCAAAAGTGTTGAGGAAGATCCAAGATGCCCAAATTGATAAGTACTTTCATTGTACGAATAAAATCAAGGTAAAGCACTCAAAATGAGAATTTGACCTTCCTTGGTGAGTTGGACGAAGCATCTAAGGGAGATGATGATGCTCGGGAGGATTGTCAAAAAGAACATCATCTTACCGAGCGATGAGACCATTTTGGGTCACGTCAACTCAGGTTGGTGTATTTAAAGACCTTCGAGGTCTGTTACCTTACCGAGCATTAAGACCTCATGGGGTCACACAAGCTCATGTAGGTGTATTTAAAGACCTTCGAAGTCTATTATCATATCGAGCACTGAGACCACTTGGCATCACACCAGGTCAAGTATATGTATTTAAAGATCTTTGAGGTTTGTTATCCTACCGAGGACTGGAACCATTTTGGGTCACGCCAACTCGGGTAGGTGTTTTTAATGACCTTTGGGGTTTGTTATCCTACCAAGCACTGAGACCACTTGGGGTCACGCCAGCTCGAGGAGGTGTATTTAAAGATCTTTAGGGTCCTATATCCTACAGATCATTGTGACCACTTGGGGTCATGCCAGCTCAGGTAGGTATATTTATATACTTTTGGGTTCTGTTAGGTTTTTGAGGGAACACTTGGTTAGTTTAGGGTATCGATGTTGAGATACGACGGTAAAGTCCTCAGTGTTTGCTTCATAACGAAAAAGTGTAATAGACCAAAATATCATTTCATTAATTAAAATGATCAGGGATGGATCGACGAGCACTATTATATGCTTTACGATCGGTTCGTCTGTTAAAGTTAGATACAAAATAAGCTAACAAATTCACTAGTACTAATGTTTTAGGTGTTCAGCATTACAATTATGCTGTAAGGGCTTTCTAGCTAGGGTGGTGAGGCAATAAGTCCTTGGCCTAACTACCCCAACATTCTTGTAGGGGTCATCTCATGTTGGATTAAAGGAGCTTTTCTTAATGGCAATATGGTTCTTCCTCATGACTAGCTCCCTTTATTTAAAAATTTTTGGTTTCACCCTCTTGTTGTAGTTCTTGGATACCCTTTACTCACTTGTATGCCGCTCGGTATAAGTTGACCTTTTCTCTTTTCTCTTGCAACATGTCCAACGTTAGTTCTATTCTGGCATCATTTACCTCTAGGATGTACATTGCAGTTCGAAATGAGAATGTTCCCATCTCTACGGGTACTATAGCCTCAAACCCAAATGCGAGTGAAAATAGTGCTTCATTAATTAAAGTTCTGAAATAGGTTCGGTATAACCATAGTACCTCTGGGAGTAGCTCTCAAATTTTAACTTGGACTTCAAAGTCCTTTTGATGATCTTGTTGATGGCCTCAACCTAGCCGTTGGACTAAGGGTGGTAAAGTACAATTTTATTCTAAAACCCAAACAAAATTTTTGAATCTCTTGTAATTGAAATGCTTGCCATTGTTAGCGATAATGGCGTGTGGGACACTAAACTGGAAAATTATGTTCTTCCATGCAAAGTTCTCTATCTGCTCAATATGACCACATTACCTCTGGGAATAGCTCTCAAAGTCCATCTTGGACTTCAAAGTCCCTTGGAGTCATCCAACTTGGACTTCAAAGTCCTCTTGATGAGCTTGTTGATGACCTTAACTTGGTCGTTGGACTGAGGGTGTTAAAGTACAATTTTATTCCCAAACTGAAACAAAATTTTTGGAATCTCTTATAGTGGAAATGTTTGTCATTGTTAACAATAATGGTGTTTCGGACACTGAATTGACAAATTATGTTCTTCCATACAAAGTTTTCCATCTACTCGGCAGTAATGTTGGCAAGTGATTCGGCCTCGGCCCATTTTGTTAAATTGTCCATAGCCAAAAGAGCCATTACCTGGCCCTTGGCTTTTGATATGGGGCCAATCAGATCGAGTCTCCAATGTTCGAGTGACCATGGATTGGTCATGGGCATGAGCAGTTCATGGGGATCAAAGGGAACAATTGCAAAATTCCTGACACTTAATAGGGATGCTGAGTCTTTGTTCATGATAGGCCAGAAAATACCCTTTTCAGATTGTGTTGAAAGTTGTGTGTCTTCAAACACGAAGAACCTGTAGTTGACCATATCTGATGTAGGAAGTGATTATCAATATCCATTTACGTGACCCGAGCTGTCTTAGAAGTTAGAGGGGAATAAGCTTTGTCAGGTTGGGTCAACCTGGACGATTGTCTAGATCCTTCACCCATCTTAAGCTGAGATCTCTAGCATTCTATCTCAGCGATGATGTACTCCACCTGCTTGCATAGGAGTTCAGTTTGTTTCTTTAAGAGTTCAATTTGGAGCCTTAGATGCATCTAATCTAGCTTTAAGCATTTATTGTTAGCTTTGACCTTTGCTGGGCTCCTCGGCTCATTGTGTAGCCTTCACTCATTTTTGGGGAGAATTAAGTAAAAGAGAATGAAAGTTCAAGAGATTGAAAAGCCCAATGATGGTGACAACGAGCACGATGGCTATCGATGCTTTTTCCACAAATGGCGTCAATCTGAGGATGCTAAAAACGGGAAAGTCAAAGCACCAACTTCCAATAGTAGATCTAGTCTTCACTATCTTCTTCATCACTCTAAAAAACTCTTATCCTGCACAAACCAGAACAAGCGTCACTGGAAGTGGCATTGGCCTAACACACTCCGATGGTAAGGTCAGACAATTCTGGTGGAATGTTTGTAAGTTTAATTTAGTGTAGATTAAATTTTGAACCCCTTAAATGAAGTATGAGTTATGTATTTATATGCAAAAGGAGGTGGGAAGGTATTTACCTGCATGAGGATTAATAGTGGAGATGAGGCCATGTCCCTTAGTCGGAACAGTGTCATGCACAACCACAAAGAGAGCTTCCATTAAATGCAAGCATGCCCATGAGAAGAGTTGGTGATGTAGGTTGTCCCATCTCAAGCCCACAAATGTCAAGATGAATAGGAACAGTATCACAAACACTCAAGTGTATGTTGATAATAACTTGCCCTCGCCCATGAAGACAATGGCTCATTTCAGGTGTTATATCTGCTGATATCGACCCAAAATGAATACAAGACAAAAAAGAAAAAGAAAATCGAGAAGACCATTGAAGGCTTGAAGCAAAGGGATGTATGGTTGGATAAGAAGCTTTAAACTCCTGAATATTCAGTCATTCTAATGATTCTCCACCAATATTGTAAGTTTAACTCTCTAAATTGATATTGAAACATACAAATTGATTAATTATAGTCTAAATTTTGAGCTTTCAAATAGAGACCTTTAGAGTCATACATAAGCAAAAAGAAGACAGTTGAACAATTTTGTCCCACATCGCTAAAATGAAATTTGACATTACGCTTTATAACCGTAGTACAAGAAAGCCGTATCGCCGAGCTAAGCAACGCAAGCTTGTAACCCAAGTGGGGGCATTGAGGTGTTGGGACATTGACTCAGCATTTGCTGGTCGGGTTTGATGTGGCTTCAATCTGGCCCGCCCATTCCAAGCGAGGAGTTGAGCTTTGTGGCTTAGGCGAAGGCTCGGGTCACACGGCTTCTAGAGTGGAGGGCACAGCGTGAGGCTGGCTTCACAGAGCAGCGATTACCTCCCACTCTTTGCAGTGGAAGGATAACGGGCCGGTGCCACCCTGACCCATCATGGCCTGCCGGGCTCTGCCAATTGGACCAACACCTTTTTTTTATATTTTGCTTCTCAGCAAAAACAACCTTCCTCTGGGGTAAGTGAATTTTTGGCTTTCTGATGGGTAAGATAATGAGAATTTCGTGTAGATTTTAGTGGTTAATCAAAGTGTGTCTTCTATTTCTGATGGGTAAGTGGATTTTTGGCTTTCGGATGGGTAATCAAAGTGAGAATTTCGTGTAGATTTTAGTGGGTAATCAAAGTGTGTTCTTGAAAATTATTATTTGGGAACTGAACATTTTGCTCACATTTTCCCTTGTTCTTTTTTTTTTTCTTAATCTTATTGATTTGCAGAGACTTAAACAAAGACTTAAACTATTTTGGTGGAATTGTTCGAACAGTTGACGTTCGGACTGGGAGGTATGTTGCAAGTTCTGAAAACCCATATTTTTGTTTTCGAACTACATCATTTAAGTTTCTTTTTGATGAGATCATTTTTGAAAGGCGATTGTAATTGTATGTCTGTATCAACCAGCCTTTTGGTGCCTCCTTTTCTGCATGAATTTCTCATAGCTTCCATATTTTTTGATATGCAACATGGAAGACTAAAAGATGAGATTAGAGAAATATAAGATGACTCTCTTTATTTAAGATCAAACTTCATCTAATAAGGGATAACCAAGCTTCCAGATAAATCCACATTTATCTTTCTTTTTTTCCTTTTCAATTTATTTTCTTCTGAACGTGGCACTTCGTCTCCACCTTTTTTCAAACTCTTTTGCCCTTTTTGAATGTCCCAACGTGGGAATCCTATTTCTTTCATCATCTTCTTTTTTTTTTTTTTGGCCACTATCTTCTTTTCTTTTTTATTTTATTTGTATGGTTCAAGACTTTCAAAACCAAAACCAGATGTGACCGCACCCGTTGACTTCCAAAGATAAGTGAAACCGGATATGACCCACAGATTGAAGCCCACTAATTTTTCAAAACCCCATTCCTGAACCCTACATTTGATCTATAAAATTGACTGAAGACTTGTCAATTGGTATTGTAGGCTAAGATGAAGAGGAAGATGGTGCTTCTAGAGAGCGTGCTGGTTCTAAATTTATCATCGAATCAATGATTCACCAGATGTACATATATTATATATGTGGTACATATCTGGTAAATCATTGATCCGATGCTAAATTTAGACTGTGATAAATAATTGTGGTATATGTTTTCCATACAAAAAGGTATAGTAATCGCTGATCCTATAGTAAAAGATATTGCAATTCATGTTCTTACTTCTTAGTTTTCTTGACAGGCAAGTGGTTCTTTTTGGGGACTAGGACATTAATACTGGATGCTCTAGTCTGCAAAGCTTGATCTTGGGGGGTTTTGACGGGGACTAGCACATTAATTTTGGAATAACTAGCTAGGCTTAGCTTTTGCTTTTGAGTGTGAGATTGAGCCATTTGAATAGGGTGAATATTTGAATAGGGTTCTTTCACTACTGTAAGGCCTTGTTTGGATACTTGAAATGCATGGTCAGAATGGGAATCTTATTTGTTTTCTGTCCCATTAATGTGTGTGTATGATGTCATTTACTCAGGAATTTTGTTGCGTATGTTATTTCAAACAAAAACATGCAGCCAAATTTAGTTTGTAGTCCTGAAATTCAAGAAAATTAAGCTGGCCATATACTTCTACCTCACATAGATGAGGGACCTTGGTATTTAAAAATAACAAAGTGGACCAGTGATGCTCTAATTCAATTACTTTGGTTTAGTTAGTTCTGGAATCTGTTTTAGTAAATAATCTTTTTGGTACAAATGGTAGAAACACTCAAATCTTGGTATTGTGATCTCGTAGTTGCTTTAATAATGGTTGTTGCTTTGTCCCTTCTCAGTTTCTTTCAATTATTTGTGGGATCACCTGTCTGAATTTTACATATGGTTTCATCTTTTCAAATTATGTTTTCAGACTTTGGAACAGAAACTATCAGGGCATATTCTTAATAAGAATTTAATTTACTGGAACAAGATGCCGGCACTCTCTGCCATTATTGTTATCCACATTGGGCATTAATTGTAATTAGCAATTCTTTTCCACATCCCACACTAATTTTTATTAGTTTCTGCCACACACCTCCCCATTTTGGTCACTTGTTCAGGTTCCTCCTTTTCTTTTGTCGTTATCTCAAAGATTTCTTTCCTCTTTCTGGTAAGTGAATCTAACTCAGACACATGTGTTTTGATTCGGCAATCTTGGTTGTTATGTATTCTTCTATTGATATGAAATTCTAGATTTTATAAGATGTTCTCTACTACTTCAGGCTTACCTACTATTTTTTGAAATTAAAAAGATAAATGTCTGAAGGCTTAAGACTCACTTCATGCCTCACCCAACAGAACTACAGTTGGGAAGTATCTCTTGATAACTTTGCATAGATGTTGTCCCACTATTTCCTTTTCTGCTAAGTTGGATAGTTTGCAGTTTTTGAATGCTAAACTGCCATGTGTACCTTTCATAGCAATAGAATTTGATATGAGGTTATCACTTTCAAAATCCAAATGATGTATAATGTGCAAAGGGAGAAAAATTTACGAATTGTATTCCAAAAAGCTTATTGTATTGGATTGTAAATACTACATACTAAATAGATAGAACCTTAAATGAGTCAAATGGACTCGGTACTTATGTTCTTTACGAAGTCTTTTGATGTTTTAACCTGCTGAGAGGTAATTTTCTTTAGATACAAATTACGTTTCCTTGTCCTGAAAATCGACAATAATTTACTTTCTGAAGTCTTTTAATGTTTTAACCTGCTGTGAGGGATATGCGATCTTTAATGACTTAGGTTCGTTTGTTGCTAACTGTATCTGTGATAGTTGATAGATCATAGATGTTTATGGTCACCCTGCCATTTATATAATGAATAAGATAAGAGGAGACGGATCGAAATATGGAAGTGTATAAATATTTGAATATGGTTCTTCCACTACTGATATAAGGCCTTGTTGGATGCTTGGAATGCATGGTCAAAGTGGGAATCCTATTTGTTTTCTGTCCCCGTTCACATGTGCGGATGATGTCATTTACTCAGAATGGTGTTGCATATATTATTCCAAACAGGTTTCGTAATCCCTCTGAGATAGAATGTTAAACCAACTTTCACAGAGAATCTTGCATTTCAGTTTAACATATGTTATATTATGTTCTTCTTCTTCTTCTTCTATTTGGGATTCTTTCTATAAATTCCTATCAGTTCAGACTTCAGATACATTAACTTAAATGCCCTTAAATACAATTAGCTAATCTAACAACAGACTATAACTGACAACTAGCTATGCTTAACAAACTAACAAGTTCATTAACTAGCTAACTATTCTTTGACTGATACAACCATAGTCAGCAATGCCAGCTGTGCAAGTGATGCAGGTCCATGAGCCTGTGATGCAGCTGCATTTGGTATGCTTTCATCTCTCTCTCTCTCTCTCCTTCTCTCTCNTCTCTCTCTCTCTCTCTCTCTCTCTCTCTCTCTCTCTCTCTCTCTCTCTCTCTCTCTCTCTCTCCATGTAACTACAGTTCAGAAGAGAACATGCTGCCAAATTTATTTTGTGATTCTTTTTTCTTCTGGACTGAATAGCATATGATTCTGAAAATTGAAGAAAATTAAGCTATAGTTGTACGTCTCATATATGAAGGGCCTTAGTATTTAAAAACATAAGAATTACACCGATGTTGTTCTAAACCAATTATTTTGGGTTTAGTTAGTTTTAGAATCTGTTCCAGCAAAACAATCTCTGGAACAAAATTAGTAGAAACTCACAAATCTTGATATTGTGGTCTTTTAGCTGCTTTAACAAGTGATCTAGCTTATGTCGATCTCTTCTTAGTTTCTATTAATTATTAGTGGGAATGTGATGCTGGATGGTTCCACATCTTCAAATTATGTTTTCAAACAAACTATTAGGGCATGTTATTAATAAGAATTTTACTGGAACAAAGATGCCAACACTTCTCTGCCATTCTGGTCATCTACATGGGGCCTTAATCAGTAACCCTTTTTCACATCCCACTCACACCTCCCCATTTTTGTCACTTGTTCAGGTTTCTGTCTTTTTTAGCCAAAATTGTTCTGTCAGGTAATGCTTGGTTATGAAATTAGGAATTGTTTTTAAAAATTTCTGAAAGTTCTAGTTATCATACTAATACGTGATGGTCTGTTGAATATATGCAGGCTCCCAAAGAAGCAATATATGAGAAGGAAGCTGTGATGAAAAGTTTCCGTTTGGTCTGTATTTGTGCTAATCTTTGTTGTTAGCTCATATCTTTTGCCTTAAGACAGATGCATGTCTAATTAAGTTGTCTTGATTGTTTCAGTTGATCAGGATTCAGGAGAAGATATTTTCAGCCAGTTTTATTCTCTTCTTGAACTTGATGTTTTGTTGTCATCATCATCAATTCATCATTATTAATATTTCATAATTTTTTGGTTGGCTCTGCTGGTTCGGAAGCAAGATGGTTTCCATGTGATAGAATGTAAATGCTGATTGATTATATTTTGGTGTTCAAACGTGAGGTTTTATGGCATCAACCCCGTTTTATAAGTCAAATATCCATTAAAGTCTAGTCTATAGCCATTGTCTTCATCATCAGTATTTCTTCCTCCCTCCGAACAGTCTTATCTGTGGTCAAGGTGATGCTTCTTACCAAGGGTTTTTCTTTTTCATTTTACACGGTTTACATGGCGGTCCATACAAGTACAATTTGCTCCTGCTCCCTCCTCTTCCTGTACAATGCAATCTAAAACCCATACCCACGCTTTGTCCTTACAGCCTTCCTAGATTGTAACTAATCAAGCAGTGGTAGAACACAGACACTATTGTGGGCAAGGAACCAACATTGAGAACAAAACTCCTTGACTTTTAACTAGTCAAACAATGGTAAGCAATGCATTGAAATTAATGGATAGTTTAATCATTCACGCATCAAGAAAAACCAAAGTAGTAATGCATGTAAATTAAAGTGGCTAATCAATACAACTAGTACTATAATTGAAGTAGCATCCAACCAGTTATGACCTAATATCCTATATTTAGAAAAAGCCTATATATTTAGAAAAAGCCTATTGGCACGGCCCTCTAGTCATATATACTTGAATAGTTCAATTTCTTTTGGGGCATATCTCTTCAAAAACTGGCAATCTTCTAGCCTCCCTTGGACCATAGAGGACATGGTTTATGTATGCAGGAATGTCATCATGACCTTCACCATCCCAAGAGACAATGTCTTCATATCCATACCTTTGAGGTGCTCGGCTGGATTCAGCATCATCCTCTTGCATCTTTGTGCCATCCATCAATGGAGACCAAGTTGAATTTGGACTGATGTTTCTTTTTCCTTGCTTATTGGTCGAAGATGCCTCACTTTTTTGTATATTCGTTGATGTCGATGATGTTGTGTCTCTTTGCATCATCTTTGGTGAAGCTTGTCCTGGCACAGACTTGCTGCTCTTGCTTTGCCTCTTCATTGTTGATTTCCCTGTCTTATTTTTTAACTCGTATCTGTTAAGAAAAAAAAAAAAACATAAAAAGAACCAAAGAATTTAATTGATGATAGAAACAACTTTATCACCCAGCTGCAAAATTCAAGCGTAAAAATAGTTCTGTATTCTTTATTCTTTCTCTCTTATAAGAGTACAATCCTTTGTCCACACAAGAAAACTAATACTCCTAATCAGACTAGGCATAGAATAATAAATCTATCCTAATCAGACTAGGCATAGAATAAGGAAAATACACAATAAGAAAGTAAATTAGAACTAATACTCCTAAATTACAACTCACGCCAACACCAACAAACATCACATATTGCAAAATAAGAAGAGACTTTCTGAGTTGCCAATATTTTTCAGTTCAAATATTTTTGGACATTAAAAGAACTGACATTCATTAAATTTTCCACACTTATGACAATATTACTCAAAACCAATTTACTAAACGTTATTGAAATCATTCGATATTACTGTTATTCTCTTCATAGGTGGCTTTATCCTTGCTAATCTAATTTTGAAATCAAAGTTACGTTAATCTAATTTTCCAATTAGCAAATTTGAAAAACTAATTAAAATTTGGGACATTATACTCGTACATTTAGCTTTTTTTCAAGCTTTACAAATATAATTCTTGATTAGTTTTCAAGCTCCACTCGAGTGGTGCTCGAACCCCTAGAGTAGTGCTTGACTTTTGACCAATAATGCTCGAGGGGATCGAGCACTATTTGAAAGTTATAATTTTAAGGGAAAATTATAGCAAAAGGACTATAACTATACCCCTATTTTCAGTTGAGGATCCCGATTTCACTTTGATTCAATTAAGGACTATAATTTTTCAAATGACTCAATCAAGTACATTCCGTCATGTCTGTCACATTCACCGTTCAAAACTGGTCACGTGACCCGCACGTGACCAGTTTGCAGGGGCATTTTCGTCTTTTCGTGCACAATTAATTCAGACGTTGCCCATCCCAACCGCCATTTTGTACGAAAATCCAAAAAAGAAAAACAAATCTGAAAACCTTCAGACCGTATGTTATTCCTTCAGACCCATCGCCTTCAACAGAAGCTTTTAGGGTTTTAGTTTTCTGGAAGCTTTACGCCTTTACCAGTGCGAATCTGATACTCGATCATTTGGGAATCATTGCAACGTTGATTGGAGATGGATATAGGCGAATTTCTCAGAGAAAGTGGGGATACCCCGAACTACAGTAAGTGGTCCCGTGGTACTTCGATGAATTGTTTACTCATTCTTTTGGTTTCTTCCATGAAGTGCGATTTGAAAAATACCTTCTTTTTATGGATGTTGTTTCTCTGTTGTCTCCTTATATCATAGATTCGATTTCTTTTTTGCCTCTACTGCGTTGACATTTTGGAGTTTTGTTGTGGCTTTTGGCCTTTATGAGTTGTTGGGACCAGTATGTTGAATAAATTAGAGGTGGGTGGCAGTGGGGACTGAGGTGGGTTGGATTAATTGTTGACTTCAATTTCGGTACTTGTCTGCAAAAATAGTACCTTCAATAATAGGGTTTATTGACATGCTTAATTAGTAAAATTAATTCAATAATTGCTTAATTAGTGAAATGGTTAGACAAATTCTTAGATAGTCAATGGTGTATTCCTTTACTTAATTAATCATTTGGTGTTGTAAAACAGTAAAGGGTTTATGCATAATAATTAACTATTTTATTCATTACTTAATATGTGCTAAAATAGTAACCTAGTTTGGTTATATGCTTAATATGTATTTGCTATGCAGGTAATCCTGATCACTTTACCTTGGAAATACATCATGGGGGTACCTTGGTGACTTTAAATCCTGAAACAGGTGAGAGCATTTATGAAGGTGGGAAGGTTGTTTGGGCAGACTATTGCAATTTGGACTACATGTCCTTATTTGAATTTGATGGGATTTCAAGGTATTTGGGGTATTTGGTGCCACCATTGTATTATTACAGGCTGGCTGGCTATCCTCCAAACTTTGGATGGGAACCTGTCTTACATGATCAATGTGTGCTGAGGTGTTGCGAACATCAAGTGAATAGGGTTGCCTCAGTATATTACGTCACATCCACCCACCAGAATCTAATTCAAAATAATGAAGCAGAGCCTGATATTATTGATCTAGAAAAACAGGCTGCTGGATGGGAAGAAGAAGCTGTTGGAGGGGCA